>JAYKKR010000029.1:0-532049 GCA_036971615.1 Amyloporia xantha
TGTAAGGACTCCGATCGTCCTGCGAGGATGCGAAGATTTGGTGGTGGAGGAGTGCCTGGTGCTGAGCAACTGGCGTATTCATTGCAGGAAACCCCAAGAGCAAATTTGATAAGTTTATACTGTCAATTGAGCTCTGAAAGGCAAGCAAACCATCAATATATCTATGGAACTGCGTATCAGTGCGGCGCCCAGATTCAGAAGGCAGGAGTCAACATCGTCCGGAAGAGAATTCTCCAACAAGGGGCCTATAAACTAATGTTGACCTATGTCATTCCTCATTCCGAAGGACCTAGAGAGGGAGCAAGAAAGGAACGCATGATCAGTTTGCCATGATTTCAGAACCAGAATCCCATTTGAGTCGTGCTTACAAGCCATAACATCCGCAGAGATGTCCTGACCGCCTTCATATTTTTAAAGTTGCCCTTGAGGGGACTCTTCGAATAAAGATCACTATGGCCATACGGCAACCATGGCCATCATCGGCAGTAACGCACCCATCAGCTTCTTGCATATTTTCATTCGCCTGCAACCACACACCAACATCTCCCGATCCGAACTGCTAAATATTATGGTCCGGAGGAATGTCGAGGCTGCGGGCCGGAATCGGAGAGCAGGATATTCTCCTCCAGATCGAAGTTTTCATAATCCATATCTATGTCCGGATTGATTGCCCCTGCTTGTCTTCATAGGGAGGATCTTCAAACTCGTAGTAGTGCAATTCTTCGTGTAATATCTGACCATGAATAACAGCTGCGCATGTTCATATGACGGATATAAGCAAAGTCTTAGAGACATTTTTTTAACTTGAGTTTATTCAACGAATGCCAGGACTAGCGCTTTGTCTTCCGATCTCTGTTCATTACGGATTTGCACCTGCCAACTCCAGAGTATATTCGGGGTGTTACCTAGACATACCATTCGCGCACGTTTTGTGCATACAGAGTGATTTTCAGAAGCGTCAAATATAAGAGGGTATGGATACGTAAAGGCCAAACTCCCGTCCTTTTTGTCCCTTTGAGACCAATGAGACCGAGACATGATGTACCAGAACAGAGGCCTGACACAGCCATGTGTTGCTCACCTTATACGTAGAATCACTGGGCAGTTCAAAGACAGAATTCTTCGTTTGCCTGAATACGATACGGCTCCGGAGCCCGAAGTAATCGTGGGGAAGCTTATGTATCCACCGGGGTCCTGATATGAGAAAAACGCTAGGTGAGAAAATGACTCTTACTTGTCATACGGCACACTGAACTCACGTTCGATAATTCGGAGAGATGCATGGCGCACTTACCATGAAGCTAGCCCTGTTCCCCCTGCGCTTATGCAGCCCTTGTAAAAGTTTGATTCAGACTGAGACGAATCGCCTCAGGGCCTCAACGTCGTGTTCATCCGCGACAGTCTGCATGAGGTTATCAATGCATCCGGGATAAGCAGAAAGGCATCCTGTCATGAAATAGGGTCTTTCCTTCACATTTTCTGGACATTTATTTGCGTATCTCTGCTACCAAAATCAATGTCGTCATGCAGGATGAGTAGGGGACACATGCACACGCACCTCGATCTTTGTAGAAGGAGATCGTCCGCAGCTTTGTGCCTCTCTATTCGGTGTACATAGGACGGCAGCAAGAGCAAAACTGGCACACTCCAAGAAGATACACGGACACTACGACGAAACACATAACAGATTCAATAGACTACTCCAGAAGCCGGAAATCGGCAGCCTGTCCTTCGCAATAATATCGCAAAAGCCTACGATAACAGGGGTGCTTCGTAATCTACCGCCCTGGCTTAGTGTTTTCATAGGAACCGAACGCGACGAATGATTGGTCAAATAATAGGAATATAGACTGACACCTCATGTAACAGCGTCATTCTAGAGCCAAGACTTTCTGGACGCGAGAGCTTGAAGGCAATACAAACATCCAGCACATCCGGCTGAGATCTCATACGCATGATTCAGCGTATTTCGGCGTATTCAAGACGGGCGCTTCGTCTAGTTTAGGCTAAAAACGAATGCCAGTCGCACCTCCCTCCGTGCGACTTAAACAGACCATTGTTATGGAAAGCTATAACCAACTGCAAACGTAGATGTATAGAAAGTATGTTTTCTGTCTCTGCGAAATGAACTCAGACTACATACACAGAGAATATGAGAATATGAGACATTTGTGGGCAAGGCATCACGCTCCCTTCGTGGAACTCATAATTCTGGAATTTCGAACGCAAATCCTGGGGTTTTGACCAAATCAATACCGCAGGATGACTTCGTGATCGATAGTCATTTGCAAGAGCCCGCCAGGTTCTCCTGCATCGAGTGTCTACTGAAAGATGGAAGGGACAAGTCTGAAGTCTGTGCGGATGCGCACCGTTGCTGTCAATGGTTTCATGTGAGACTAGTACTATGAGATGTAGACATTAAAATGTCAGCCATACGTGTTCCGTCGAACCTCGCACCTAAGACTGACACCTCCTGATGCCACGGTTTCAGGTACAGATGAATATAAAATGCGAGTAGCTTTACGTTGGATTCGCGAATTGAGCCTGTTCGTGAGTAATTACATTCAACGCTGAGCGATATATTGGCTTGAAACCGCGCTGATTTGCGACCTCCCTTCTTCATTGTCGAAAAGCCCTCCGTGTGACCTATGACGACAATATTCCACGTTTTTGACTGAGCTTTGTTGGTAAGGATAGAATAGCGGACAACCAAGGGTCAGCGGATTCGAAATTGTAGAACGCCAATTTGAAGGTTGTGAACAATCTATGCCAGTGAATCGCGTCAAATACAACACTTATGACCGTGCTTTCTGGTAGGAAATGATGCCCTATTACGCACACTTTCCCGCGCATTCATACACCCAGTGCACCTTGACCTTCTCTTTCTGTGCAAAGGTAGTATGGAAAATACGATCCAAACGAGTTCCGTTCCGAGGCGACTTGACCCGAAATAGCATGGTAAGCGAAGACGGAGGGATTGGAATTAGCGTGCGACCGAACCTGCTCTTCAACGACTTCCCCTGACTCGCTTATTCCTAAATAATTCCGATGTCGTATGGTGCATGTGATGATACATTCGTTGTCGTATTTGCGGAAAGCTCTGCAGAGGAGCGAGATGAGGCTTCCCGCCGCCTTCAGAGGTTACCAAACTCGGCAACTCTCCGGTGCTAAAATCACGCGCCACGTGTCTCGTCCTGCTCCTTTTCATTCTCACTCGGAACTCATTTATTATTTCTTGGTTCAATTCTTTGGAATAAGACGTGACCGCCATTAGTCGAAATCCGTTTAGGCCTTCCCAAAATCGGTGTCAGAGCGGTAAGCATTGCAGTGACCTGGAGACTGCAGAGCCTAATAACTGTCAGACAACGCGTATTTCTCACTGGACTGTTTTCAACCAAGACGCAGTTGTAGACCCTGCTTGCGCTAGAGGCCCAAAATATCCAGCCCGGTAAAGTACATAACAGCGAGGAGGTCGGTGCATTCAAGTAATCGATCGGACAGCTTTCAAGACGCACAACTGCGGTCGCGTGCGCTCTCTTGTCCTAACATTCTGTGTACGCGGCTAGCTGACTCACATGAATATCTCCAATATGATCAGACTAGCAGAATATCGACTGCGGACCGCATTGCATGAGTGTGACCGCTACCAGTGGCTGCAAATAATAAATCGAATTTGGTGCGCATTCATCTGATGCTCTGTGATGTCTGAATTGACGCTTACGCGGGGACGTCGTCGTGGTTCGCGCTTGTACCTCTTCAGTAAGTAAATCCTACATGGTGTACTACTATGCCCGAGCAAATGCAGGGCGATTCGCATTGGCGTTTAATTCCACGTCGACCTCCTTCTCGTGCTTGTGCATTGCGTATCATATCTTCGTCTTCGTCAGCACAATGCTAATCATTCGACTGATCAGGTAGAAGAATTGCGTTAGCAGCGTTTCCACCGTTCAAGGTTCGAAATGTCTCCAACCTACGAGCCGCACCGTCAAATCTCGTCGCATACGCAAACAGCGGACCATCATTAAGAACAGTGCCCTCCCACCAATGACGCGTTCATACGGCAATTCTATGAAAACTAGGTTACCACTTCATTCGGATCCGTTGTTACCACCTGAGGATCCACTCCCTCATTGGGCTACCCCGGACAGTACTAGTTTCGGTCACAATGAAACACATCCGGAGATGGATCCCGACAATAGCCAGCCAGATGGTCAGAAATCCGCTTATTCAGTGAGTACGTGACTTGACTTCTTACCGGCCACCAACACCATAATGCATCATCTAGCCAAAAGCCAGCTCGTTCGATGAACTCGTTGATATGGAGCAGGTGATCTCTCGGATTCTGTTATCTCGAGAGGCTGACCAGGACACTGGTGGCATCTGTCGGTGTTGTGGTCACATATCATCCAAAGCCAGTATCCGATGTCGTGATTGCTGGGAGGGCGGCACACTTTGCCGAGATTGTGTATTGGAAAGGCACACAAATAACCCATTCCATTTCATGGAGATCTGGACATCCACCCATTTCTCTCGCGTCTCTCTGCGTGAACTGGGAATGGTCATATATCTTGGCCATAAAGGCCACAATTGTCCGTGTGCTAACATTTCAGACAGGAAAGAGTTGACAGTTGTACACACTAATGGCATTCAGCAGTGCAGCATTGTCTATTGTGGCTGCCCTAGAAGTGGGGAGAAAGTTGATCAGCTCCTCACCAATGGCCTTTTCCCAGCCTCTGTGCATAAACCTCACACTGTGTTCACATTTCAAGTTCTGCGACGCTTTCACAGTGACACCACTTGCTCACACACTGCTGCATATGACTATATTCGCCAATTGGAACGCCTCTCTAATCGCTTAGAGCCAAAAGCAGTTCCTGTATGCACATTCTGTCATATAATGGTATAACCTCTTATTTATTTGTGTTATAAACAGATGGTCTATCGGGAATTCTTGCGAGTGGCACGAGTATGGCGTCACATGCAATCCAAAAAATGGACAGGTGTTGTACATGGACTGACAGAGTTTCTTCCTGCCCATCTTCAGGGCAAGATATGTATTTCATGTCCAGCCTGTCCACTTCCAGATGTCAATATGAAGGTTGATGAAAGCACACCAGCTGAGTAAGCCATCTTTTTGGTTTCAACAACAGCACTGAACTAAAATTGTCTCAATTTCTGCAAGTCACACAACAACCTTATTTCTGTCTATTGATGGTAATCATGGTTTAAGGCGAAAACGAAATAAGGGGAAGCAGCAGAGTCCTGCATTGTCTGATGGCATGGCCTATTTCCCCAAGGAAGAAAGTTATCAAGTGTATCTTCAATCCATGCCTGAAGACCATGATGTACGTGTCTTTTGACTCATTATTAGACCCTGTGTATGACAAAGTAACAATTAGGTCCGTACCTGCAATAGCTCAAGAGTAGTTGAAGACATGTATCGATCAAAAGAAGGATTTGATGTTACTGGAGTTGTTTCTGTGATTTGTTCACGACATGGCTTTTTGTTCCTCTTGGAACAGTTGATATGCAGAAAGGCGAAAGGTGAGATCCTAGAAAAACAAGTTGAACGTTTGAGTTATTGAATTTCTGCAGATATGGAAATGCAGATTTTGCCCTTGCTGGTGCTTTAGAGGGTGCCAAAAGACTCCACGCATTGTTGTGGCATATGATATTGCTTGCGGTTACTGCAAACATGTCATTGACAGGTTTGAGAAATTCTTCCCTGGTCTGAAACATCTCCTGGATAAGATCATCTTCCTGGTGCCTAAACTTCATAATGTTGGTCACCAGGAACTCTGTCAATTGGCTCAATCCTTCAATTATACTAGGGGAGTTGGGAGGACAGATGGGGAAGCTGCAGAGAGAATTTGGGCACAGGCCAATGAAAACATAGTCAGCACTCGAGAGATGGAATCTGGACATCGGCATGATGTCTTGAATGACCAACATTCAGCTCTGAATTTTGATCACACTGTCAGACTTGGTATGTGGTTCAATACTCTGATATCACAGTGAATAATATGGATCATAGTAACTTCTCTGCAAATGAGACTGGAAGAAGCCTTAGAGCAGTCTGCACACACAATGCAAGAGTTTGCAGAGCTCAATGATGTATACCAGCCTTTTGTGCAACAATGGCTTCAAATGGATGAAAGGCCAGTGGTTGTAGGTTCCCGTGTAGTGAAGAGTGTTTATAAAATCAATGCATCTTCAGGTGCCTAGTTTATCTTCACTTTGGAAGAATATGCAGTTTAATTCAATTTATTACAGTTCCATCACAGGTAGAAATTCTTAATAGGATTTTTGAGAGGCAATCTCAAACTGAAGAGAACCCTACTCATAACAATGGCATGGCTGCCTTTGTCAATACTGCTTTACATTTGGAAAAAATCAGGTATGTTTGCAACTTTGCTTATGAACACTCAAAGCTAATAATTATCAGTTATCAAATGCAACATGAGATCGACCCCATTGAATTGTCAACTCTCAAGAAATCATATCTTGATGCCTATACATCTTGGGGACAATCAAAGCAAATTTACATGCCTCTTGCACAATTCCAGTCCACATTGCCAGTTCTTCTCAAACATCAGCTTCCCACATCATTTCTTCCATCAGCACTTTTGCAAAGCATACAGCAAAGTCAAGGACTTCATTCCTTGGCCAATCTGGAGGGTCAATTACGTGTTGGTCAATTACATGATGCTCTCACAGATGTTCGGATTGCTCTGCGCAGTTACAACTTGCTATCAAGCCTCAAAACAACATCACGCCATCATGCATACAACAAGGGAGTTATCACACGTGCTAGGAACAAGATGCGCAGGCTATGGGCAACAGTTTCCAGCTCTCAAGCCTTATATAATGCTGCTCGGTCAGCACTTATTAGCTTGGGCCTGCAGTCCTGCATAACTCGGTACCCTCAAATGAAAGATGAAGATCTTACCACCACTGCCCTCAAACAGTATTTGAAAACTGGGAGGGGCCGGAGAAAGATCAGTTGGATCTGGAAGATTGACAATTATTGTCATCCCACTGACACTCAGCTCGAGGCTTGGGAGCTAGAAGGTAAATGTCAAACATTTTGATCATATTTATTATTCTTGCTCATTTTGAATAAAGCAAGTCGTGTGGAATGGTTTGAATGCAGAGCAAACAAAGACCGGTGGCTAGAGGAAGTGGATATACTCCAAGCAGAACTCCAAAGATGCCACACATTCTTCAAATTTTTCACCAACAAATGGACCTATCTTGCAGAATCATGCTCAGGCACATCACTTTACCACAAGGGATGGAAGGCATATGCTTATAAGAAGGCTGCAATGTTCAAGAGACTAAAGCAAGCAATCAAAATAGAAGATCTGTATGTCATACATGCTCAATTTCATAGTGCCAACATGGTCTTATACAATGTTTCAGTGACTGGTTGACATCATCATCAGGTATTAGTGCAGGGGGTGTATCATGAGAGAATTGTATCTGCTGGAAAGGCAGTCACTACGATTGAGTTAAATTTGGTGAAATGGTGGACATTTACATTCAGGAGGAAAAATGTATGGCTTTATGTTGATGGCAAGGGCATACCACTTCCATCTGAGTCTATGCCAATGAATGGCACATTACTGGAGCATGATCATGAGGATCATGAGCCATAACATGATATAGAAAATAGACAGAAATATGGAAGACTTCGCCTAGAAGTCTATAAGCATTGGGTCTGTTCCATATGAAAAAATCGTAAAAATACTCAACACCCATCGTGTGTGACCGGGAGACGTGGAAACACAAGACGCTCATGCATATCATTGCCGCCGCAGAACGGAAAACCCTGATCGGCGAAATCTGGACTGTCCGAATCATTGGTATTTCTGGCTCGACTGCAATTGACAAGGGGGGATGTACCATGGGAAGTGCTGACCATTATAGTTCTGCAACTATAGAGTCAATATCATGGTGAGCCGGGGAGCCAGTCTACCCCTGTTTGTCTTCGCAAGCCTACGTAGACATAGATCAACGCAAGGATATTAGTCAATCTGACCTAACTGGAACGGTCTTGGAGTGCAAGACACTTTAAGATACCATGACTAGTTCCAGGCTATGATACACTTATTCCCTCCTGAGCCGACGGGGTCGCGGATAGGAGAAAGCCAAGTCTAAGTAGTCGGTGACTACATTCGTTGGAAAACTTTGAGCCTAACAAGACTTACCGTCATTTAGAACCATTCGGTGTGGTTATGTGTGACGGATTATGGTTTGATATGCGGGAAGAGCGAGTACTATGAAGGCCGAGCGGGTTTATGTGCATTGCTGCGTTCAAAATACGAAGAACGTTTATATCTAATAAAAACATCCCTGTCAGTATAGTAAGTACGAAAACTGCAGACATTCACGAACGAGGGAGGTGCAATACTTCCAGCATTATAACAGGAGCAGACATCGTAAGTTCATCATGCTTGAGTGAAGGCCCTGCATTCATGGTCGGTATCAAAATTGTTGACCTTCCTAATCTTTTGAGGAGGCAGTATCCCTGTCAAACTAGGTTGATAATAAATCCGTAGAAATTTCATGGCTGTCTTCATAGCTGACTCACCGCACTGTAACGGCCATTCAAACTACTTAGCGCTAAAGGCACCCAATAGTCCGATGTAAACGGATCGAGACTCCAGCCTTCCTGCTTGAAAGTGAGTCCGTAGATCGCTATATCACGCATAAAAATGCGTGACGGATAAATATCAACTCATGCTCCGTGCTATGAGCCGTGGAGTCAATGTCAAGAATGTACCTTTGGGATGACCCCGACGCCGAGCTGGATCATAACACTTCATTCCAGTCAGTCGTCCACAATATCACATACTCCTTATAGATATTCAAGATGTCTTCACTTGTGCGAGATGGTTATATGGCTATACATCTCACATATTAGTAATGGATCTCGTCCTAGTAAGGATTCAAGATTTGCTCCAGCGCCAGGAATTTCTCTTCGCCGGAGATATGTACTATTATCCAGAAAAATGGAGGAGTTGGATGAGTCAGGTGGATTTTCATAAATAGAGATCGACCGACCAAGCAACCGGGACCGGGTCTCGATGATGGGGTGTCCCATACGTCGTGCCATTACCGTGACGGGGATCGTTCACGCCAAACTTAATGCAACATCGCCCCCGTAGACGGCAGCTCGAGAAGAAGATGAGACTTCGCTTTCACGTATCAGAGGAATGCATGCAAAAGTCAAGCTGCACCGGCACGGTCAGTTTGGCCGTGTCGACGCGCCTACCGAAGCTTCAGCCTCACGTGAGAAGGCGCTATTCCCTTCGCTTCCACCCGTATTGTCCGGACGTTGACTCGTCCTCTACTTTCGTCGTTACTTATCGCTCTAGTCACCCCCCTCGTTGCGCGGTATATTCGAGCTTCTGGTTTCACGCGATCGGAGAGCAATGGTGCGCACCCAGATGTCCCGGGAAGGGATGGGGCTGGACCAGGGCAGGCAATGCAGACAGGCCCAAATCCCCCTCGGTAGAGTTTGAGTGGGGAACGGATGCCCATGCGGACACCATAAAGTTAGGCCTCATGGTGTGCGTGCTTAGCGCATTTCTAACTATTGCATATTGTGAGGGTCCAACTTGCAGTGTTCTAATGGGTCGCATCAAACTGATTCCCATGAAGACACAGGGAGTAGTATACTTTTCGGTGCTTACGTCGCAGGCCTCACACTGTCTTACATGGCGCGCGTGCCAGAAACTGCGGCTACTTATGTGGAGCAGTCGAACACCCCAGTCTAGATGAACGCTCCGAAGCGCTTTCATTCGAGTCCGCCTACGTACGGATGGTCGGCTCTTTGCAGCGGTATATCCTTGCACCGTTGTTCTTCGCCAGTGTCGGCTATGCCATTGTAAGTTACAAATCGTCCCTAATTCCTTACTCGATAAATCTGAATATGTTGTGCTGACGTTTGGTCTCTTATTTTGTTAGCTGTTCCTCTCATTATGGAGCCCAACCGTCTTGTGGCGCGAGGTTGTATTTGCGGTCTTCATGTGTATCGGGAAGCTGGCAGTTGGACTGCCGATTATCCTGTGGTCAATAGGTCCTCGTCTCTATCGTGGACACCGCGTATCGTGGCCATGGGCAAGTCTCCCACCACGCATTCCTCATTCGGACCAGCAGCCGACGGTATTGAGACAAGCATATTCCTGGTCGTCTTTGAGGAATGATTTCATTGCTTCAATATACCCAGCGACATTCATGGGCGTCGCCATGGTCTCCCGCGGCGAGATCGGGCTGTTAATTGCCCAGATTGCTCGACAAGGTCCCTCATCAGTGTCTACTCCCGGCGCCGACGGCGATACTGGAGGCCTCCTGAGCGGCGAAGCCTTTTTAGTGAGCGTATGGGCGATTCTGCTGTGTACGCTCATAGGCCCCATGGGTGTTGGCTTCATGGTGCGGAGATGGCGGACAGAAATTACTCTCGGTCCTTGGTCCTGAAAAGTCTAACGCTTTGCGTTCACCCTGAGCCTTCCTCTTCGACTTCAGATTCGATCTTCACGCACAAGCATTATTTTCCGACACGATCCACGACTGTAGGCCGCGAACGCGAACGGACAGATCACGACAACTTACCTCGATTGGTGTTGATCATAGCAAGAGCCACTGAGCATATCTCCGATGCGCGTGTCGCGGGAGCACACATGCGTACGACACGATGGGCACGTTTTGCGCCCTTCGAAATGGGGGCACTTCGCGCGGAGGTTCAGAGAGCGGAGCGCTCGGGAAGCGATGGGTGTACACTCTGGAACTGTGCGGGATGCGGTGTGATCCTGCACTATCGGGTACAGACAGACACATTCCTATCTCCGGTCCGTCGAGGCAGAATGAGAAATTGTGGTAGATGCCTACACATGTCAGCAGACGGAAAGACTGGAAATGAGTGGACTCCTGGTAGTCAACGTTAGACGGTTGCCTGACGAGCAAGCGGTAGCCTAGACCAGAAAACATGGTTCTACACAGCCGCATGCTGACCGGAACTAAATACGACATGGATTTCGATAGTAGGCTGAGCTGCCGATATGTTTTAGTAGCGGGTGTACATCGCATTAATTGATGAATATGCGCGCACAGATATACCCAAACACGACATGTGGACGCAGGTGCTTTCCAGAGGGAACGTGGCTACCAGAAAGAAGACCACATTGCGTGTCGGAAGCAAGACGGATAGTTGGGAGCTCAATGCTACCAGCGAATGGGACAGAATATTCACAGCTCGACCTTGTGGGACTCTACCTGCAATCCGTGTATGGGACTGTGTGAATCTGACAGTCAGTTTTGTGACCGGAAGAGTTGC
This sequence comes from Amyloporia xantha, assembly GCA_036971615.1. Classification (NCBI taxonomy): domain Eukaryota; kingdom Fungi; phylum Basidiomycota; class Agaricomycetes; order Polyporales; family Adustoporiaceae; genus Amyloporia; species Amyloporia xantha. Next base: position 11,339 of record JAYKKR010000029.1, read on the forward strand.
TTTGAAGCGCTGTCAGCTGCTTCGCAGAGGCGGTACAAGAGAAGACCGAACGGGCAATGCTGCAGAACATGTTGTAATCGAGTGGGAGCTCTATTAGTGTTCTCCATCTACGAATACAGCTAACTACCAGTGCGGGAACGACAGAGAGAACATTATCCAAACAGAGACGATCCGCGCATAGTGGAGTATGAACCACGAACCCTAATAGCAGTCATATGCGGGTGACGAGGACAGCGTTTACGCGATTCACGTTTCGAGTGCTTCACCGAAGCGATATAGGAAGTGACCTCGGATCATGATGGGCGCTTGGAATCAATGTGCACAGTGCAATGCAATTTCAGGTCTTCTTTGGGGCTATATCGACCGCACTGGAACGCCCATTCGATTAGCCAAGCGGCGGTATGTGGTACATACTGGTCAGCCTCAAATGTCATACATGCAACGCATTGTCCAGCTAACGCACCATGAGGTGTCTAGACGAATACGTAAACCGTGCCGTGATGTTGGAGGGCGGCGCGTTGCCGCAGTCCTGGTGAGACCTTGTCGTTCACGACGATAGCACTTCCGCAGCGATAGAACACGACCAAGAAAGATGATATGGCATTCTAGAACTGTAACAAATGCATTCCTGAATCCTGTGCTCTGATAGTGCGTGAATTCCGCCGGTGGTGACAGGATAGCCTTCGAACGCTTCTAAGCAGCGCAGATTTTGATTTAGTTGATAGCTTCTTGTAGGCTTGGAATCAGGCGTCGATCTACACATCAAAGGAGGTTTAAAGTATTCTCTGCGGCCCCTCTGGAGATACCGCTGATCTGAAGTGCTCGGAGTGCGTTTGAGCATGATGTTGCTGTTTTGCCACCTAAGCCTGGAAGGAAAGTGAGGCATTCGCATCGTTGCGAATTATGGTGCTTCTTGACATGCCGCTGAAAAGAAGCAATCAGGTTTCAATGAACAAGGCAAGGCTAAGCAAGAATGAGAGACACTCGGTGCCAAACGCACTGTTCACACGTGTACAGAAGAACCGAAATGAACACCATGCGTTTGGTAGACACAGTGCTAGGAGGCTGTGGTCGCTGACGGACGAGCTATATATGCATCTGGTTACGCGGCGCTGCAGTTGGGCTACAGTCTAAAATGTCTGGAATACTCTCTCCTTGTAGCTTAGGAAATATGCATTCAGCTACTCACTGGCGCCTCCGGTCTCCGTACGCCTTTACCGACATATCGAGGACCCCGAGTCCCGATGATGATGCAGCCTCTATCCAACCTATTCAGCCGATGTATATGGATACATGCGGCTTTGAGGGCATTCTGCGGGACGGCACAAAGGTCAACCACATGACGAATGTGCACGCACACAAGAGGGAGGCAAGGGAGGCAGGTATATTTACCCAGAGCTATCAAATCCAACCCAGGCCCGTTCTGCAGGCCATTCCTCGATTTCTTCCACCTGAAATTTGGGACCAGATTGTTTCCTATTTGCGGTATGACCTGGACGCGCTGCTAGCCTACCGCGAGGCCTATCCTGGAAACGGATGGTACGAGAGAGGAAGCAAATATGTGCCGCCAGAATATGATAAGCATAAGGTTAGATTTTCGAACCGGAAGGAGGTGGCGCGGATAGGAGTGATGAAGAGCAGTTGGACAGGACCAGAGGCGGTGTCTATCCAGAGGCGCCGGCGAGGAACCATCCCGCACCTGGCCACGTTCGCAGCGATGTTCGGCGGAAGGTGGACAAAGACGTCGAGCCTTTTCATCGAGGACGCAAAGTGGCGAGCCAGCTGGGAGATGACGTCTTCGAGAATCTGTCCACGTTCACCGGGATCACAGCCCTCAACGTTGAGACCCGACAGCAGCAGATGGTAGATGTGGTAGAACTACTGCATAATGTCCATGATGCCGTATTGAAGACATTGGTAGGCCCTGTCCGTAAACGAATGTTCATCCGCATTTTCATACAGCTAGGATTTAGGATGGCATTCTACGCAGCTCTTCAGCTTCGACGGAATTGACAGTTCTTGCAATTGGATAAAGTATGTGGCAAGAGCATGGACATGAGTCCTGAAAATTTTGCATTCTGCACGATGCTTGATTGCGAACGCAGCTGAAGGTTGAGACCTCCGTACTGTACGAACGACAGGGGTATCAAGCTCGCATCCGACAATGGCCTTCAAGGTCTACACGTTAGATCTCGCAAATCAATGAAGTTGTCCGGTCTACCATCTCCAAATGTAAGGGTCGAAAGGCGCAGATCCACATTTTCACATTCCGTGATATCAATACTACGGTATTTCCAGTGCTCTGCCATTGTGTACATCGTCAGCTAATAGTCCTTTTCCTGACAGTCGCGGCATGTCGTGACGGTTGCGACGTTTAGTCAGATCTGATTCGGATGTCCTACATTACCCCTAGCCCGCATTTGAAGGAGTGCTGCGTTAACATCACACCGACGGATGAATCTAGCCTATGGGTATGTTCTATCATTCCTTTTTGTTAGAGGTATACTGGTGTACGATCGCGGTGGACAGGCAGACAACGTTAGCTTCAACGGATCCTGTGCTATGCGGCGGGCTGCGTGCCCGCTACCTATCCGGGAAGAAACGCAATTTAGGCACGCCGTCCGTGGGGGAGAGGTGGCCAGCGTGGGGCTTAGGGGACATTCCTACCGGGCTCCTGGGGCGGCAGCTCCGGGGTCCTAATACCCACTATAAAGCGCAAGAAAGCCAGTTATCTGGTATGCTTCGTTCATCTTGGAGGATCCCGTCCCATGTGGATAGAATGAGGGTCGCATTCAGGGCACGTTTACCATATTGGCGTCTGGACATTGCCCTGTCTAGTGGTAGGTGTGTGTTGATCGTACGGGCCCATTTGTTCCGGATCGCATCGGGCGTGCACCACCTTTTTTCTCTATTCCGAGCTCGATGACCCGTTCGCAGTGCAGTGTTCAGATCTGGTAGGCTGCTTCTGATATGAGAATCCTGAAGAGGGTGGGCGGTCCCCGCCCTGAGGCGTCCTCGGTCGTTCGGGAATACCGCCAGGCCGCAGCCCAGTATAGCATGTTCAGCCAGCGGTGATCTTTGAGGAGCCAGAGGCGACGGGTGAATTCCCATATTTCCCTCTGTCCTGGGGTAGTGCATTCGGTAAGGATGTGACCGATGGATTCCTCAGTGCCACATGTGGGGCAGTTGCCGCGGTGTTCCTAAGTATGGACATTGTCTCAGTACGCGCCAATCCTGGCGCGTTGTGCGTTGTCTTCCGTAGGAAGCCCGATATGGGACGCGTGAGGTCCCTGGAGCGTAGCACGCGCCACAGCGACGCGTTGTTCGGGAGTCGTCCCTCGTATCATGTGCCGCATGTCGCGCAATGTTGAGTGTTTTATCATTTCTTGCCCTGCTCTATGTTTCTTTTGGAGCCCGTAATCATGCTGCCCTGCCATTTCCTTTCAATTTTGCTCAGAAATGTTGGACTGTATGTCCGCAGCGAAATTGTAGGATTGATTAGGTGTAAAATGTGTTTAAGCTCGGGCAGGTTAAGTTCGTCCTTTTACAAAACAAATCCTCGATATGGATCTTCATAGATACATACATGAACTTAGAAGACTGTCAAAAGACCTGTTAACTGCGATATCACACATGCCCTAATATACACATATCGCCTTTGAGAGCTGTCCATTTGTCACCCCACCATGCTCGCGTTCTCCGACATCTGCAAGTCAGCAGTGGACAATGATAGTGCCAATATTGGAAGTCATATGTTTTACTAAGTCGGCAGCGGAGCTGTCGAGATTGATGCCTCGCAAATGAACGTCAACAGGCGCATAAACTTGCATATATTCGACAACTATGGAAGGTGGTATAGTTTACCAAACCGAAAGACCACTGTGACAAAGCCTCGATCTTTGGTAGCATCTAGCATTCTCTGAAAACATGAGACCATGAACACGGATGTCCTCTGATTGTCAAACAGCTTCTGATGAGACAGTTAGATTATACAAGACGGGGAATAAAGGATACACTGACAGGACATTGAGGAAGGTCACTTAAGTTGGGAAGAACACGTCCCAGTCTGCATCGACATGCCCAGAACTACCATTAGATATCCCTCCTTGTCGACAATTGTTTCAGGCCTATGTTCATCAAGTGTATCGGAAATCGTCTGAACAACCTGCTTGAACGCGAAAACCTCGATAGGCGGTGACTCCACGTCTGAACGACATTGTGGACAGGTGTATTGAGGCTGGACTTCCGGATTCTGATCTGGATTGTCCATGTGTCGAGTGAGGAGTGTACTAAACCACCGAAACAGGCAGATTCGACAGAATGTATGCCCGCACGAAATACTGGTTAGGCGAGTTATGCATCTGATACAGGCAAGAACATCAAAATACACACGTATGCGGAATGGATAATCGTTTGGTGCAGACAGCACAACTGATGCTGTCATCTAGTTGGGAGAGCAGCTAACCACACCACGCATTAGAGCTTTTTGCTAGCGATGAAAAACACTCGTTATACCATCTCAAACTTGGACTCTCTCGGACTCAGAGACTTAGAAAGCCGTTCCGCCGTAAGCTGTTCAATTTCCTGATGAGGCACTCAGCGGCACTTCAAGCGTGAAGGGAGGCAACAGTCTGACCTTCTGAGCATTGCTCAACTGCTTCCTCAGTCTGGAGATGGAGACATGTTGTTGACTAGGTTGCGAAGTCGACAAGTCATCATCCGATGAAATCTCTATGATTTCACTAGCCGAAGTAAGTCTCATTTTTCCCTTTGTTCTTCCTCTGTTGATAAGTTTGCACGGTGAACTTGATTTTGCCTGTGAGGACTCGTCGTCTGAAGAGAGTATGATGACATCGAGGTCCGAGTATTCATTCAGACTATGTGAACGGTGAGACTGAAGCCTCTGCCTCGACGAGGGCAGTGACAACATTGCTGCCAAGAATGCCGATGTGGCGAAGGTGATTATACTGGCAAGACGAACGCAATAGATGTGAAGCGCCCGTTTGTCCTCGATACTCTTGCAAAGCCAACGGCAACCTGCCCGATTTGGTTTAGTGGATTTTTATGGAATCAATCAACACCGGACGTTCGTGACCTTCAAATCCTGTCTGGTCTGAGCACAGACTAGTATTCTCTGTGATCGCTCCAAATGGCTTGCTGAACTCCAAGCTTCCAGGCTCTGACACAAAGGCATATTCGCTGTCAAAGACGTTCACGTGTTTAAGCAGTTTCAGCTTTGCGTATGCTTCGGCAATACATGGTATTCGTCCATCAATATTCTCTTCTACTCACCTTGCAGCGAATCATGGAAGGCAGCTTATGTGAGAGAGATCAACAATCTTATACTATGTAATCAGCGTCCAATATATCCCTAGGAAGCCGGGCGACAAGCTCCCAAACGAAAGTGTCGGCCGCACGGAACAGGGGATTGATTCTTCAGTCGGCCAGTTCGTCCCTCCAGAAAATGAAGGCATGTGACAATGTAGACCCGTCGTCTAATACCCATTCAAACCCGCCTATTCGAAGTGAGTGTACACCTGCTGACAGTCGGAAAACAACCTAAGCGGGAGTAGGTGAGTATCAAAATGTGAAGGTACATACGAGTAATGCAGACGCGCACGCGTTCCCCCGTTTGATCGTGATAAAGTCGGCATCGTATGCGCGCTGTGAGACACTTGAGGGGGCTGAGCCTGTTAACGGAAGCCGATTTGATGTATACGCTCTGTTGGTTGGATCAAAGGCCGAAGCGATAGTGAGGAGGATAATGCATAATAGGCAGACGATATGAAGGTGGACGTTCGAGACCGAATATGCGTCGTATGCTCTGTTGTTGTTTGTTACTGAGCGTGTTTTGACGATAACGAAGTGGGTTCTAGCATGGAACTGAAGTGAAGACTAACAATCATATATATTCTGAGATCGCTAGGAGCTATTTCTGAGTATGTGACGCTCTAGGTTTTAGACTAGCCCCTGCCTCGGCACTGTATGAAACAGTTAATCGAGGTTCATTTGCCCGTCTGCATTCTATCATTGCAAAAGTACTCACCTCATCCCCTGTTTTTCCTTTTATCCCGCATTTGCCCCTCTACTCCATGTCTTAGCCCCTCCTCACCAACACGCACATGAACATTGATATGAATATGTGTTCGATCGACGGGTATTGGTATGGTCAAATGGATGCGAGACATTCTGCGCACTGTCGGCGTGAATAGCATATCATGAGTGCGAACGCCAGGAAGCTAGAATACATATTGCGCGAACGCGACATAGCAGTCTTTTCTACTTAAGCTGGGATGAATAGGCCTACCGTAATACCAATAGACTCGGTGCGTGTACTCGCCTTATAAAAGAACAGTTGCAACGATTGAATCACCCTCTGAAGTCCAACAGTCAGGGCACGGAAAGAAGCTGACGAACTGAACGCAACTAATCAGCACCAAATCACATATTATGAGTGACGAAAGCGGCACATATGAAAAGATGTCCTAGCCACCAGCTGGAGACGTAAATTCCAAACGTCACCAAATTATTCTCAGGTATAGATCCTGTTTTGAGGGCATTTGGACTTGGGCGGGCGGAGCAGCGCCAAGGCCCAACTCCCGACAAGTTTCTGCTTGGTCTGAGGGGCGTGATCTGGCGTGATTCCACTGTGACTGTCGATACATGAGCGAATCACGTGACAGTCTCTACTCTCGTTCTCCGTGGCAGAAAAAGAAATAGGGGTTTGCAAAAGGTGTGTACGTAGATTCTACAGATGAAAAGAAAAGAAGTTCTTATCGCATCCCATTCCAATGATTGTCCGCCAAAAATCGAAACTGCTGGCAATGACCCGCGATCCTAAACCGCTCTATTGAGCCTGCCCACTGTGGCCTCCGATTCCACTTGATCTTTCGCGCTGTGCTCGTGCCTGTCGAGCGATCGTCGCGCCATGGCCTAGGTCTTGTTTGCCTGGCGTGTATCCCTCCCTTCCATTCGAGTTGGTGCGTCTCTAGAGTTGTCGTGTATTTCGTCTGTATCCGCTATCCGATATAACAATATTCCTCGCAGAGTTTCCATGTCATGCATTGCACATATTGCTCATGCCACTGCCTCCGGGCCTGGTCACTCCCATTCGTCTTTCCCGATGCTGGTGTCGTACCTGCTTGGGGATGACGTTGCGCTCTGGACTTCCAGATTGGCTCTATATGTCAACTCGTCTTTCTTTTGTCGGGCTTGGAGCCTCCTAGCAGGGAGGTTTTGGAGTCTCTGCCTATGGGCCATCGTTGGAAGCCCGTTCGACCGGCATTACGTTGTAAGTAGATCCTATATTTGATGGAATGGTCGTCGCTCACAGCGTGTATTTTTCTTGCTTCGTGCGTGCGCACTGTATTGACTCTCGGGCTACTGCCTTTTATCACAGCTTGTCGTGATAGGAATGAGACCCATGATGACTGCAGTGGGCATCCCTGCAGTGATTCCTTGGCCAGTGATTCTCCATTGGCTATGTTCATATCCTCCTCTGTCGAAGGGGTGCGTGATGTGCATGCAGCTTTACAGGTTGAACTTATCGCCCGACGAGAGAAGGTGCGAGCTGCCCTTGTATGGCTCAAGCCTAGCCCAACCAGGTTACCATATTGCAATTCTGATACCCATTCGTAACGTCCCGTTGGTTGCCAAAGGTGGGAATTCGTGATACCAGATGGAATTGCGAAAGACTCTGGTGAGAAGCCATGCTTCAAGTGTATATTCTCAGACACGATTTGTGACTTTCAGGTTGTTTGACAAGATGAATGGGGGCTGACTCCGAGTCGAGAGCAGGTTCCGGAAATAGCGCCACAGCAGGAAATCGCACAAAAGCTGTACATCGAACCATTCATGCCGTGCTGGAACAGTATGCACTGTGCTGTGCTGCACTTATCTACATAATGCGAGAGATTCGACTGCAGAACCACCGCTGCCTCTTTACATTATATGGTCATCTTGACCAAATTCGGACTGTACAATCTCACCCCGGAAATGCCTTGGATTGTGAGTATTCACTCCCTCGCGGTATGCCGCAGACTCAGTACCTTACACAGATATCCTGCTCAGGCGATCAAACAATCCGTATCTAGAACAGCACATCACGAAACTGCATCAAGATCCTCACTGGACACTCGCATTGCGTCATGTTCAGTTCCACCCTGAGGAGGACCAGACGATGCGCCTGTGGGACATCTCGGGGCTACAAAAGAGTCTCCAAAACATGGCTCCGGGTACCCTCGATACCTTCGTCACATTATCAACAGTCAAATCATGAGCTGGTTGTCTCTCGCGAGAGGACAAATCTGCCTACGAGTGGGATCTAACAAAGCGTTCGGCGGCACAGACTTTGCAGAGAGAGAACGACCGTTCCTGGACCGTGCCACACATCCTGTGCTCAATCTCCTCGCTGCTGGCTTGTGACATTTCTTGGGGGTCGGACGTATGCGTAGGCCAAGAGAACGGACTGATCGTTCCAAAACTGAAACGCAGGCGCCTGGCATCTTCGATGCATAGCGACACGCTTTACTATGTCCAGGACAAGTATGTTCGCTCGCACGACACGAATACTGGCTCCGACATTGGTCTATTGAGCGCGTGCAAGTTTGGCAGTCCATACGTTCCGTCGCGGACGCTCAGCTACAATCCTGCAGAGCGTGCTCACGTCCTCACAGTCAGCTCAGTTAACGGGTTGTTTGAGTTGACAGCGCTACCCACAAACACCGTTGGCAAGGTGAAGGACTCTTCGACGAATGGAAAGAGGGACAGGGGGTGCCCGCAACCGTCGTTGCGTGAAACAAGTTTGCAACGCTAAGCAAGACGACGCAGGTTGATACAATGTACTCCTTCAATACTTTGCTAATGCTACGCCGCCATGCGCAGCTCATTGAGGTCCAAGATTTCTCAAATTTGATTGTGAAGAGCATCAAGCCGCCAGTGCAGACGAATGAGATCTTCTAATGATGGGCTGCAGGTTTCATCCTGAGCTCTGCGACATCTATTCATTGTATGTCTTTCAGCAGCAGAAGAACATCGCCGCGATCACGAAGCTGCCTGTGAAACATGTTATATGGAGTAGCAGTGGGTCGCTGGCCACACTTTTGAGTAAACAGAGTGCGTAATGATCTTGACGAGCTGGAACTGACGGGCTGACTGGTATCTGACAATTGCCATTGCTAATAAGAACTTCTCGTAGTACGTGTTCATCCATGAGACAATCCGTATCAATTCAGGCGCTTGTGACAGCGATGGCGTATTCTTCAACTCCGTACTCAAGCACATGCAGTACTATTTGGCGCAGGGGCGTGCACTCTCATTTTTGAGCCCATTACTTGCGTTCGATATCGATCACGACATCAGCTGCACTCTCGACAATCCCGTGCACCTCACACAAGTAAAGGGAAAGAGCGTATTTAGACTGGACAAGTCTGCGCGGCCACGCACCATCACGCTCAACCCCTCCTGGGTACCGACTGAAATTAGCTCTCCTGCACAACAGTCACGAGGAGATGTTGTACATCATCCGCACCTATAATTTGCTAGGACAGAGCGTCAACGCGTGTCTGCAACAAGAAGGATTCCCAGAGAGGTGAGTGATCCTTCTTTTTCGGCGGTCACGGCATTCAAGAGGTTATCGTCAGCAGAGTAGAAACTTTGGTCGCTTGTCGACAGGAAGCACCGATAGGAAGTCGAAGATGCAAAAGATTGCCGACGTGCAGGGGCATCCGATGTGACGATCCCATAACGCTCTCAACGCTGGTATTTTCATCGATCGAATCTACTGAGAGATATGAGACTTCGTGAGACATACATCACCTAGCAATTTTGAAGGGTTCGTCAATAATCTTCCACTCAAAAGGCTCCTTTGGTATATCTGAGACGGATGGATCGGGTGATGTCGCTTTGGAGGCTGTGGAAACGGCTAGTCTAACCGAGGCCAACGTTGACGGTGTCCCTTCCTCTGGCGCTTGGACCTGGAAGCCTCCACTCGCTGTTACACTTATCGTGAATCTGTCATGGTCTTCTAGATCGGACACTTGCTAATGAACATCGGGAAGTCCCCCATGTCAAGGACCTCGACACTAACGGTGAAGCAGGAAGAGATATTAGATGGTGTGGAAGTTGAAGGTCCATGGGATCTCAATGCCGATCCTGACGAGACCTCACCGGAAGCAGACGAAGACGAAGAGCCAACAGAAGAGCACATGGTGTTAGGAGGCACTACATCTGTTGCTCGCGAGACGGAAGTTTGGGCACGGAATTCATCATTAGCTGGGGATCGTATCGTGGCAGGGGCATTTGACACTGGGCCGCAGGTTAGCCTACCTTCGCCTTCCTCAGATGTTTTACTGACAGTCAGTCAGCTTTTGACTCGCCAATTCGGATACGTCAACTTCTCTATTCTCAGACATTTATTCCTATCTGCATACCGTTCTTCGCATGCGTAACTTTCACCTCTAGCATCGCTGCCTCCATTGCAGCTTCGTTTGATGCGTAAGACAGAAGTGTCTTCGCCTACTTGTATCCTACCTGTGGCCGTGCGAACCTTGTAGTCGGTGCGTCAGGACCTTGCCGAAGGCTTCCGTCACCTGTCCGTTCTACGCGAGTTGCTGCTGGTCGCCGTCGCATCTGATGATGTACCTCAGTCCCGCCATATATCTGTCAAAACGTTCTGTAACTGACTATCATCATTGTGGTAAGTGATGAGAGTTTATTATTTCCTGGGCGTTACTCTTGAAATTAAGCGGAGACGTACCATGTAGGTTAAACCTGACAACGTTCGTCGGAACCTCGAGCTTGCAGCATATTTCATGCACTATTAAATGCAGCCTGCGCACGTGCAGATAGCAGCACTACACGATACGATGGGAGTCTTCGCGAAATGATCACGTCTTAGCGGCAAGGTCCGCGCGATGCTCAGTCGCGACCTTACCATCGTAGCGCAGGTATGCTATGTTTGGTATTGAAATAATCTCGTCGACTGATTGTGGATTAATATCAAAGGTGTATTGCTGCTAGAGATCGGAATCCGAGAAACGCGATCGAAAAATTACATAACGAATTCATGGAGTTCGAGACCTGTGCGGCCAGCTTTATGCCCATTTACGAGGGTTCTCCCTGCCTGTGCTGTCTATATACAAGTGCCGCACTCCTGTCCAAGTTCCAGGGAAGACTGGACCCCGTCATGGAGCCCACAGAAATTAGGACGCTGTTGTCAGGTCTGCATCTCGCCCCGAGACTACGAGACTTTGAGAGACTTCTGACGTAGCACTGTTACGGTGGCGTTGCTTGATAACTTATCAATGCACTGGACATTCCTCCAGCTGCACCTGTACAGCTGGAAATGAAACATTTTTATCAAAACACTGTCATAATTTGTTCGTTCAAGAACTTCTCATCTATCTCAGACTATGAATGTGGCGGGTGCTTACAGACATGCCCCGGTAACATGCACCAACCCGTGAGGCGTATCCCGAAGTATGACCACAGAGTCGTTTCAGCAACGTGAAATCATTCCACTCTGCGGAGAGCAATGGCGTACGCATTCTCGACATTCAAGGGCTTCAGAGTAGGAGCTTCAAAACATGCCAAGCACGGAACCGCTCTCAGGTCAGTACAAAGCTGAGCTTGCTCTAGGCGACTCCGAGGTGGAAAGAAAAGCGGAAACTTTCTGCGAAACCGTGTCGAGAACCCGACTTCGCAGGCTGTAGACTCCAAGGCTTGCGTAGTCTATAAAGTGGTAGGGGTCGCGTCGGTGGCATGACACAATTACATATGGTATTGGACTATCATATCGGGATAAGCTCAATTTGCACCTTTCTTGCCACGTCTTTCCCTTCCGAACATCGTGCATATTTCCTAGAACAGCACCACATATTCATGAAAAGATTGTCTCGCTGACAGTGTGTCATACTTGGCCGATGTCGAAAAAAAGGCGGATGAACGACGACGAATCATGGAATCGCAAACCGCCCACTGTCTCAACTCCATCGTCGAAGTGGATGGCAAGCTGATTGATCTGTGCTATGAAATTGGATGAGAATCAGTAATCCCTTTCAATCATCTGAAAGGGCCAACGGGATAAGATGGTGGAAAACGATCTGCATCGAATGTCTCATGTCAAATAATCAACTATGAGATCGAAAGTAGTCAAAGTAATGGGAAAATCATTTGACTTCGAATTCAGAACGATGCGAGCGATAGTGTTTTGCTCAGATGCTCCTGAAGACCAAGCGTCAAATTCATCGTCGGGACAAGAAGCTCGAAGAATGTTTGATCGAATATTCGAATCAAGATGGAATTCATTCGATCGTAGACGATTCGCGTGTTCGATCAACAAGAATATATTGTATGCCGTCTGTTTAATGGTGCAACTTGTAACTTTACGAGCAGAACAACTGTCTTGTCGGTGCAATCAGAATATAATCGTTGCGTCGGGTCAAATGATTAAAGTAAGAACGAAGCTCACCTCCCGAAGGACTTTCCGATCGCATGCGCAGGCATCGCAAAGAATTATGTGTATTCAATATTATTAAACCCTTCCATGCTGACAGACCAGTCTTCTCTCGGAGCGCAGCTTGATGTTCGGGTTCGGGGTCGGATTCGGATTCGACGGGAAAGATGCTGACCTCCCCGGAAATGTTTTGAGAAACGTAGCTTCACTGTTTGAACATTTGAGGTCAGATAATCAAAGTATGGTGCTGCATACTATTCGCAGGGATTGAAGGGGATTCCGTGATGATCAACCAGTACAGGCATAGGTAAGAATAGAACAAGTACGACGACCCAACGAGACTGCCGCTTATCGAAAATGCGGAAAGCAGGATGAGTGAGCGTTATTCAGCATAATCAGAGTAGAGACGCTGATGCAAGATTAGGCGAGAGCAAGGAAAATATCGAGACAGCGAGGACAGCGAGTCTGAAGCCAGGTCGGTTATTTGATTTCTCAAAGTTTATGCTCGATCGAACTTTGCCAGATGGAAAGCACGTGATAGGTCGAAGCGCCAGAATGGATCAAACATGTGGTGTATTTTGAGATGCAAGCACGGGAGTAAGATCTCACATTAACTCTAACAGACGGTGCTATGTCTTCGGTTTGATCAAATACACGGAATTGGTACACGTGTCTTGTATCGGTCAAATGGGATAGAATCACTAAAGGTCCGTCCGCAAGCTTCGTGTGAGATCGGGTTCAGTCTGTTGAACGCACGTAATTGAACAGTCCATTAACATTCGATCCTAGATACACTCATAGTAACAGCACTTTATCATCAGATTCAGCCTCGCTTGCAGGGCACAAACAGTAGGCCGCACGCAGCCTGATCAGGAGCGGTCGGCGCGCTCAGTTCTCGTCATTGAGGTCATTGTCAGCCCTCTAATCGTCCAGTACGTCTTGTCGTGGCAGGATGGCGGACGACTATCCATCTGCGTTTCGTCAGTAAACTCATCATGTTTATCTAAGCTGCGTGCTGAATGTATCTGCAGGCTCAGAGCACATGAGTTTGGTGCAGTTTCTCATACCAACTGAAGTATCCCGTGATACCGTGGCAGAGCTAGGAGAACCCGATAATGTTCAGTTCAAAGACGCATGTTTCCCTACCCGATCCGTGAACATATTTAAGCGAGCGTTTTTTACAGTTGAGCCCCGATGTCAATCCCTTCCAACGTTCTTTCGTCGGTCGGATTCGCCACGTCGAAGAGATGGCTCGCCGAGTGAGATTGTTCACTACCGAAATCGAGAAGGAAAAGACAAGATCCCTGTTAGGCATCTGTACGATTCCGCGCCTCTTCTTACTGTGCTGCGCAAACTATGGACGAACTGGACCTCAAGCTTAAGGAGTATGAGACCAGAGTGATACAGGTGCACGAAAGTCATCAATTTCTGTGCGAACGTACCAAGGAGCTCGGAGAGGCTTGTCATGTGCTACGAGAGACAGCGATATTTTTGAGAGGGTGCGTCCTTGGTCGAGTCTCAGGCGCAGGCATCATCATTTACAAAGCATCAATATCTTTCGCATGCTATGGGTTATCAGCCTGAAGTCAGGAATTCCATGGATGAAATTTCTGCTCCATTACTGCAGCATGGTGACCGGGAAGCTCAATATGTAAGTGGAACTCAGTATGACCTCGAGTTCGTCCCTCCTTCAAATCAGCGGTCTCATGTTGTTGACCTTAAATCTAGATTTGTGGCTGGCACCATAGATCGCGCACGCCTGCCTATGTTTGAGCGACTTCTATGGTGAACCTTTCGCGGTAGTCTCCATAAGAACCACACCGACATCGTGGAGCCGTTCGTCAACCCTGCCACCGGAGAAGGGACGCGCAAGATTGTATTCATCATCTTCGCACATGGTGATACGCTGCTGGCTATAGCAAGGTCGCCGAATCCATGGGCGCCACTCTATATTCGATCGACGCGAACATTGATAAGCGGGCCGAATCGATGCGTAAAGTTGCCGCACGCTTGAAGTATTCACAGATGGCCCCTTACAGTACCGGTGCTCATCGCCGAGCGGAGCTGCTCGAAATGGATGAGAGTATAGCGAGCTGGGTAGGTGTCGTACGGAAGGAGAAGCTTCTCTATGAGATCTTGAATCTATTCACCTACGACGTGCGCACAGGAAGACGCTTTTCGCAGAGGGATGGCGTCCCAGAAGGGACATTCCAGAGATTCAGTCCGCGCTCAAGCATGCTACGGTTGGTGAAAATACCTGTCTAGCCTCGTTCATGCACTGATAGCCTCGATTTGTCTAGAGGCATCAGGCCCCCCTCCCCCCTCCGTCCTCCACGTGCTGAGAGCAGCTGTTCTGCCCCAACACACGCTGCTCGGTTTTGTCATCTACTGCCAGCCATGGCTCCTGCAGCCACTCTGGACACTCAGGTCCAACCCCAGAATGCGGAGCATTCTCACGCACCGCAGAAATCTCAGAAACAGATGACCAAGGCGGAATGGCGCGAACTGCAACAGCGACAACGGGCGGCGAAAGCTGCTAAAGTACCCCCTGCACCAAACGGGATCAATGGCAAGCAAGTGAATGGGAAGCAGGGACCAACTGTCATCCTCAAACACTCCCGCTCCGCGGAGAGCAAGCCGGGCAGCAGAAGCTATACCCGCTCGGTTTACGACCCCGTCGACAGCTACGACTACGAAAGATACGAAAGCAGTGCCCATTGCAACTGCAGACGCATCCGCAAACAAGACGCGCGGCCTGCGTATATTCGCTCATTTTGGTCTTCCAAAACCTGTCAGTATAGCCAAGGGCGAGATTCATCCGACAATCGCGCTCCAGGTCTCCGAGTTCAAGATTACAGGTGCAAATCCACATAGTCACATTGACTGCATTCAAAACCGTTGTACAAGACTACTCACTCCACACCCCCAAACAACACGCGTTCCTGCCATCTAATGACACATTTGTCACCGCAGATTAGCCATTTAGCTGCGGCTCGGCCTATGTCTGTGACAACGGGCAATTCCATCCGGCAGCTGAAGTTGTGAAATCAGTTGGTCGGACATTGATCTGCCAGAACAGGACGCGAAGGATGCTCTCTAGAATAAGACCGATCATGACGTTCGCGATCGGGTTATCATGGCAGACCAAGTCATCTAAGATACCGCGGAGAATCAGATCAAAGACGGCGATGTGATACTCACCTATGCAAGATCATCAGTGGTTGAGAAGGCCTTGTTCGGTGCGCTTGAGGAAGGGCGAAATTTCTCGGTAATTGTCGTGGACTCGAGGCCCATGCTTGAAGGCATACGATTATTATCCATCGTTTCCTCCCCCGGTATCCAATGTACATATCCACCCCTGCCAGCCCTGGATTCAGTCATTACCGAAGTATCGACAAATCTCGTTGGAGCGCATTCAATACACCTCAACGGGGCTGTGTTCTCTCGGGCAGGAACTGCTTTGGTCGCAATGATGATAAGACGGCATTCAGCCCCAGTAGTCGTGTGTTGCGGGACATTTTCTGAAGACGTGCAGCTTTACCAAGAACGAGCTAGCTCCGATTGGGGACTTGTTTTCTTCATTCCCCTGACGAAACCCCGAGAATTGTTAAGACTCAAGAATCAACGGAACCCCGAGACTCTCAATCCTCTCTACGACCTAACGCCGCCCTCGTGTATGACCGTGCCAGTGGTGGTAACCGAGGTCGGCGTTATTCCACCCAACTCCATCAATTCCATACCTCTCGCGCTCGATAGGTTTCTGTGACCATTTCCATGACTCCGTATCTTATTGCATCATGTTGTGGTCCCACTGTTCCCGTATCGTACGAACAAGACGCCCGATCTTTATTCGCACAGATAAGTTCACCAAGTATTTCCAGACGATCATGGGCGTATTGCCTCTTACCGAGAAGTCAGTCCCGTGGAATGCATCAAGAATTTCAGGCTGGGATGTTTGAGTCCTACCATGGTGTCTGACCTCGGAGAGGGATGCTGTTGCGCCTGGCTGAGTGGACCCTCCGTCCCGTTTGGTACCGTTCTAGTTCCAAAGCTGGTCACCGACGACAGCTCCTCCGCACAGCGTCAACACGACATTTCTTCACTTTGACTATCCATGTCCTGGCACTGCAATCTCATTAAATGCACTACTGTCTCCCATCTTCGGTGTCGCTTCGCCCACTGGCCGCCCATATTCAACTTGCGCATGCTCTTCGTAGAGCTAGTGTCTTCTTTCAGTGGCATGGCTGAGCTCTCAAGATGATGTGTACGCCTCTGCTCTACGGCTGTGCCAGCGCCATTCCATAGGAGATCAGCGTGCTATATGGGGGACCTTGTTCCCCTCATACCATCAGGCATATCTACTTCAACCATTCAACGGATGCCACTTCACATCTCGATCAAATTCCTAGCGTCAGTAATTTCGAGTAAAAGTGGTCTTTCACCGGGGAATTAATTTTCATTGAAAGCCTCGAACGTCGTTAATACAAAGCAATCCAACTTCTGATTCTATAAGCCCTCCAAGTCAAGTCGCTGTATCAGAACAGGTATGAGATATTTCGATAATCTGCTTTCTGTAGAGTATCAACACTCACAGACAAAAGACGTCTATCGGTTGCTTCGTACGACGAGTAAATTTCTACCCCGCGACAGTCCACAAGGCAAAGTGCACATCGGGGAATGTTCAAACAGGGATGTTGTGAATCTAAACAGGTGTGATGCTTCTGCAGGATCCGAAGTACGTGGACTTTGTTCGCCTGAGATGGGTCAGTATGCTAGGACATGTTCACCTGACACCGGCTGCCCTCATCGTGGACCTCCTTGAGCAAGCTGTCGGTTAAGGAGGAAACCGCGCCTACCTCTTATGGATCGTCTCATGGAAGAAAGTACTCGCATAGGGGACGTGGTGGCTGCGCTCCCGAATCTATCACATATTGCCTTGGGCGGTATCGGGTTGAAAACAGCCGCTGTACTGAACAGACTATGCAGTGCTCCTCAATCGATCTCCCTATCATCGCCAGTACACGAGAACCTCGGTGAATTGCTTCGATGCATCTCCCCAATCGACAGCGTCCGGTCCATCGAATTCAAGTATTTCCTCCTAAATACACCTTGCATTCTGTTGCCGAGTTGGTGTCCGAGATTTGTCTTTCCAAACAGTGGCCCAATATGACGTCTATCTCCCTCATCAACGACTTTCTTCCAATGGCCTTTCATGCGCATCTGTTTCCCAATATCCAGACGGTCATCATTAACTGTGCCAGCATGGATCGCGAGGCGAGGAACAATGATATCATGTGGTCCCACTTGTCTCATGTCATTGGGTTTCCAATGACCTCCACTTCTCCGGTATAATGTGCCGCATGGACACGGTAGAGTTTTCTGATCTGATTGGTCTGAGCGATAGTTATATCAGGGAGCATGTGTTCCATGCAGTACGGAATTTAGATCCCGTCACTGTCGTTCTGGCTTTCAATGCTCGTAAACTTATCCATGACTCCCGATCTATCAATATAGATATCACCTTCTGGCAAAATCTCGTCAACGCTGGACAGAGACTGCAAAATCTCGTAGTAGTGATCTCTGGGACGGAGAAATGGCAACATCCTGACGGTCCTCTTGATCTCCCATCGTGGCTAGTGAGCACTTAGCTTCTTGCCTCATCCGCTCGTGGTTGACTTAGACGATGCAGGAATCATGCGTTTACACATCGAGCGTGACATGCATTCAGCACTGCTTCGACAAACGCCATTTCGTACATATTCTAGACGCTCGTAATACCGATGCGAGTTTCGCCGATGTCAAGACGGTACAGGGCTTCCCGGAACAATTCGCGAAGAGTATACCGTCGCTGGAGTACTTTTCGTTAGTGGAAGTCTCCTTGGCCGATTCGAAGCGTTCTGGTCTCAAGCTCCGAACATATGAGAAAGCCTTGTGGTGGAAGGCCACCAATGTGGAGGGGGCGCGAATAGCTCAAACGCTTTCTGCCGCAGAGGGAGGACGCGTCCATCAGATGCTCCTGGAGACAGGCAGCGCATCTTCTGGACAGAGCTAGAGTACGGGTATGGATGCACCCTGAGGATGCCGGTGTTGGACTATGATATGCTCTGCTAGTCTTGTCAACGGTGTCGGACTGCATAGACGTCGCGCGGCGGCGTCGGGAGGAGTCACCACGGTCGTCGACATGCCGCTCAAATCGATCCCTCCGACCACGACGGTCTCCCACTTGGAGGAGAAGCGGCGAGCAGCTCGCGGGAAGTGCTGGATAGATGTCGCGTTCTGGGAGGGCGTTATACCTGGTAAGCAGGTGAGTACCCATCCACCTTCCATGTCTCCACCGGCGATACCCTCCCTCCGCCTGCACATCGTCCACCTCTACTCTGTGCTCGCGCTCCACCTCATCCGCGCCGCCAAGGCGTCCGGCCTCCCCTGACCGTCGAGACCTGCTTTCACTACCTCTGCCTCTCCGCCGCGCAGATCCCGCAGAGACGGCCGCCCCGACTTCAAGTGCTGCCCGCCCATCCGCGAGGATGCGAACCGTGAGGAGCTGTGGGACGCGCTGCTGGACGGCACGGTCGACTGCGTGTTGCGCGACCACAGCCCGTGCGTCGCGGTGCTGAAGATGATGGACGAGGGGGACGTCATGGGCGCGTGGGCCGGGATCAGCACGCTCGGGCTCGGGTTGAGCTTGCTGTGGACGGAGGGCAGCAAGCGCGGCGTGGGCATCGAGAGGATCATGGACTGCGTGTCTGGCAAGACTGCACGGCACGCTGCGCTCGATGACTGCAAGGGGCATATCAAGGTGGGCTACGATGTGGACCTGATCATTTGGGATCCCAAGGCAGAATTTACAGTGTGTACAAATCACTCACTGCTTGAAGAGCAACGCTGACGTTGGCCGCGTTCAACGGTGACGAAGGAATCGCTCAATTTCATAAATAAACTCACCCCTTACGACGGCGTCACCCTGCGAGGTAGAGTTGAGAAAACTTACCTACGCTGAACACTGGTGTATGACGTTGCCAATGGGTTTGAAGGGTTGAAACCTGCTGGAGAGTTGCTTTGAGAGCAGAAGCCAATTGCAAATGTAAATGTAAGATTCGTAACTCTGCTGTTACTTACCTTCCACTGGAACCGACCACAGGACATTCTTCAGGCTGCCGGTGAACATTCTAGTTGGGTGAGAGATATTTCGTGGTATTAATGTATACTATCAGTAGTTAACAAATATGATACTGAAATTGCGAGAGACCGTTCTTGAACGTAGGAGCAGCGGTGGAGAGGGTCCCAGAGGTAAATCTGCTGGCTTGTGTGTTCGTGCGCTCATGCGCTCTCATTTCCCCGTTCACTCCTGCCTCTTGCAGTAGCACCCCATACCACGAGCCTGTCAAACGAACAGCCCCGTCAGCGTCTGGCGCTGTCCTCGCGACAGCGCGTTTGTTGACCCGAGACACGCCCGCTGTCCTGAGGGCATCGAGCTTGAGGGCGTGCTCGAGGGCGTTCTCTCATCCCGCTCCTCTTTCCGACTCGCAACCCTATCAACCCCCTCTTTGCTACGCCGCGCTCTCCACTCTGAACGTCGGCCGGTCTCGACTCGATCGCTGCAGCACGAACGGCGCAAAGCGCTCGGTTCGTGCACTGGTGATTTCCCAGCCGTCGAGGTCGAATCTCAGACCAGGCCTGCTCTCTGCTGACTACCGGCTAGCGAACGAACCGCCACGTCAGCAGCGACAGGCGTGTTATCCTTCGCAGCACGTTCGTCCGCTCGCCCCCAGCGTGCTCCCGTCATGCGCAGACCCCGCCCGTTTCGACCCCCTCCCCTCCCGCCCTATTCCACTGTGTTGTACTACATCCTCGTCCGATCATCTCTCGCACCACCCCCTCTGCCTACTCGCGCGCAGTGCCCCCTCTCGTATCTTGTACAGTCCCGCAGATCAATTGAGTCAGTACGTACCTCCTTGTTCTATCTCTGCTCATCAGCTCCGACTCAGAGACCGCAATAGTTGACGCAGGGCGGGTGTACGCCTGCCCAGGCCACTTCGCCCGTTGCTTGAGGCGCGCATTTGGTATGTGCAGTGAGTTTGGGACGAGACCAGAGCCTCGTGCTCGCAGCATCACCCCGCCCGTTGCTCGCCTCCTGAGCGCAATCGACGGAGGGCTGAGCGTCCGGCGCGCCCTGACAAGCGTTTGCTTCGCAGAGGCAGTTCGTTTCAAGACCGTACCCTAAAGTAGCCTATAAATATATCTGTTTATGCAAGTGTCAGCGCGGCCACGCCAAGTTGTGAATCGAAGAACGTACAGCTACATAATACAATACGCCTATATGGTCTGCGTCGACTGGAGCATCAAGATCAACGGGTCTCCAGCACATAGAACGATCGACCAGCGCATACACTGTAAACTGAGGGTGTTCTATCAGCCAACGCACGAATGATGAACAACGTAGATGTGCTTACCGCCTTCGACTTTTGTCGCTGCAGACCGGCATGGCAAAAGCTGAGGCGTGCGGATCAGCCACAGCATAATGGTCCAGACAGGGAGACGGCGCACCGGACTCAATGCCCAATACACGCGTCCGATTCCGCACCTGCTCGCTGGGCCCGATAGAGTCTGAGGGGGAAGGGCCAGTCCGCAGTCACTGGCAGTCAGCGAGCAGTACGAGTTCGTCTAGACACGGAACTCGTGCTGTTGGAACCGTCCGGCGCTGTGCAGCGTAGCTGATGCAGACCATGTCGTATGTCCGATTGAAGACGTCTGGGGACAGAGTGCACCGTCGAGGACCTCAGGCTGACATCGGGCTGCAGACCGGACGAGACAAGGGAGAAGCGAGTTGGCTTCCGATCTCGTACGACTCGTCCAAACGCGGAGAGCTCACCTTAAGGACGGTCCCACGCCGGGTAGTATGACGTTTGCAATCGATGGCGCCCACGGTGAGATGGCAGAGAGCGCGCCGTCGGGAAATCCAGCCTGGTACGCTGTTGACATCGTGGATAGTGCATTATAGAGGGGTAAGCATCGAGAATGATGGACGCGACCTGAAGGACGCGAGACACAGCGGCCGAGCGTCGAGAGATAGCAGGGCCGGTATGACGGTGGGATGGAGACAGTGGATGGATGAGATGAAGGTGGTGAGGGTGAAAGAGCCTGAGAGAGGAGAGGAATGCTGTGGAAAGGCGGAATGCTCCCCTCTTATAACTTTCCAGAGCCTCATTTTCGTCAGCCACCATACGACCTCGGCGGACATGCACAGCGCCGGCCTTCCCAGAACAAATCGAGGCCAATTCGAAACACTCACCGGTAGGATGTAAGACGACGGGCGACAAAGCTGGCGAACGCATAACTAAGGAAGAGCACCAACGCGACGTAGAAGCTGAGAGTGATGGAACGCTCGCTTCCGCAGAGTTAGCGGGCGTCCGATCACCCCTGGTTCACGATTCGCTTCAGCCAGCCAATTGGATCAGGACGGCGTCCTGCATTTCCCAGGCTTGCATGTTCGCGCTGTTTCTGTCAGGCAGAACGTGCGGGTTCACGGCAGCGGGGAGACGTTCTGCCTCTAGACAGAACAGCAGTGTGACGACGTCCCTGTCAGAGAACGCCGCTCGCGAGCTCTACTGGAGAGCAGTATGCACCTTGCGGGATGCACGACATCACGATTGGCACTAGCACGGCGAAGTCATCCGTCAAGACTTGTGCGTAAGACAAGTATCCGGGCGCTCAAATTTTGAATGAAGCTGTCATTCCAAGGAATCAGTATGTTTGAACATTTTCCTGCCTTCGAGTTAGGGAGGGATATTGAGGCCATCTGGAAGAACTGTAAAGCACGACATACTGACCATCCGACAGCGCATGTACCGCAAAATCGAAGGCCGGCACAAGGTGATATAGTCCGCATAACTTCTACCAGTGAATGCAGCTGCCATTCGAACGGCCTGTATTCTCCGTTCCAGGGCCACCTGTGAATTCGTGCCGAAGCACAAATAGCGCGACAGGTTAGAAACGACGCGGCAGGATCGTTTGGCATTGACGTACCGAGCGAAATCAATTGCGCGCTGGTTAGCTTCCCGCGAGATTAGCGTCCGATTCGCTTCATGCATCGAGTGCATCATCATTCACTTGAAATAGCTCAAGCATACTTGACGGCATCTTGCCGGCTCCAACGGATCGATGCACAAGCTGTGGTGTTTACAGAGAGAACATCTAGGATTTGGAACGTACGACAGGCAGCCAATATCGAATTGTTTATGGCGGCACGTCGAGTCGTGCTACTATCCGGACAGTGCGCATGCCACCGCGACAATCTGCAGAGCCTGAGGGAGGCTATGACACATGATTTGGCAAGAAGAGAGGGCGGCTGCGATTACTGATCCAGCAGTCTTTGCGTGAGTATGACCGCTCGTCTTCAGCGTTAACAGATTCACCATGGTGATTCTTTGCAGGGCGCATCACCGAATGCGACGACGCCATCATGTACTGGACGAAGCGCGACTATTATAAGCACGTCGTCTTGAAGCATAAGGTCACACTCGTCGGTTGGCCCCAGCATTTCGTTTTCGCGAACCTCAGCAATATTAAGGGCGGGAATCGAGTCTTTGCCGACCTCTTGAGCAGGTGGGATCGAGGCACCTTGAGGTTCAAAAGAATCAGCGACGAGCAGCTAGACATGCTTGACAAAGACAGTGCGGCACCAGGACCAACGCCCCCTCCCAAGCTCGACTTGGGGCGTTGGGACAAGAAGAAGCATCGTTCCGGCCCAAGTCGGATCCCGAAAACAAACGTCCAGAATGGAAGATCAAGAAGGGCCAAAGACACCCGCCATCGTGCCAGCATACATCTTGAATGCTAAATCCGAGTCATGCCGTTCCGAGTCAGGAGCGTCGGGAGCAGCCTGAGACCGGCGGGTGGTGAGGCAAATGGAGGACAGAGACGAGGACGGAAGAGAGTCAAGCTGGCGGAGCCAAAGAGCGACGAGTTTGTGGACGACTCGGATTCGCTCGTTTGAGGATGCAGACCATTCGGATTGGACGAAACATTAGTATACATGAATTCCGAAAGGCCGAAAGTAATACACATGTCGTCTTCGGCGGGGATTATGCATTCATTCACAAATGGGCGTGCTGATTCCGACCAGGAGCTCGAGCAGTGGATGGTTTTCCGACTCACTGCGAATTCCGACGCCGGTGGGCTCGCCGGCTAGGGACCCGAGAAGAGGATGGGAAGAACTTTGAGAACACGCGAGACGGTAGGCGTTTAGAGAGCACGTGACCTTCATTGGCCCAGATATCCTGCATACCACTGGGTGTGGTTTAGAATATTTTCAACAACGATATTCTAAAGATATTCTGAAGACAGTCAGAATAAGTCTCACACTTTACAGCAAACAAAATCCTAATATTATTCAATTGATATTCTAACATTTTGAGTACTTTTACAATATGTTCTAGTCTGTAGAATATATTTATTATATCTCTTAAATACTAAATAGTGGATTATGCTAAAAAATGTTCTGACTAACTTTACAATATGTTCACCATGTCTCGATCAAAAATATTGTAAACCACATCCAGTGTACCACTGGATGTGGGTATTAATCTTTTTGTGCGAAAGATTGAAAAAAAATTGAAAAAAAGAGTTTAAAGTGGTTTACCATCTTTAGCACCTTAACACTGATAAAATACCAAGATAAGATTGATTAAAAGACAGAAAAGAAGATTGAAAAGATATCATGAACAGATTGAAATAAGATTGAAGAAAAGACTGAAACCCACCTTATCTGTCTTGTATCAATCTGTCTTCAATATTACAGGCAAAAAGATGAAAGTGAGGTTGAAATACAATTGAAATAGGATTGATGGGAAATATTGAAAAAGGACTGAAAAAGGATTGTGACAGCTGTGTCACAGTATTTTCAAAATCTTGTGACATGAAAGATAGAAATAAGGCTGTGACCACATGTTTTCAATCTTTCTCTTCAGATTTGAGTCTCATAGGATAAAGAAAAGAATAAAAACAAGACTGAAATAAAACAGAAAAAGGATTGAAAAATAAAGATGAAACAAGACTGGAATAGAATTGAAATAAGATGGAAATGTTGAAATAGGATTAAAATAACATCAAAAAAGGATTGAAACAAGATTGGAACAAGATTGATGTAAGATTTGAATAAGATTTAAATAATATTGAAACAGGATTGAAATAGGACTGAAATAGTATTAAAGTAGGATTGAAGTAGGATTGAAGCAAGATTGAAATAGGATTGATTAAGAATGGAAGCTGGAACATATACATCTCTGCATAGCTATCTGCCATAGTATACATATGTTATATGTGTTTGTACATTCTTGTGCATCTCTGTGCAACTTAGTACATTCTATTTGTATATATTTGTACATCTTAGTACATGATTGTGCAACTTAGTACATTGTTGTGCATCCTTGTACAGTCTTTTACATCTCTGTACATCCTCATTTCTCCCTGTCATATATGTTTGTACATTTTAGTACAACTTTGCACAACTTAGTACATCCTCGTGCATCCTTGCACATGTCTGTACATGTCTGTACATCTAAGTACATTCTTACACATCTCTGTACATCTTTGTACAACTTTGCACAATTAAGTACATCCTTATGCATCTCTGTACATCAAGTCTCCTGTAGGCTATTGGCTGTAGTCATACCTCAACACATGGTACATAGCACACTGTGTGCGCTCACATTTGTCTCATGTAACATTAAGTAGAACTGTAGAACTCATGTATATATAAGGATGTACTTAATTGTGCAAAGTTGTACAAAGATGTACAGAGATGTGTAAGAATGTACTTAGATGTACAGACATGTACAGACATGTGCAAGGATGCACGAGGATGTACTAAGTTGTGCAAAGTTGTACTAAAATGTACAAACATATATGACAGGGAGAAATGAGGATGTACAGAGATGTAAAAGACTGTACAAGGATGCACAACAATGTACTAAGTTGCACAATCATGTACTAAGATGTACAAATATATACAAATAGAATGTACTAAGTTGCACAGAGATGCACAAGAATGTACAAACACATATAACATATGTATACTATGGCAGATAGCTATGCAGAGATGTATATGTTCCAGCTTCCATTCTTAATCAATCCTATTTCAATCTTGCTTCAATCCTACTTCAATCCTACTTTAATACTATTTCAGTCCTATTTCAATCCTGTTTCAATATTATTTAAATCTTATTCAAATCTTACATCAATCTTGTTCCAATCTTGTTTCAATCCTTTTTTGATGTTATTTTAATCCTATTTCAACATTTCCATCTTATTTTCAATTCTATTCCAGTCTTGTTTCATCTTTATTTTTCAATCCTTTTTCTGTTTTATTTCAGTCTTGTTTTTATTCTTTTCTTTATCCTATGAGACTCAAATCTGAAGAGAAAGATTGAAAACATGTGGTCACAGCCTTATTTCTATCTTTCATGTCACAAGATTTTGAAAATACTGTGACACAGCTGTCACAATCCTTTTCAGTCCTTTTTCAATATTTCCCATCAATCCTATTTCAATTGTATTTCAACCTCACTTTCATCTTTTTGCCTGTAATATTGATGTCGCGACTATGAGTCGAGCGACAGAGGACAAACAAACCTAACGAGGCTGAGGGCGTTCGACTAGGATCTTATCGAAGCGACGATGAGCAAAGCTCGAATCAGAGGCTAGGGACAAGATAGATAAATGTAAGTAAAGGTAAGTATGTACAGGCAAGCTTGGCTTACCTAGGGACAAGAGGTCGAAACTGAAGTCCCCAGGCAGAGGCGTACTACTTATATACTACCAGAGTTCAGGGCAGGCTATCTACATGGTTCGTGCGCAAGTGGTCTGTGCGCAGCCTGAGTAAGCAGGCTATGAGTCATAAGTGATGTCGTGAGCGGAGCCCGGTCGGGGCCCGAGGTCGGCCGGCACCGTGCTTAAGTAAACGTCTGTAAAGGGAAGGCGGGACGGAGTCCGTGGGAAAGGGACATGTGACCTGTAATGGTTGACGCGTCTAAGTCTATGAACAGGGAGCTCGCTGTGTTCGTGTATAGTAGAATGGCCGTTCGAATAAGAGGGGAAAATAACGATGAGTAAAGGGAGAAAATCGTCCGTATATAGAAAGGAAGAAACGCTCGATGTCAACTCGTGACAATTGAAGACAGATTGATACAAGACAGATAAGGTGGGTTTCAGTCTTTTCTTCAATCTTATTTCAATCTGTTCATGATATCTTTTCAATCTTCTTTTCTGTCTTTTAATCAATCTTATCTTGGTATTTTATCAGTGTTAAGGTGCTAAAGATGGTAAACCACTTTAAACTCTTTTTTCAATTTTTTTTCAATCTTTCGCACAAAAAGATTAATACCCACATCCAGTGTACGTGAAAATGTCACGAGGAGTAAGTAATGTGCTGCTTAAAATCCCCAATCCCCTTGGAATGCCACAATGGCACATTTACACTGTATGAATGTGACAAGAAAGAGATAAAGATGTGGCTTACCCAGTGGTGGGTCAACTGGAAACACCAGCTCTGCCAGTGGGGCCCATCAGGAAATGTCAAATCTGTCTTATTGTACTTATTTGTCTTATATAAGGCAATAAGTGAACTAAGCTGAAAATAAGACGATCCCTTTACTTAAAACTGTCCTTAAACTGTCTTAAACAGGTCTTAATTTCCTTAAATGGGACAATAAGTACAGCTAAGTGCAATTAAGCAAATAGGTAAATTTGACATTTGCTGATAGGCTGGTTCTTCAGGCATTGTGATTGGCAGGGCAAGGTAGTTTTCAGAGAGGATCTTGGGAGGTAGAGATGGTTCAGTAGGCCATCAGGAAAACTCCATATGTTTCTTATTGACCTGAGCAGTTTTTATCTTCTTATCTAAGACAGCTAAGAATAATCCATTTTCTTAGCTATCTCTTAACTTTTCTCTTAAGGTTCTTGCTTAAGAAAATTAAGAAACTAAGCAGGCTGTCATGGGTTTGCTAGCTGGTGACTTGATCACTACCAATGTTCCCTAATCCTTATGGATGGGGGCCACAGGGAGGGTAGCAGCAGAGCAGCACTTGACAGATGAAGTAAGTAATGCAATGTATTTATGGAATAGAAGGTATATATAAATTGTCTTGAGCAGGCTGAGTAATGAGCAGCAGGGCTGCATCAGAAAGATCTCAAATTCACTTTGTCTACTTAGGCTGTCTTAAGTTGTCTTATTGTTTTAATGTTTTAGTTAAGACCTTCAAGAACATCTAAAACTAATTTAAGAATAGATGTTGGCTTAGAAATGTGAGAAATGTGTTCTTTGATTCTGAGAGTTCTTAAATTGACATTTAGGTACACTAAGACACTCTAAGGAAAGTTGGGATTTGCTTATATGGTGGGCAGCAAGATAATATGGTCATCAGGTTATCCAATATGGGACAAACAAAATGTACTGAGCAGGGCAGGCAAGCAAGCAGCAGGGCAATTGTAGCTGCCATGAGTTGATATTGAGTGTCTTTGTTCCTTTCTACGTTACTATTCTCTCCTTTCACTTTCTTTCTATCTTATATATATAATACCGGTGGCTGCCACAAGCTCATTAATTATTGCTAATACACAACAAATGGATCACAACACCTCATTAACTCATACTTACATGTTGACCATTACAGGTCCACAGGTCACATATCTACCTATTATACTTGGATGTTTCTCCATCATCAATAGCCTGGACTCTAACCAAGCCCTGCTGATGCATCAGCCCCTTACATTAGCAAAATTGCAGAAATTGCAGCTTTACTTGGAGTGTCTTGATGTACTTGAATAGTAAATTAAGAACACTTAAAAACTGTTTAAGGCATTTTTAAGCTGAGCTCTATTCTTAAATTTGTCTTAAATGTTCTTGAAGGTCTCAAATATGACCATAAGACAACTTAAGGCAGTTTAAGTACATGAAGTAAAAGTGAGATTTTCCTAATGCTAGTAATGCTGTGTGCATGGACTATCAGCCACTTGAACCTCTGTAGTATTTAAGTCCAACTATAGCTATCTGGCTATCTGCTATCTGGAACCTTCAATTGTGACCTCTTATCCCTAGATGAGCATAGCACCGCAAAAAATCATCGTTTCGCAGGCAGCGAAAATGATAAGATAGGTGCATGAAAGGCATGGCTTCATATAAATAACCCCTTTCGCACACTTATCTTACCGTTTTCACTGCCTATGAAACGGTAATTTATTTGCAGTGTAGCTTCCCTGTGCATACTTATATTTGTATATTTACTGAAACCAATATATAGTTTGTTCATAGCCTCAGATTCAATCATCACTCGTCCAAGACCCAATTGAACACCCTTGGACCTTTAGATCTATACACTGGACGCGGTTTAGAATATTTCTGACAAGTATATTCTAAAGATATTCTAAACATAGTCAGAATAAGTTTTGCCCTTTACAGCAAACAAAATCCTAATATTTTTCAATTGATATCCTAATCTTTCGAGCACATTTACAATATCTTCTAGCCTATACAAAATATTTTCCATATTTTCCAAATACTCAAGAGTCGATTATGCTAAAAGTATTTTGACTTACTTTACAATATTTTCACCATATCTCACTGGAAAATATTCTAAACCGCATCCAGTGATACTTCCCTTGTCACTTAACTCTTAAGTCATGAAACATATTATGCAAATCTCACTTTTAATTTGAATACTTAGCCTGTCTTGAATTGTATTTTGATCATATTTAAGACCTTCAGGAACATTTAAGACAAGTTTAAAAAAAGAGCTTCAACATGCCTCAAATGGTTCTTAGTGTGTTGAATTTGCCATTCAAGTACACTAATACACTAAGGCACTCTATTCGAAGTTGGGCTTTTGCTGATTAGTGTGCTGTTATAAAAAGACTTAGATGACACTGGAAAAGGCTCAACAAGCAATAATGGCCATCAGGTAACATATCATTTTTGTTGGGCTAGTTACTTATCATCTCTTCTTCTGTTGCTTAATCCTGTTCTTAGCATTTTCTTAGTTATTTTAATTCTATGAGAGATTTCTACAGACCATTATGGCTGATCATTGGATCATTATCACTAAACATAAGACATCAAGATGTGCAAGATGAGTCTGTTAAGGAAAAGTTTGGTTTTTCTACTGCTATGTTGATCAGTATAAGGAATAGACAGCCATTAAGACAAAACTAGTGAATTAGTACACTGTTAGTAACTTTACCTTACTGTGACATGGTCTTCAATGTCTTAAATTTGCAAATTTGCAAATTTCTGTCTCAGGGTGCTGATCATCATTGAGAGCATCAACACTGGCACTGGACACTGGACCTTGCAAAATTGGACTAAATAGCTTGGCAGAATGTTGAACTTATCAGCAGAATCTGAAAATCTCCACTTCACTCGGAGTGTATTAGTGTACTGCAATGTTATTTTAAGAATTCTAAGAACTAAATAAGACATCTTGGAGTTAACCTCTACTCTTAAATTTGTCTTAAATGTCCTTGAAGGTCTCAATCAAAGCTATAAGACAAGTTAAGAGAGCCTAAGTAGGCTAAGTAGAGTTGGCACTTTGCTGTTGAATGTAGATGGTATGGTTACATATATTGGCTTAATCCAATGGTGTCAACCTGTTCAATATTCACTTAATCCAATGGTGTCAACCTGTTCAATATTTGCTTAATCCAATGATGTTAATCTATCAATAAGTCTTATTATTATAGCCTGAAGATCGCTCATATAAGACTTAAGTTTACACCTGTTTAATGTTGGTTGAACACACGCGGCATCGCCGCGTTGACCACACGGGGGGAATTAGTATTCAGATACGACTTGACGCTTCTTAATAAAGAGATCGTCGTCACCGCATATCCCCCCGAAATATTACTATTCAAAATACATACAGGATAAGAGCAAGAAGAGCAGAAACGTAGTGAATGGTGCAATTACTGTGGCGTATCGCAGTGACTAAGAAGACAATATACGCCGATAAGCCCGCTTTACCAAAGAAATAATGCCACCGTCAAGGGAATCATTGATTAAATTCCAACTCAAAGTCATGAGCATAATAATCACAATCGATAAGGAAAAGGACATCTCTCGTTTAGATCCTTGTCTAAGCGGACCGCGAGGAGCGCCTGTGAAAATCACTTGAATAGAGCACAAACAGATGCATAAATAGCACTCACCAGTCTTGCAATCCATAGTTTAATATCAGTATGGCCGAAAGTCGACCCAGCAGTGACGATCATAGGCCCTTGTGTACTCCGATACGTCTGTATAAAATGAGTACGTATATCACAATCACGCCACATGACAAAGACTTACATGAACACATTGAACAAGATTTCCGGCTATTTACAAAATGAAATATTACCGCCCATTCCGCATCAAAATCTAGGGACCTTACCTCCCGCATGACACAGAGTTTCCACAAGTAAGCCGGTTGCTGAATCGAATATACGAATCGCGCCGTCGTCTCCGCCTACTACAATGCGAGACTCGTGCACCGCAGCTTGCATTGGAAAATTACGCAATATGCCGTACTTAATGGAATGGACCAATTCCAAAGAAGGAAATCGATACTGATCGACCCCATCGACGAGATTCGTCACTACTAAAGTCGACTCATCCGCAGACAATGCCAAGTGACCACTGATTTTTTTAATGACAAAGCATAAAGACAATGAAGCCACTCACATTCTTGTGGAGAGGCGTTTTGACCATTTCATCGTCCAAGGCTCGATTGAATAGCAAACCCTGCGCTACAACATGAACAAGTCGAAATAGCACTAATGAATAAAACATACAGTTCGTGAGACTCTAAATAGCCAACGAGAACGCTAGATCCGTCGTCACAAAATTGAATAACGCGGCCAATATATGGCCTCTTGGACGGACCACAGTCCAACGCAGTGATATCCCCTGATACGACGTCAAGCAAAGAATCGCGGATCTTGGAATGCATACCTGCTGAATTCAGTTTCCATACTTTAGCTTCTCCACTACCTAAGCTGGCAATTCTCCCGAATCGGGAGTTGTACCGAACATCTTCAACCGTCTCGTCGTGCGCGTCTGTGATCGAAGAGAACTCGTATTTTCCCTACGTATACAGAATGCATGAAGGGCGTCACTCTCAGCGACCACGAACAAGACAGAAACATACCTCGTATTCCTTTTCCTGATAGACCTGCAACGTCCCATCCGAACATCCTAAAACAAACGCACGCTTCTTTCCCTCTTCTGAGTCCACCCAAGCGGCACAGCTCACCGCCCCATGGAAAGGCCGATGAACCTCTTGAATGATCTCACCCGTAGTCATATTCCAGATGACAAGCAGCGCGTCGTCGCCTGTCTTATTGTTAAATGGTGCTTGCCTGCTAAGATAAAGTCCGACATACCCCCTGAGAGTAGGAATCGCCCGTCAAGGCTCACCGTTACGACGTTCACACTTCCAGTGTGGCGCTTCAAAGTGTTCAATAATTCAAACCTTACATCATCATTAGTAAAGATCTGAGACCAGATAATGAAACTTACATAGTGAGCAAGTCCTTGCTGCTACCTCGAGTAACGGGCATCCATGCGACCACAAGACTTTATAGATGATGCCTGCTTTTTGTGAAGTCCTTCAATAGACGTCGACCAACAATTGTAGTTCCTGTCGCCTACCGACCAAATAACATAACTGACACTATGTTTTTGTTACAATTCCTATCCTTCTCGGCTGTCCCATTTCTTTTCGTGTTATTGTCTATTTCGATTCGTGTTATTGTCTAGTTCTATCCATGTTTATTGTTTAGTTCTATTCGCATTATAGTTATAGTGTACAGCCGCTCGCCCACTTGCCATCGGGGGTGCAAGTGGGCGAGCAGAAGAAACACAAGACCCATCACCCTGGGGCATATATGCGCCCCAAGTTTAGGGTGGGTGCTTTAGGGCAGGGGCACATCACGAGACTCGGTCAGATATCGGTCAACCTCGGACCGTGTCCCGCGCCACCATACCAGACCTGCCCTAAACCTCTTGCCCTGAAGTGTCCTGGTACTCTATCGCCCCGGCTGACGAGTACGCTTTGGTCTTCCTTCCACGCGTCCCAGCATCATGCTGTACTTATGAGCTATACGATGCTAGTTACTAGAATAGAATACAATACAATACAATATACAATTAGTGCCGTATGAAGCACAAACTAGTACAAGTATCAAATCCGTATAGATCAAAGAAACAAAGGCGTCCCAATACTGATCACAACGTAGGATATACCGACCTCGCCCTTGCATCAACGTCGTTACAACTTTGTCTTGTTCGTCTAGCCTAGACAAATGCAGGTATGGGCGTATGTCCTCCCCTTGTACTAATTTTTTCCAGCGCGCGGTGATTACGATGCAGGATACTGTCAGGCACGTAGTCCCTTGTATCTGTTCTCTTACAGGTATGGGCATTTTTCTCATTTGTTCTCGATGAATGGTTCGTATATAAGTGCTGTTACCAGTGAGTGCTGTTACGCACATCGCAATTGACTATGCCTAAAGTGAAATCAGCACGAACCCATCGCATTCAGCGTCACCTCAAGCCTGTCGCTCTACGCTTCGAGTTCTCCGAGGAGCGTCTCATTACTCCTCCGCCTTCCTCCATGCGCCTGGAGTATCCAATTAAGCCCCCCGCAGCGAATCCGCCGTCCGCCGATAAGCCTCCCGCAGCGAATCCACCGTCCGCCGAAGTTCCCCCTACTGTCCGTGAAGATGATAGTGATGCAGCGAAGATTCCTAAACCTCCGGGGGAAGTTACTCGGATATCAAGAAACGGTTATAATCTCTTCAACATTCTCAAATGGGATCGCACTGAATACGATGCTGTCTCTGTAAGTACATCCCGATCATGGTCCCGATCTCGACTGAAACCGATTGGCTTCATAGAACACGATCGTCCTGTTAGCGCAGAAGCATCTTGACATCGCTAGTTTCTCGAAACAGCAACCCGATGCGCTGCGAACTGTATACGAAGAGGTGAGAATCGACGTATGGTTTCTTTAAATGACCTGTTTAAGAATTCGTCCAGGCCGCCAAAATGCATCCTACTCTACTCAAATATGCGGACAACTGGGTTACGGCTGACTTCTTGCGCGTTCATCTCAAGAACAAGTCGGCCTGTCGTGAACCTGCTAAGAAGGCTTGTGGGACCAACGGGTGATAATTATTTATTCATCCTGCATCAATTCCTGCTCATGTGCTTATAGAATCTGATTTGCGTGCATAGTCAGGCTGTTTTGAATAACGTACCCACTGAGTGGCGGATAAGTGGGCCGGTCAGTGGGCCGGTCAGTGGGCCGGTGCATGTATCTGTGTGACGGAGTTTAATTATGCTCGGAGATGTGGCGTAGTGACATATGCGAGAAACGTAAATCATATTTATTGCTACATATCGTACCGGAACATATTCTAAACATCTCCAATGACGGCGTGTAAACTATGTAATTCAATTTGATTACATGTCAAGTTGAGATTACTTTATATGATCTCTGCCTGACGCAAATGCATTAACATATTTTTCATATTCCTGTGAATCTTTTAGTCAGCCAGAAGCTAATGCACAAAGGTTAATTATCTCTAACAATCTAAATTTGAATGTTGTTCCTTTATTTGAGATGAGAACATAATTTCGAGCATAGTCTGTATTTGCTTATGGATATATTCTAGCTACGTCTGCGTAAGTACTTGTCACAATTTGTCATAAGGTTTGTTCAGCATATGTGGCAATAAGTAAGGGGTCCGTGCCTGCAGTGAGTATTCATTGTGCGAAAAAACCAATGCAGGGATGTTGGGCCTAAGGCAATCTCAACACAGTCTGATGTCGTGAACAGACAGTCCTGCGCGTCGGTCTGTCACGTTCTTTAGCCTCTACAGCTCATAGTCGTCAGCCTGAGCTCATCTTCGTGTCGAACGGATACCAATGTCGTCATACGAGAGCTGAGAGATAGAGGAGCATATGCACGAGATGATGGACTGGTTGTCAAAAGGAACACAGGCGGAGCAGGAACGCGGAGACGGTCTCGATGTACCCAGAAAGCGTATTCGCGCCATTCGTATGTGTTATTGCTTTGACCCGTGCGTGTGCGCACGGTAGCGTATGAGAGCCACGGCAACGGACAGTTCGGTTGTGGAGATTCCTGCAGCGGGCCTGCGTGGTTGGGGTGAGGACGCGTCAACGGACTGACCATGACCGAGAAGATCATCTGCAATCGCTCGGTAGCCTTTGGCTTCCACCTTCAGACATTCCTGGAATTTGAATAGCAGTAGTGATTGGAGACAGAGTCGCGTGCGGAGTCAACGGACTGTGATCTTGTGCACGCCCCAGCCCTAGTTTATGACATGACAGTAAGATGTGCTGCTGCAGACTAGGTGAATGGCAACGCTAGGCATACCACGAGTATTCATGCGACGTAGCACCCAAGCGTGCTGGCTCCAAGGAGGCAGCACTTCATGTTTGGGCCCTTCTCGAGATCCAGCGCCGGAGAGATCTACCACCGCATAAGGTTGAGATCCAGAGCGACAGCCTGGTCTGTGAGTGTATCATAGAGCGTCGTAGAGGACGAACATTCAGCACAAGTCAACGATAGAACCAAGGGCACCTCCTCGAGTACACTATCGGGTCGGATTCCGCCTTCCTCGACCCAAGCTTGCCCTGCACGTTTTCATGCGAGCTTACCACAGCGACTTTCTCAGTGGTCGTCATGACAGTGGTCTTGCCATGGTACTATCCAGGATAGTCAATTAGATATACATTGCAGAGCTCAGAGCGACAGGTACATACATGTAACACGAGAGCTGATGTCGATGGAAATTTACACCAGGTCTGCGCCCAAGGGCAACGAGAGTATGGCTGCGAATTATTTAAGTAGGACATACGGCAGACGCCGGGGTCTGAGATCTGACCAGTGACCACCCACCGTCTTTCGAGATGTTGGTCCTCCACTGCACGAAATCCAAAATTACCCACGCTGGGTATAAGTTCGGAATCTGCAAATTAAGCCCGGATTCCGGGCAGGTCTTGGTCAGATTCCCCTCAACCTGGAATCCACCACGAATGATCACGATACTCGCACCAGACCCAGAGGTTACACCCCGAATTCTGGGCACATTCCTGCTGGTCCGTAGTTCTACATATACCCTACAATAGTTTAATTATGTAATCAAATCGGTAAAAACAATTACCTTTCTTGGATGACCGGTAGATGCCCCGATGGATGCAGTGCGGATCCCCTTGCAATTTAGAAAGAAACAGCTCCTTCGCATTGACATACGAAAAATTAGACAGAGTAAATGATAGAGAGTACACGTATAAGCCAGAGACCATGCAGTAGCACCCCAATCACTCCAACACCCGCGAGCACACACCCACTGCGATGGCCACCGTCGCCGCGATGGCCACAGTGATTGCGAAACCACCCAGCGCCACCAGCACGAACGTCGCGCGTCTTAATGCCGTAGTCGAGAAGATTGAAGTTCTCCAAGCCGAGTTGACGGCTCACAAGGAGGCCACGAAGAAGCGCCTCAAAATTCTCGGAGCTGAGAATGCGGTATTAATGAATGAGCTCCAGGAGGCAGTGGAGCGCATTGCATACCTTGAACAGATACTCGAGATTGAGGGTGACATGACACCTGCCCTCGGAGATGATGCAGTTGCCCAAGATGTGTCGCCGGAAGGGATTGCCACAGACGGCGGTGATCACGCTGTCACGGAGACAGCAATCGTCGCTGGCGCCGACACTCTCGACGCAATGGAACGCAGCGCTGAGGCCGCAAAGAGTAAGCCGATCAAGGTACGTAGAATTAATGTAGTTGGCAGACTCACTCAATCTGTTCCGTTGTTCAGACTGTCGTAAACAAGGTTTTCATGCATTTGATGGGCACGAACAAACTGGACCCGAAAATACTTCCACCTTACCCTCATCAGATCGGGCGCGAGCATGAGGAGTGGCCAAAGGACAGTGCGACCAAACAACCTCTCCTGCGGTTTCGCTGGAAAGAGCCGGCTACCGATGCTGTTAATAGCGCAGGGTTAGCCGATGTTTTCGCATTTGTGAAAGCGCACGGTTCCCATCGGGTCCCCAGTTGCACCACATACCTCACTGTGATACACGACGTTGATCTGCAAGCCCGCATCCGATGCAAGTTTGAGTACATGGCTGGCGAGGTCAGGAATGTTGAACGATTAGTTTCCAACTATAGTAGTCGCACTTCCATACTTGGTAGTCAGTACTTACTCATTTCTATGATGTTCTATGACGTTCCATAGTATGCTCTTGTCTTACTTCATAGGCTCCACTTTCTTACTAAGAAATCTCCACTATGATTTCATTATGACTTCATATCTTACTCAGATATTCTATAGGTTTCTGGATACGATTACTAAGGAGCCTTTCATGCATGTATATAAGCAGGGCCTTACAGCCCACTAGAATACAAGACGGATTAGCCTCCTCTCCTCTATAGTCTGCGCTTAACAGGTTATGAGCCCCGCGCTCTAATCTGTCTGACTACTGTGCAGTCATCTGTCTTCACTCTTCTATTTGCGCTTTCACTTTCTCTTTTGCGCATTTACCCCTTCTATTGCCTTCTTCTTATAAGGCCCCTTAGTAGACTACGTAAGTACACAGTCCTCAGTTTTGTGACGAACTCTTGGGAGTCTGCACTTCAGTGGGCGGCTCTTAGAGGTCCAAATCCTCTCCTGGGAATAAGGCACCTTACGCGAAATAGTCAAAGGCGTAACAGGGCCCTCAGGCAACTGCGAAGCAAAACTCTGCGGCTCCATAGGTAGCTGTAGATAGAAGTACTATACAGTAGCTAGCTAGGCCTTGGGCAATACCCTCTGCGGCATAGTCTCGTCTCGATCGCTCACTTCCCTCGACTCTACCCTGCGTCTTGGCTATTTCGGCTAGCTGGGACAAAGGTTCACTTCAATAAGTGTCCATCTTTGAGCTAGAGACGTTGACTTCTTCATCAGAAGCAGCTGATCCAGTGGCAGATCAATCTCAGTCAGGCGACTCAGAGGGATCTTCACCAGAGCCAGTACAGCTTATATCTGTCTACCCAACAGATTATAGCTGGAAATTCCCTTACGCAGGCGATTATATTGGTGGTCTTACAGACAACGATCTTGGTTATTTTCCATACAATATTGAAAGTAACTCTCTTCGTCACACTGACAGTGAAGAGTACTTTCCAAACCTCTCCAATACATTTTGGGCTATACTTCTTCGATCCGATCCTTTTGATCAAGAAGTTAAAGAGGTTAAACCAGATCGATCACCTCCATCAATTCCTCAATCAATTCCATCAATTTCTCGATCACCTTCCATCGCCTATCTCCTTCAGTCTGACACTCGCCCTGACATTTTATTCTGATCGCCATGGATCCCTCCAAGATTCCTACCTCCACCATTCCCATTTTTGATGGCACAAACTATATTGCCTGGTCTAACGCCATGAGAGGTGTTTTTAGATGGTCTGGTTCCTGGAACATTGTTGAAGGGAATTCAGGCACACCTCTTCCTCGTCCTACTGTTGCAGCTGCTGGAGAAGACCTCGTTACCATCCAGGCTGCTTGGGATGAGAAGAATGACAAGGCACTTGGTTTGATGACCATCTATATTTCCTCCTCGCTACAATTCCTCATTGGCAATACTACCACTGCTGCTGCAGCGTGGAAAGCAATTAAAGATCAGTATGCCAAACCTGGTGCTGTTGGTGCATTCGTCTACTTCCAACAATTATTCAATACTCGCTTTGACGATGCCCAACCTCTTCGCCCTCAGATAACAGCACTTGAGGAAATTCGTAGTCGTACCGTTGATGCTGGGATTGCCATCTCAGATCAATTTGCTGCCCTCATTATTGTCAACGCCTTGCCCAATTCTTATCAGACCATTGCTTCGACTCTGCTGGCTACAGTCACAGACCTTTCTACACTTAAACCAGCAGATGTCATCCCCAAAATAATTGAGGAAGAAGCTAGACGTCAGGCCTCTAAAAATGCTAATGTCTCTCGCGTCTCGTCGACTACTCGTCTCCCAAAGAAATGTAATATCTGTGGGAAGACTAATCACTCGACTGAGAACCATTGGCCTGATGGAAAGCCACCTCAAAAGGGGAATAAGCAGGGCAAAGGCAAGGGCAAGCAAGGCGGTAATCAAGGTGGAAATAATAAAGGAAGTGGACAGAATCACGGTCAAAATAATGGTAATACTGGAGCTTCACAAGGACAGGGACAGAATTCTGGTGCAAAAGTCAACAATCTTCTTATAGAATCTGTACCAGATGTAACGGTAGCATCTTCTTCGTCCAAATCAATTGACCTTTCCCTGTACCATGTGGGAGATGAGATCGCAAGATGGATGGTTGACTCAGGTTGTACTTCACATGTCACAAACGTCTTTGAAGATTTTGATCACTATCATGAATTTCCAGTACCTGGTCATGCGCACTTAGCCGGTGCAGATAAAACCATAGATATCAAAGGTGTTGGAATAGTTCTTCTGCGACATCAGAATAGTGACGGAATCATTGTCAACCTGACTCTTAAATCTGTCCTTTATATTCCTGAAGCGTCTCATCGTTTCTTTGCTCCACGTACCATTATTGACCAAGGAGGCTGCTATAGTGCCCATGGGGACACTATGAATTTTTGGGCAGGCTCCAAACCGGGTGAGAACCTAATCCTCACTGCGCGATCAAGCCATGATGGTTCAGGTTTCTATTGGCTTGAAACCAAAGTGTTTCATCCAAACACCCGGCCTCAGACTCTGCAATCTGTGGAAGCTGACTATGACTTGTGGCATCAACGGTTTGGTCATGCGGGACGTAACACAATTCGTCAATTGCCTAATCATGTTAATGGCGCACCAAATAGTCTTTCTTCAGCACCAAAGTCTGATCCTTGTGCTGGTTGTGCGCTTGGCAAGTCCCACAGACAACCGTTCCCACTCTCTTCTACTCGCGCATCTAAACCATTAGAACTTATTCACTCAGATCTCGTTGAGATGCCATCTTTGTCCATTGATGGTTTCAAATATTGTGTCACATTCCTCGACGACTTCTCCTCATTTGGTGTCATGTATTACCTTAAGCGGAAATCTGATGCTCTCACCTGCTTTAAAAGTTATCGAGCATGGGGGAAACTCAGCTTTCTACGCGACTTAAGCGTTTCCGCTCTGACAGAGGAGGAGAATTTATGGGTGAAGAGTTCACACAATATTTACATGAAAATGGTATTGAGCGCGAGGCATCTATGCCACAAAGTCCACAACAGAATGGACGTGCAGAACGTTGGCAGCAAACTATTGTAGAAAAAGCAGAAGCTATGCGTCATCATGCTGGTTTATCCACTGGCTTCTGGAAACTTGCTGTTGAAACTGCCGTTCATATTTACAATCGTCAGCCATTCCGCAGAGCACACTGGCGTACTCCCATTGAATTATGGAATGGTACTGTTCCAGATGTGTCGTACTTTAGAGTCTTTGGATGCCTAGCCTATGTACATGTTCAGAAGGAGCGACGCCAGGATAAGCTCACGGCTCGAGCTAAACCTATGGTGTTCATCGGCTATGAACCTGGATCAAAGGGGTATCGATTCTGGGATAAAGATAGCCGCTCCATTGTTTTATCGCGTGATGCGGTATTCAATGAGAGATCCTTTCCGAACAAAAGTGAGAATCCTATTCCCGCTGCCCAACAACCGCATGAGCCGCCCGTTCCTGTAGCTCCAGCACCACAGCCGGCCCTGCCGCTTGGTGATGATGATGCTAATAGGCCTGAACCGGATGCTGACTTGCCTCCACATCCGGGACCACCACCAGAACCACCTAGAAACCCATCTCCTCCACCTCGTCCACCTTCTCCAGATGAGCCTCCAGTACCACAACCTCCTCCATTTATACCTAGACGCTCTACTCGGTCAACCGCTGGTAGACCTCCACCACGGCCTGACAATGCGTATGGTGATCGTCACCCTGCAGCTATACAGCGTGACATTGATCAAGGAGGTGGTTTACCTGACGTCATGGAGAATCTCATCTCAGATCTTCCAGTAGAGTTTATTCTCAACGCCGATCCTCAGTACGGACCTTTTCCACAATCTTATCAGGAAGCGATCTCTCGCCCTGATCGGACTCAGTGGGAGGCCGCTATGCAGGAAGAGATAGACTCTCAAATGGAGAATGGTACATGGGAGTTAGTCGACTTACCTCCTGGACGTAAGGCAGTACCTTGTCGTTGGGTTTACACTATTAAACCTGGTGGTAGATATAAAGCTCGGCTTGTAGCCAAAGGCTTCAAACAGGTCAAAGGCATTGATTATGATGAAATATTCTCCCCCGTCGCTCGTTTTGAATCTATAAGATTCTTACTCGCCCATGCTGCTCTTAATGATTGGGAGGTAGAGGCTATGGATGTAAAGACAGCATTCTTATATGGCGAATTAGACGAGGAGATATATATGGAGCAACCAGAAGGCTTTAAAGTCCCTGGTCAGGAACACAAAGTTTGTCGTCTTTTGAAGGCTATTTATGGTCTTAAACAAGCTGGCAGACAGTGGAATAAAAAACTCCACAATGCGTTGTTGGAATTAGGGTTCACACGTACATATTCTGATGCGGGTATTTATGTGTATCGTCATCATGGGGGGATTTAATACTTGTCGTATATGTTGACGATCTATTGCCAATTGGATCTGATCGGCGTCAGATTGCATGGCTTAAAGGTTGTCTTCAGAAGCGATTTAATGTTCGTGATCTTGGGCCTGTAGAATCTTTTCTAGGCATGCGGATTACTCGAGATAGATCATCCAGAAACATTTGGCTTGATCAGTCTAAATACATTGAAGAGACACTCGAGCGATTCCAAATGCTAGATGCAGCACCCACGCGAACTCCCCTTCCATTTGGCGTACATCTTGTCAAAGCAGATCCTTCATATGAAGTTGATGCCGCCCTTCGCTCAAAGTACCAACAGCTCATTGGTTCACTTCTGTGGATCGCCTTAGGCACTCGCCCAGATATAGCCTATGCAGTTAATCGCCTTTCCCAATATTCTGCTAAGCCTACAATGCAACATTATAAAGCCGCACAATATATTCTTCGCTATTTGAACGGTTCACGTTCACTTCGGCTTTGCTACAAAGGCAGCGGATTATCTGGACTTATAGGTTATTCTGACTCTGATTGGGCTGAGAACAAGGATGATAGGCATTCAACTAGTGGCTTTGTCTTCTTTATGGCAGATGCTGCTATTTCATGGGTCTCGCGGCGACAAAAGACTGTCGCTCTGTCTTCAACAGAAGCAGAGTACATGGCGTTGTCCGACTCTTGTCGACAATTAGCCTGGCTTCGGACTCTTCAGTCTGAGATTGGTTTTAAGCCGCAAAATGCCACACCTTTATGCATTGATAATAATGGTAGCATTTTTCTTGCGGTTAATCCAGCTCATGACAGAAGAACCAAGCACATTGATATACGGTACCACTTTTGCAGAGAGTTCATTGAAAACGGTCATGTCGATCTTTTCTTTGTACCTACTGCTGAGCAAAGGGCCGATATCCTCACTAAGAATTTATCTTTTTCTATTCATGAGAAATTTGTACATAGTCTTGGACTAGAGTAGTTAGCGACTATCTAGTTGAGTGGGAGTGTTGAACGATTAGTTTCCAACTATAGTAGTCGCACTTCCATACTTGGTAGTCAGTACTTACTCATTTCTATGATGTTCTATGACGTTCCATAGTATGCTCTTGTCTTACTTCATAGGCTCCACTTTCTTACTAAGAAATCTCCACTATGATTTCATTATGACTTCATATCTTACTCAGATATTCTATAGGTTTCTGGATACGATTACTAAGGAGCCTTTCATGCATGTATATAAGCAGGGCCTTACAGCCCACTAGAATACAAGACGGATTAGCCTCCTCTCCTCTATAGTCTGCGCTTAACAAGGAAGCTAGACAAGCAGCGCAGGGATGAAGACGCTGAAGAGGATGAATTCGAGTCTGACAGTGCGCCATCGAAGAATGTAATGGCGAATCGAGGAATTCTCGCATCGCGTGCTGCATCGGTGAGTGCAATCAGTTATGAGTCATGTGGGCAATCCACTTACCCCGCATTGCAGAAATTGGCTGCACGCGAGCGCAAGCGACCTGCATCGGCATACACTGATGTGAAATATGATTCCGCATTCATCATCAACGCCATGTCGGCTGATGAAGACGATCCTGACAATACTCCGGGTGAGCCCAAGCGGTGGCGCAGCCGACCTCCCGATTATCGCAGTCAAATAGTAAGAGGAGTCAAATAGTCACATCACAAATAGCACGCTTGCTTACCATGAGCTCTTGTGACCGGACACAGGCACAAGATCTATATGAAGCAGTTGATGCGATTGCCGACCCGGATCCTGACAAATCCAAGCTTATCACAGCACGCATTAAGGGGCCTCAAGTCATCGACTCTCAACCGCCAAAAGCGAAGTCATTGCAGACACGCATTCGTGCTTGGCAAGTGAAATCGGAGCTGCTCACGGCAAATGTGCACTGGCTAACAAACGGCCGTGTTGCCAAGAGTGGTATTGCATGGGGTGACGATGA
The DNA here is from genome assembly GCA_036971615.1 of Amyloporia xantha. NCBI lineage: Eukaryota > Fungi > Basidiomycota > Agaricomycetes > Polyporales > Adustoporiaceae > Amyloporia > Amyloporia xantha. Next base: position 54,436 of record JAYKKR010000029.1, read on the forward strand.
AGATCCTAGTCCGCAAGATGACGATCGAAAGCGTAAGGGTCAGGATACGAAGGGTAGACGCACTAAGAAGCCTCGGCTGGTGGTGGATCGCACCAACGCAGTCAGAACGAAGGCCCGCCTCGAAGAGATGATGGAAGGTAAAACAATTGACGAGATTCTTGACCACGATGATTGAGTGGGTCTGTTCGATAAATTTTCCAATGTTCAAAAACTTCTTGTAGGTTGTCTTCGTCGCTACATGTACATTACATAGCCATGCATCTTTAATTCTCGTTTTCATGTTCTATTTCTTGTTCCGCAGTATCCATCCACTCCTCCACAGGTTCAATTCCCGTCTGCCAGTATTATGTGTCATAGCAAAAACTCATGTTGTTGTCATGTAAAACTTACCCGATCAAATGAGTGTATAATCCATACAGGTACCTGTTGAGGTACATTGAGAGTCACCGGCACGACGGCAACCGCTGCCGACAGTTGTACTGAAGCAATGATTTCGAGTGGCCCGCATCGATCTTGATGTACTGTATAGACACCAAGGTCGGTTGCGCTTTGTCACACGATGTTAATCATTTGGTATACAGTGCTAATGGACTCATTTCACTTACTAGAGCGACCAGGGCATCGTCGGAATTTGCTCATCGGCTAATAAACGCTGAACCGCTGAACAAGTAATGGCAGGCTTGCCTCCGGCAGATAGTTCAAAGTGATACACAAGCCGGCAAGGTTGTCGGCAATCAGGGAAGTCCACACACGCAAAACGGTCGGCCTGTGTTCGACGATCCATAGTAGATCCGTAGCGCACTCCCTCCTTGTATATGAATGGTAAAGCCTTGGCAGAGTGGTCCGCCAGAAATGGGGTGCAATCCAGCGCCACTGTGAAGTCGTCGACTAGCTTGAGGTCAGGCCAGACAGTTGATGCATATGCAAGCAGGAGGCTGTAAGTTTCAGCATGGCGAAGAGTTCGCAGGTCGGTGAACTTCTTCGCACTACGAGGCTTCAAGATATTGTTTCCTAAAAATGTGATTAGATTATTCATGCATGGCATACGCTGGACAATTCGCCACATTACCAGTATCAAACCCGGCAATCTGTGTGCGAAGAGTGCCCCGATTTAAACCTGTTTGGCCTGCTGTTAGTCGATTGATCAATTTCCGCTCTTCCACGGTTGTGTTCTCCGGCATTGATGACAGCTATTTGTATCTATGTTAGTACCAATGCCCGTTTCACATTATGGGCTGAAGACCCACCAATTCATATACACGATGTTTTCCAATCCAATTACGGAGAAGAGTCAGTTCCATAATACCTTCGGCATGGCCATTCAGGTTGACTTCCTCTTGCTCGCCGTTGCAGCGTTCAAACGCGAAGAGCCACCAAGCATATGCAGGACCGAAACGCCTGAAGAATAAGGTATAATGCATAGCCATGTGGTTGTTCGGTAGTAGATGAACTCCGAGAGCAAGGAGACCCTGACAATACATTTGGAGGTACCGTTGCCCACGGTCTACTTCCTGCATTGATATCGATTTACTCGCGAGAATGCGTTCGGCGACTGAGAGATACATAAGCAGCTGGTAGACCTCACGCAAGTTGCGGCGAAATGTGGGAGGAGACTTGTTCTGTGCGGATATAGCTGGTGCATGTCGCATGATCTTGTCGTTCTCGTCACGCCAAGATATCCACAGTATTGTAGTCTGGATATTAACCCATCGCCGTAGTTGATCAGCTTTCTGCAACGTGCGATTTTCACCGAGCTGCCAAGACAAGGTTCAGCATGGCCTACGGAAGGCAGGGGGCTCACATTTGTAGGGAGACGTCCTATTGTTGATGGCCACATGATAGCATTCACACTCTGTTGCAGGAGCCGCCACGCGGACGCATCGAGAAGGCAGCCCTTGATTAAGACATCACTGAAGGCCATTTCGACCATACCTGTATTTCGTTTGCACAGCTCATTCATGCCACAAATTGATGTGTCAAGATCAGGTGCTTACCGTAAAAGTTGTGCATGAAGTCTAATGCTGACGTCGAGATAGGCATCCATCCGGGTATTTCGTTCAGAACAGTGTGCCGCGAGCCGGTCCGATCAAGAATTTCTTTACGTGCTGTGGCAGTCGAGGCATGTTTGGACTCGAACCCCGCTTTCAGTTGAGCCCAGTCATCGCGCAGGCGGAAATCTGTATGCAATTAGTCTCTCAGATGCAATAGCCAATATATCTCTTACTCTTGATATCATATCCAACGGGACTATTGAGATCATCGTGCGTGATAAAGCAGACATTGCACGGATGTTGCTTATGCGAATGAGCTGCAGAGCCCGTGACCTTGCGAGCCGCCTGAATGTCGCTTACATGTAGCTCGAAGCCACCATGGACGCGAGGGGGTAGATTACGTCCATACATGATCATTACAACACCTAAGCTCAAATCAGTCTCTATAGTATTCACCGTAACGGTGCTGCATCACTCACCTGAGCACAGCAACTCCATCTCCTGCTTCAAGGGCTGCAGTGTGTGGTTGAGCTGCTCGAGGCTGGGCTCTTTTGGACCGGGTATAGTTGTGACAAGATGGATGTTGTGGGAGAGGAAGCGCACGCCTCAATGGAGGTTATTGCAATTGACGTATACACCGCCACATGAATGCGGCCGATTTTCGGTAATGCCGAACCTACGAGAGACGATAATAATAAGATCTATTATCTCCAAGTGACAGATACTGACCAATCGACATTCAATGTCAGGCTTAAACCGAGATCACACTGGATCAGCGACTGCCTTGTGCCAGGCGCGATCTCGACATCGCGAACAGAGCCGTCTGCGTCAACTATGCGTTGGAGGCCTACTTCGAAGGATCCCCAGGCTTCACTGTCATAAATATCATACATTAGTTCATCGTCAGCGATGCGTGTTCGGTTGGTGTCCCCAGACGAATCCCGTAGATTAGCGACAAAGTCTGCGCGCATGCAGAAGCGACGGAGGGCAGTTATGAGCGATGCATATGGCTGTATCTTGGCTGGAACGCGCTTCTCAGTAGCTGCGTGAGTACGCAGATTGTTGTCTAGTGTATGCTTGATATGATACACGACACCGTTACAACGAGAGACTGTACATGACGGTGAATTGAGCTGCTCGATATCTTCTAAACTGTAGGGCTTAAAACATGCTGTACAGATTGGTATGCGCTCGATGTAGCTGTCGATGTCGAGCCCCAGGCGTTTCTTGGCTGTCGAGAGGGATTTCGCTGGCTTTGGGTATGTTGGAAGCTTTCCACATATTCGGATAATGTCGTAGGTGTCACGAAGATACTCTTCAGCCTCAAGCACAGTCAGTGATCCAAAGATGTTGCCTAGAACTGCGTGTAGATAGGCGAGGCGGACTGCTGGATACTCGCGAAACGCAGGGGCCAGAGTGGCGGAGTCACTGTCAGCAAGGAGCCGTTGTCGTTCATCGTCGTCTAGCGAGACTGAGCCTCCCTCGGATGAGTCATCACCAGTGCGAGCAAGTCCACCGATAGTAGAGATAGTCTGAGAAACATTAGACCTCACCGAAGCGCCGCCGTGAGAGATACCAGGTTGGTCATTGATTTCTGAGACTGAGGATGTGTCATTGCGTGGAAGCACGGTAGAGAGTTCAGGCAGCTCATTAGATATAGAAAAATCCGCATGTGTTTCGTTGTGCAGGGGGCTTGGTGGCGGCGACATAGAACGTGAGCGCAGGACACTAGTCGAGCCAGAAACAGCTGACGCTATATGCGTAGTTTGATCCAGAGTAATTGCGCCGACAGAGTCACCTAGTTGGTCATTTGTTGGCTGCGCTTCGTGAGCCGCTGCTTCAATTTGAGGAGCTTGAACGACGGCCGCAGTCTGAGGGGCCGCAGTTTGCACAGTTTTTCGTTGGGCATCCTTCCGCCTATGCCGCGCCAGGGTCTGAGCAGTTTGATGTCTATAGCCAAACGGACTCTTGGAGCAGCTAGAACAAGTGCATATATCCTCAGTTTGCCACCGGGTCACCTGCAGTAGCAAAACAAATCAGCTGCTGAGCTACCGGGCCAGCTATTTCTCGTTCATATAGTACCTCTTTGTCCTTGCGTTTGGGTGGCATGTAGATCCAGTAGTGAGTGAAAAAAGGCGCAGTGAGTGCTAGAACGAAGCTGAGTACTCAGTGAATCTTAGAGCGACGGCGAAATGCAAGGCGACAGCGGGATGAATGCGGCAGCGACGATCAACAGCGCGACGCGACGCGACGCTGTTATGTGTCACGTGCTCTTAGGCTTTGCATGCATAAGTCAGATATCCCGAAAATCGTGCAAATAATATTGAGTAACTACTGGAGGGGGTCTACCTAGGCCGAGTACAGCAGGCACTCAGGTCAGTATGGGCCCAGAATGAGCCCGCAGTGAGCGTAATACCGTAAGACTACAGGAAATGTGACATTGGCGCGGAATCTACATGGCATCTAGGCAGAATGTGCGGACTCTGGGCAAATTCCCAGCATGGGTAATTTTGGATTTCGTGCAGTGCTCGCAATTCGAGGTCTGTGCCCTCGTGGACCGCCTCTTCGTCCCGCCCAAGTCTCAGTCTGTGACACAGACGTCTCCTCTCGGGTGTCACTGGTTGCCAGCACTGCGTATCAGCCAGCCATGTTCTTCAACCTCTACACCTCATCATTGTCAGCTCGTCTTCATGCCATAGCTACTTTGAAAGGATACGATTGTCACCATGCCGGAGCCTTTGCGGCGCTGCCGCCGTAGTTTGCAAGGGGGCTCAGTACTTGACCCCGTTAGCTGCGCGTAAGTCCCTGTCTGTCGGCATCCTTCCTCGTCTGCTATCCAGGAGTCCTACGTTCTTCACTGTTCCCTATTCTTCCCACCACCCTGTTCCAACCGCACATCTGAGACGCACATCACTTAGTATATGTATGTGCCCTTGTTAGCACATAGTAACGAAAGTCTTGGAACGACTGCCCAGCAATACTTACATTTTCAGATAAGGCCACTGCCCGCCCTCATCCCTCGTATTCCCTTTCCCACTGACGCTCACCCCTTTGTCCTCTTCAATGCTATCAACACTATAACCCAGCCCACTTCAATCCCACTGTTTACTCTTGAGAATCAGCGAGTATGCTGCTCGTTTGTTTCTGATGGTAGTAACGCAAAAGCGTGAGATGGTTCATAGTGTGCGTTCTCAATCTGGACGCACTTTGTGCCCTATCCCTCCGTATTTGTGTTGATGCACTTCCCAGGTAGCCAGAACTTGGCCCCGAAGAGCTCGAACTGAAACTCTCGCCCCTTACTCCCTTCTCGCCACCCCCGCCGTCCCTATACCTAAACCGCTGGCCTCTGAATATTCACTGGTCGATTCTCCACCCACTTCCCACTGTTCTGCTATACCTCTCCTCACAGTGTGCAAATCGGCGAACCCGAGGCACCGTCTCTACCAGCCGTCCCCCCGCTCTCGTGAGAGCTGACATCTGTTGCCAAGTCGGGGAGGTCTGAGCTGTCATGATGACCTGCCATGAAGTATGAGATATCAACGCCGAAATGAACGACGGTGTCGGATTGTCTCGTCCCGCCGACTCCATGTCACAACATACACACGTCTGCGTTGCCTTTGGATCCCGGACAGCTCGAAGGCGTGATGTCACGCCTTGGCAGTTCGGACAGACTCGGCATGTCGTTTCCCGTCCCTCATGTTATACCCGGTAACTATCCCTAGACTCGCTCGACCAGCCTCTACAGTGCTATTAGTACCTACCGCTGCTAAGTGTGTCTTACTTGAAGCCGTCCTCCATCTGTCTAACACTATAAACCACTAACAAACATATGTATTGCATAGTGGGATGAGGTTCAGGTATGGGTCAGGGTAGGGATATGTGGCTCGTACATCATTGCACTGGAGGTGATGGCGGCAGCGTGCTCAGTCCACCGGGACACTCAACTCTGTGCACCCCAGGAGCGACGTGCCGCAGTGCACATCAATAGTCGGTCAGTTACAGATGTCCTGTGTTCGATGTCCATGGTCTGTTTCACGATGACAGTGATGATGATAACCAGCTCACCACTCACACTGTCGGGCCCGGCACTCAAAAAGCCAGGGTCTTGTAGAAGGCACTGACAGACGATGTTAATGTATGCTTGCCATATTACTCGAGCCTTCCATGACATCCGATGCACATCACGTGGAGACTCGACGAGTGTCTGTCGAACGATTTGCTGACACCACTCAGAATTCAAGATTTTGCCCTGAGTATTCTATTGGTCTGGCTCTTATCATGAAATGGATGAGAAAGTTCACTGGCTGTGGAGAAGACATGGATGATTTTCAATATCAAGTAGGCTCTTCCTCAGACAGCATTGAAATTTGATGTTTGTAGAAACTAACCATCCAAGTAAGAGGACCAGTTTGGCTAGTCAAATGTCCATGACTCTTGAGCTGCTTTTGCAGGGCTTGCTTGTTCAATGTGCTTCATTAAGTACTAGCAGACCTCTGACCTTTGATCACATTGGCAGTCAATCACAAAATACTTCTGTCCTTTGAATGCAGGCAACAGGCAACAAACATAATTTAAATAAATAGTAGCAGAGCCAACCACAAAATCAATGGTCCATTGTGTGTTATGTTTCAAGGAAGAAAAGAACCTTTGACATAGTCAATGAGAAGACTTTCCCTCATGCAATTTAGAGGACAAAACTTACCAAGATACTCCTCCACCTCACATCAGCATGCTCCAAAAAATGTGTAGCTTCACACACTATCATCCATATTATCAGCACTTGCTGTACCCACTGCTAGCACCTCAAGTTCAATCATGTCATCTGGCACCCCTCCACTTTCACCTGCATCGTCAGCAGATGAAGTGAAATTGAGTTCATCAGCTTCTTGTTCACTGAGCAGAGCTCCAATGTTGGGTGCAAATTCTCCACTTGACATCCAGGAAGGTGTTGGTGTAGAATGGTTTGAGCGGACAAAAGAGGGTGTTGTTTCAGATCCAAAAGCAAGATGGGTGGAGTTAGCTGCTTTGCGAATGTGCAAGAGGAACTGTGATGTGAGGATGCCAGAAATTCTGTTTGAAGCTAGGTCAGATGCACATGATAAGATTTTTCAGATACACTAACGCAAATACGAGATATGTGAATCCCACATTTCCCTGTATCCAGTTGTAGCATCAATTTCTTTCCAATGGCATGAAGGGTGAGACAACGCACATCAGTGGTAATGTATGCAATGATGTCTATGATGTTGAGTGCTGTCAGGGCACTGCATAGGGATTTAGCCTGACATGCATAAAGATGGTTGATCTTGCTGCTTACACAAAATATAATGTGCCTGCAGGGAAGGCAAATTATTACACCAACAATTTACTAATACAGCAAAGCATAATTCCACAAGCTTACCATCTTGAAGCATGACTGTTGCAAGTTTAGGTTTTGGATCAAGAGTTCCTCGCAAATATGGCAACACAGGTTGATACATATACCACCAGGTGACAATGACAACCAAGATGTCTGAGGCAATGACAGATCCATGGGATGCATAAAGCACTATAGGTGAGTGGAAAATCAGTTCAGAGAGCAGGGTATGAAAGCTCAATGTTAGAAGCACCTCTGCAAAGAACAAAACAAACATTAGCTGTTGACAGTGGAGACAATAGGAGCAGAAAGTAAATACGCATTGTTAGTTTTCTCAGATATGTACACATTTTGTGCACATATGTCTGTTGGGACAATGCCAGTGAAGCCTGTAGAAATGACTTGTGGTAATTCCTGAGTATAGAAAAACTATGTGAATATATAATTAGTGAATATATGACACTGGGAAATATTAGGGAAAAATCAAACCAGGTTTGTACCTACTGGCACCAGCCCCAATACCAGAGTAGGCAACACCAGATACCAGTTGTGTCTGCTCACAGCATTGACACGAAGAGCAGCAACCACTGTATCCTAATGATCAGCATATCAGCATGCACCATCCATGCAAGGCTCACTAGCTGATAGACATAATGATAAGAGGTTTATAGGCATGCTGATGTAGAAGGCAACTTTACAGCTAGATGGCCACATTATGAGCTGTTTGTAGGGAACAAATTTCATGAATATCAAACCTCTGTTGCCAAGAATATGAGATGAATCCTAAGGCCAGATGATGTTCAATTACTTACTAGTGGAGTATAGAAGGGGAGAGATCTCAGGATATTCTCAATAGCAGAAGCCAATAAGGTCAGCTGATTGACCCAAAACAAGATTGAGGGAGCTGATTTATGTCCCCACATGAGATCGACTTCATCAGGGATTGTAAGGATGTGATTATATATGATCAGGGCTGTATCAGCTCATGAGTTACTGAAGGTTAGTTCTGTTGGTACCATAAGTGGCTCACCACTGGCTGCAATGGTGATGTATCTAGTTATGAAGCTAGGTGCTGACATGAAGGTGGAATATCCATACTATTCACCTGAACTCACTATTGTTCAAACAAGGACACAACTTCTGTGGCTGGTACTACTTCTGCCAGTGGGATAGACATATCAGAAACAAGAAGTGGTAATAGTGCACAGAGAATGGTATGAGTCTTGTTGGAATCCTGGATGGAGCCATATATACATGCACAGTACAGAGCTGATCAGGAGACTGAGATGAGATGCACAGAAGAGGCTGTCCATAGATCCAGGATATTGCATACAATCTCACAAAGGCTATATTCAGAATCATGATATCAAACCTGTGCTTTTGTTCATATATGATACATGGTTTCCACTTATGGTATGCTCTTAAGCACTTGCCTTGGACAGATGGATGTTCTCAACTTTGTGAAAACAGTTGCAAAACAAGATGGACTACACACCTTCAACTAACACTGTATTGACACTTTCCACCAGTAGAATCCTGGCTGACTTGGATATTGATTCTTGAATAGCTGTTTCAACAAGTTTATTCTTTGTCACCCATATCAGTTAGTTCATTTTGTACTGACTATCTCCTCATCTCAGTAGATGTCTTCCATTCAGGACAGAGATAGAAATGCACCAAATTCTGACCATTTGCTATACAACATATCGAGGAGTATCAGTAGTACTGCCCACAAAACAATCACATGCCTATGAGTGTCACAAAAGATTTGAACATGCCCTAAGTTAAACATGACCTTTGAACAGCTGTATAGTGGGAGTTACCTGACTTTGAGGCTCAGGACTTTTTCGGCCAACTTTGACATATATTTGTTCTTCCAATATCTCCCGCAGCTGACCTTGGGACAACCACGGACTCAATCATCCTGCTCGGAGCTGTGCAATCAGTAAAAGCACAGAACACAAGGGATGTCACCATACCGTTCTATAAGGAGGAAGGCCGCCTCGAGGTCATCAATTTAGCTTCGATTCAATGTGTTGTTGGGAGGGTACATGACGCTCCACGGGGTTGGTGGGGAATCATCGACCACAGTGGGCCCCTTGCACAGGCCATGTTTGTAGACGAAAATTGAGAAAATTTGTGATATAAGATCTATAGTACTTGAGGTTGGAATTCATACGGCAGACATGCCAAAATTAAACCGCTAAAGGCACTACTGAGGCGAGGTCAAGCAGATTGCTGGGCGATGAAAATCGTTTGAGAAAACGACCGAAATGGCATGGACAAAAATGTGTCCGTTTGTCAACTTCGGGCAGTTGCATCCTATTATCGATCGAAAATGGGTTTTCGGCCAAACAACGGTCGCTTTTCAGTCGCTGTGGCGCACACAGTGCAACTTTTGGGGGTCCCTGGACCGAACCTCCCTCCAGATGCCAGGTTTTTGGGGGTCTTAGGCACGCAACATTTCCTGTTTTTGAGGCCTAATTTTGGTTTTCGCCCCTGGGGGGGCCTTTTTTGGGGGTCCGGGATCGGACCTCCTAGGGGATTTGCGGGGGTCCTACTGAGGCCGTGCAAAGACGTAGTGAAGAGAAGAGACAGCCAATCTGCGGTGCGCAAAGTGGCGTGGTGAGTTGCTCGAGCACGACGTGATTATCTTACACCGCTGGCAAGCACATCTCTACTTTTGGTTCCCATCGCTCCTTCACCTCTTCTGATCATGTGGGACGGGTGATACAGCTGGAAGGGTATAATCGGCTGCTAGGTTTTCCCGCTGTGGCTTCATGAGCGGAATGCTGAGAGGGCGGTTTCTTTAACCCACAGACCCGAACCGAGAGGAGGTCAGCTGCGAGGTAAGGGGATATGCAAATGGCTCACACAGATTCCCTACGAGGTTCATTGACGAGAGTCGATGTCCGTCGTGCTTTGTGGTCGTGGTCTCGCTCAAGTCGCGTCGTAAACGAACACGGCGTCCAGGCGCCCGCCGGCGAGATACAGATCGAGATAGCGTTCTATTGAATAACTACCGTCTCTTGAAATGTTGGCCCGCCGGATTCGAGTCAAATCTATTTGTTGGCGGTCGTGAATCCAGGCTATGTGGTCTCCCTTCGCTTTCATCGTGCAACTCGCTGCGACCATGTCTCGGCTGCCCGTGCCTCTCAACGCCTTGGCAGACCACCAGGTAGCTCTGCAGTCACCAACAGATTACGGCCCTGCGACTCTACCTGTCCCGAATTCAACCCGATCTTTCTGGATTGACTCTCCGAATGCTAACCCTCTCGCCGCTGAAGGGAGCGAGGGTCCCCTGACCAACGATGCCGACGTCTGCATCATTGGCTCAGGCATAACGGGCGTTTCTGCTGCCTACCATCTGGGGAACGCGCTAGCGGGTGGCGGCCAATCGACCGAGCAGCCTCTGAAGGTGGTCATTTTGGAAGCGAGAGACTTCTGTTAGCACCGACTTGTTCTCGTTCGCGTTGACAGTCCTGATCACTGAATGCACAGGCTCAGGAGCGACAGGTGCGATATCTTGTGCGGGGTGGGAGCTCGTTTTAACGTGACGGCCGCAGGCCGGAATGGCGGGCACTTGACGCCTGCTGTCTTCAGTGGATTCAGGGGCCTTGAAGTCGCCTTTGGAACGGACGATGCTCTGCGAGGGCTGGCTCTTGAGAATCACACGGCTGCAGAGATCGTCAAGATTGTAGAGGAGAACAAGCTTGAGAGCATCGTCGACCTCGTTGAAGGGGGTCACATCGACCTCATGTTCACGTCGGAGGAAGTCTCACAGACAAGGGCGGACTATGAGGCGGCAAAGGCTGCAGGTGCCGATGTTCACGCTGTCAAATGGTTCGACAAGGACGAGATGAATGCTGTAAGCCGAGTTGCGGTTTCCTATCTTGTGCTGCGAGTACTCATGGATTGCTGCACGAACTAGCAATATGGGACTTCGTATCCTGGTGTGCAGATTCCCTGGACACAACCTCTGGCCCCTCAAGTTCGTCACCGAGGTGTACAAGCTAGCTGCGAGATCACCCCAGCTATCTCTCAAGCTCCATACCCGCACGCCCGTCACCTCCGTCACCCCTGTGTCTTCCCTCGACAGCTCCTCTCGGCGTTGGAACCTGACTACCCCGCGCGGCTCCCTGCAGTGCTCGTACGTCCTCCATGCGACCAACGCCTACGCGTCGCATCTTCTCCCGCACATGCGCGGGCCCACAGGGGTTATCCCGACACGCGGGCAGATCATCGCGGTCCGCGCCGGCGCGTCGACAGAGGCGCTATCCCGAAGTTCCTGGACGGGCAACCGACAAGTCTTAACGAGCAACGGGGGCTCTTGGTCGGGAAACGAAGGGTTTGAGTACTGGTTCCCGCGGCCCGTCGAGGAGGGTGAGGAGTACCCGCTGGTAATCCTTGGTGGAGGCCGTGAGGCGTCGGCGCCCGCATACGAGCTGTACGAGGTGAATGACTCGGTCGTGAACACGCAGGTGGGCGAAGCCCTCAGGAAGTTCCTGCCGAGTGTTTTTCCTGGTCGGTTCGAGGACGGAAGAGAGCCTGAGATGGAATGGGTGAGTCGGGTGTTGTCTTTCTCTGATTTTACCTGCTCATGGGATTGCAAAGACGGGGATCATGGGGTATACGACATCCGGTGACCCATTTGTGAGTAGCCTTGGTTTCTTCACGATTATATGGCTTGAGACATTTGTATATTCTAATATTCTAGGTCGGTCCTGTCGTCGACCCTGCTCAGTCCGATTCAGTCGACACGTTCAAAGGCCAGTATATCGCAGCCGGATATTCAGGTCACGGCATGCCGCGTGCCTTTGCATTGTTCGTCTCTAATTCTGTTCACCGGTTCCGTATACATGATCGTTGACTTCCCTTTCAACAGTGGGGATGCTGTCTCACAGATGATCGCCGCCGATATCATGGAAAAACCATGGTCGCTTCCCGATTGGCTACCTCGACACTATGTTACCCATTTCTAAGATGTAGTAAATAGGTAATGTGCTCTCTGATTGTCATTGAATAGCCGAAGAAAAATGATATATATACCAATTACGGTCAAACCCCCGTTTCGCCTCGTATTCGAGGTCCTCAACTTCGATCCAATGCAGTTTCTCCAGAGAGGACCCGACAGGATAGTAACAGCCCTTGATCGCAAGGGCGACATCGACACCGGCCATTGCAATCATTTTGTGTCGGCATGCGCCCCCAATGCCAGGGAGCGCGACCATCTTGGAGTTTATTCCGATCACGCGTGTTTTGGCGTTCACGTTCTTTCCAGAGACAGGCTTATGAACATACACAGCGCGCCAGGCGGTGGGTAGGTCGTGACATCAAAGCCATGGGGCTGGTCGGACAAAAACTCGACAAGTGTGTCGTGCGTGCGTCTGAGAAATACCCAAGGAGCGAGCACAAATGAGAACACGAATTCTCACTTTTCGTCCCGCATGATCTCAGGGTGGTGAAGGACGTCGAGGCTGAGATCGTTCGGCTGCGGATTATACTTGTCAAGCTCAACTTCGATCGTCTTGAGGACCTTCGGCCGGAAGATGCCTTCTGCCCCATATACAGGCCGTTTCTCTGAGCTCGTCTCAGGCTAAGCAATCGCAGGCACGGAAAAGAGCCCGGGGGTGGCATAAAGTGCATATGGGGGCTGGTCTGTGTCAGGAGCAGCGGAAGTATCACAAACATGTCAGAGATACGACTCACAATGGATTAAAGCGAGTCTACAACATGCGAATTCTACAAGGTATCTTCAATCGTGAGACTCACCGATTCCCCATCTTCCACAGGAGAAGCGTTTCGCCTTCCCAAATAGACCTATGTGGAACTTCTGCGACAGGCGATGCTACCAAACCGGATGCAGTCTCGACCGCAGACTGCTTTGGCCATCCCTTCTGCGGATAGAGAACGGGAACAACCCGCGGGCGGGGAAGCATCCAACTTGAGCGTTCGATTCTGACATAGTCAGTAGCAGCGCTGAACAGAAAGCTAGAAACAGAAGTTGTGCGTCGTCGTCGACGATTAGGGCGTACGCGGGATCTTGTCAGATTGAGCCGGGTGTTTCATAGAAGAGGGGCCCTCCGTGTCGGAGCGCTGGTAATTATACGCTCCTTCGCACTTACAGCATACAAGCAGTTCCAAGATTCGGCCTGGGCTACTAGTCAACGTCAAGTTCAACCTGGGCTCAACAGATTCCAACACTTCGATAACCGCCTGTCATGACGGTAGGTTGGTATTCACTCAGATTACCCATTTTCGCCTTTGACATGTGGCAGTTCACCCTCAGACTCCGCGTGCCGTGATCAGGCTGCGGATCTTCGTACGAGGTGATATTCAAGCATTACCATACATGAAACATCTGAACTGACTGCTACTTAAGCTAAGGCTGTACAATCTTTATACGCTCTCACAATGGCGCACCTCGCAATGCTGCGTGCTGCGCGCTGCGCCGCCATGAGCTTCACCCGTCCCATAAGAAGGTTCACCTCGTGTCACCAATGTCTTTAGGATTCCAGAAATTTGTAGTGTCCTACTCACGGGCAGCAACTCCAGCATTGTTGAAATTTGCTTAGTATTCCTACTTATTATCCTTCTGATTTACCATGCGCAACGACACATACAATATCTCCGAGGACAAACAGGATTACGCTGAAGAGCCTGCTCAGGTCTGTCATCCACCAGGCCTTTTGCCTTGTGCTACGGGTTTGCATGCTTAATCTTAGAGCAGATTCCCCATCTTGATGATACTCCGCCTGTCTACGCCGCACCATCGATTGCTGAACAAATCTATGTCACCGCTGCAGCTAGACAAGGACCTGTAGGGCCACGCGCACCTGTTCGCTCCAATTCTGTGTTCAATCCAGCCATTACGCAGCGTCTGAATCATGTGTGACTGTCTCTTTTTTCCAAGCGCAATACGATCTCAGGTCAGTAGATATCGATTTATCGGCCTCCGTTGGTTCTCACTACGAATCTGGACACAGGAGCGTACCTCATTGATCCGCTGCTCCCAGTATCTCCCCTAGCTACGTCTATTTTTGCCGGGAACAGCCTTCGCAAACTCAACTGGGAGAATTGTCGCATCACTGGGACGGGTACCGGCTTTGGTGACCGGCACAATGCGCCCAAGGTGAACGCCGCCTTCCGGACCCGCTACAGCGCCATTAATGTAGAGGTTGCGATTGTTGGTGCGGATCCTGTCATTGTGCAGCCAGGCATAATTCAGCAAGCACGAGTGATGGCCTCAAGCCTCCAGGGAGATATATCCGTCAATCTCGTGGGTATTCTTTTCATGTCGTTGACTAGGACATATTCACATGAATTTCAGTTCGAGATTCAACAGGAACGATGTGTCGATCTCCACGTTTCGACTCGCAGCGGTGAGAGGAAATTTGCTCAATTTTGATTTGCTCAATATTCACTCACGCATGCTAGGCAACATCGTTGTTCTCTTGCCCCCGAACTTTGCTGGCCCGATCACCATCCGCCAGAGGCGTAGTCTCAACGCCCTGAGCTTCCTTCCTGCATTTGCCAATCGTGCGCGTGTCCTCCGTACTTCAGAGCACGAGACTGTCATCGTTCTCTCCGCTGCTGCTTCCGTATTACAAAGTTCCTCTGGAATCACAGGGAGCGACATCTGCATCGTAGGCACCCGGACGGGAAATGTTACTATCGGCATTAGTGGCTTGGATCGGGTGGAAAATCTTGCTAATGGCGAAGGCGGATCTGGGATCCTCGATCTACTTGGTGAATGCGTGCAGATTGGAGTACAGATGCTGGAAGATGTACTGATGAGGCGCAGCCGGATATATGGTGGCATCCAGCAGCGCTATGCGAAATAAGGAACGGACTCTTCTTCATTTGTTTATTGGGTCTCAAGTTTTGTGCCTTGTGAGTGTAACGTGCAAAATTATATTGATATTGCCTTCCTTTCGATGCGCTTATCGGTATGGTGTTATTTGTTCTCTGTTTACGGACGGTGGTGCACAGAGGGCTGAATGTGAGGGAATCGGCCCATCGGGATGAAGACGTTCTCGCGATGTATGCCAGTGGAAAACGTTAATCTTGTTGCCTCTATCTGGAGGCCCATATTCACATTAGATATCTGCATGAGGAGCATTGGTCATTTAGTCCTTATCACACCACGCATGCATCAGCCAGCCAAGCACGCAGATGCATTTGCGGGTCAAAGCTCCTCATAACTCGTTTTTGCATTCGTTCCATAGTACTGTACATCTGAGTGTATACTTCTCAAGACTCATTGAGACGATCTATGGCCTACAGATATTGCGATTTATAAAGCACAGAGCAAAAAAAGAGTGTTTGAATCGAGAGTGAAGGCACGTCTACCACTATGCTAGCATGAACGATGAGAAGTAGTCATCAACGTCCCTGATATGCTCAAAGGGTGCGACGACGCCGATATAGCCATCAGGGCGCACCACAACCACGGCACCCTGCGAGTCAATGCCATACGCTTTATATCCCCCGCCGCCAGATTGCTTATGCATGTCCATGTTGTCCACCAGCACCCTATACAGTACACCGTCAAGCAGATCCTTATGTGCAAGGATGTCAGAGGCGACACTCACTTCGACCAATGTGAACGGAATAGCTCCGGTACGTCGGTATAATTCACCCGCTTCATCGTCGTGGAAGCGATGGCAAACACGTCGAAGAAGGCATCGATGCTTCCCCTCGAGAATCGGACGAGGAACGACTCGCGGCGGCCCATTTCCTCAGCCAGTGCCCTTACGCGAGCACCTTGGGTCTCGTCGGTGGTATCCCCAGCGAATATGATGACCTTGAAACGCGTGTCGGCAGGAAGGAGGTCTTGCACTTCGAATGGACGCGCGTCGGCGGCACGGACGAAGACGTGAGGTAACATCCGCTGCCCAACGATCAGGTTGCGCGCGCAGGACTGGTGCTTAGGCTTGACGATGACGGACGGTTGGTAATGCACGCCAACGCCGCTTACGAAAAGGCGGGACGCTCTAAACAATCTGTTGTAGTGAGTCGCAGAGAGGAGAAGTAAGGCGTAAGCATGCATAATGAGAGGGATGATCCGTATGGCATAGAGGGAAAGAGCCATACTGAAGGAATTCTTCGTGCTTGACCCCATTCGGGTTTTCTGGGGACCACGGCTTTGCAGAAAAGAGACCCGAGAACTTCTTGTCGAAGTCAATCAGGTCCTGAGCGAACTTGCGACGTTCGAATTCGTACTGCCGAAGATATTGTGTTAATGATATGACCATTTAATCCTGGATCAGGAGAGCTCCTGATAATCTTACTGACAGTCTTCAGCAACGACATGTCTGACCATCCACGGAGGACATGTGCGAGCTTCCATGCTAGCGCAGGCAATAGGTAAATCTGACCCCGCGCGATATATAGACATTACAAGGACTTACCCAGGTTGTGGGCATCGTTCATGCTCGCGTTCATGCCCTGACCTATATCCACACATAAGTTTCACACGATATGACGAATCGTTGAGAATGAGCATACCAGCTTTCGGCGAGTGTGTATGGCATGCATCGCCCGCAATGAACACTCGCTCATGTACCGAGAACTGCGTTGCGACCCGCTGGCCGACTGCATTCAAGAACGGGCGTCAGAGCAATGTGGATGCGCCGAATGAGAAAGCTTACTAATATATAATGTCCACCAATCAATCTCGTGCGACGTCGATATCGTGAACGGCGCGAATGACTTGCGGGCGACCTCGAGGAGTCTCTCGGGCCCCATCTTACTCTTGTCCAAGCGTCCGGTCGTTTCGTCCACGACGTCTGTGTCGGTGAGCTGGAGGTACAGGCGCACGAGGTCTCCCTCGCGCGGGATGACCATGCTGGAACCGTTAGTAGAGTGGATTGAGCAGGGAATGCGGATGTCCGGGAAATTTGTTTCGGGCACGATGTCCAGCACGCCCCAGATGTGCTCTATGAGTGCTTCAATAAGTTGAAACTGGTTATGAGAGAACAGGATGTGACAAACCAGTCTGTTCTCCTTCCATCGTGATTCCGAGTGATTTGCGTACCCATGAGTGAGCGCCTACATCAAGCATCTAACTCAACTGCAGCCTATTGTAAATAGAACACTGCCTTACCATCGGCACCGACAACAAACTTGGCGTGGACAATCTCTCTCTCGCCCTTGCCTTCAGGAATGTCCAAATGCTTTAGGACTACCTATAGAGACATATGGATCATCACGTCAAACAGCTCATACTGCTGAAGGAGTCACTACCTTGACAGGATATGACTGAGGATCTTTCAGCTGTGCTTCATCTGTCAACAACTCAATAGAGACAGGAATGATTGGTCTGTCTACTCGGACACCCATAGACAGCATGGAGTCAAGAAAGATGGCTTCGATGGCTCCCTGATTCAGCGTAACCTGCACAAAATGCGTGAGATGCAAAGCGGCGCACGGAGGTTACGCCACTGCACACCGAGAATGGGTATCGGCCAATGGGAGTATCGCCGTTCACCATTTGCTCGACACGCTGTCAGAGGCCGATCAGCTCGGAAGTTAAAGCAATTTGAGCACTGCAAAGCGGACCTCAATCCCGCCATCTGCGCTGGCGTTGTAGAATGCCTGCAGCATGTAGGTTATTGATGTGGACTTTGTTGTCATAGGTAACAGCTCACGGCCATGTGCAGCTGAGTGGCTTCTCGTAGAAGTCGGTCGGTGAGACCATAGCTCTGTGAGAACGTCAATACAAGGGCATCTTGTGTATAAGTAGAGGTAAGGGCTACCTGGAGCACTTCGATCGTCCGAGTCTGGATTCCATCTGCTTGTCCCGCGGCAACCCTGAGCGGACTACAAAAGACGTGGTCACACTAGGGCCACCTTAACATTTCCGCAAGACATACCGTTGATCGATTATCCGCGTGTTCACCCCCGCTTTCGCGAGGGCGTTGGCACACATGAGTCCCGCAGGACCCGCGCCAATGATGAGAACATCGACGTCGCTTTCCTTGATCAGAGAGGTTGGCATGGCTCGAACGCTGTTCGGAACGATAGGTGGAAGGGTGGCGTTCAAGGAGTAGGAGCTCTGCCATCTTATACGTGATTACCCCGCGTCTTAGTAGCGGAGGCCTGCTGGCGACGGCGCCATCTGAATCTCTCGAAATGGATGCAAGATGTAAGGACACATTGCCAATTATCGACAGCGGCTACGCTGTCCGCTGCTCGGGGGACACTACAAGTAAGAAAGATCAGCCTGGTGACAACTAAATCCAATACGGAGCCCGCCATTCTGAGTATAGTTGGGAAGTCACGTCTCGCAGGTGCAGACTTCTCGGATCTAGAAGAACGAGGGTCTATCAATATCACGGCGCACGCTCATCTTCATGACTCGGAGTCGGTGTGCTCGAAGGCTGGGCCGCGGCCGTCCGAGTCATCAAAAGAGGATTACGCCTCACCGCGCCCCCGAAAGATACGAAGGTGGAAAGCAATTACCTGGGCAAGCCATATACGTATACACAGTATGCAGTATTACTGGTCCGATTGCACTTGCACTTCAGATGAAATTCGCCCACGCACTTTGAGTTCACCGCGCGCTTGAAAGTGCCATGGCACACGCGCCCGTACGTACTTCCAAGTTCAAACGTTCAAAGTTCAAACTTTGCAGGCTCTCTGACAAATTACCCTGATGTGTCAGTTTCACGGATACGACTTGGTTCTAGGTCGTTCACTATCTTTCGGTCTTTCGCTGCGTTTTGGATCATTCAATTTCTTTGTTATTTGTCTCCTTTTCGGAACGCTTGCCGTCTCAGTCTGCTGCTCGATCGATCCTCGGAACGCTCATTATTTTTAGTATTACGGTTACACAGTGTTTCAGGTCGCACGCACCTGACTGCCACCACGCTGTAATGCCGCACTGCACCTACAGACAGGATTCAGCCAATGACCACAAAGGCTGTATTCTGGCACAGGAATACCCAGCCTCGAACTTTTTCATGAAGTCAAAACTGATCAAATTTCCTCCTGTGCACCCGTGTCATATGCCAGTGCCTGAAGGTCGTAGGCGTGGCTATGACCTTCCTATGAGGGTCTTGACGAGACACAGAACCGTCCCCATGTTAACGTTTTGCTGACACCATCTCGGCATTCGGAACCGTCTTCTGATCTGTCAAACCACAAATGCTATGATACATAGGCAAGGGTCCTATTGTGGTTGGGGTCCAGTCAAATTTCGTCATTCAATTTCATCTGGCTAACGCTCGTCAGATGCAATACTTCAAATTCTGACTCGTTTGGACAGAGTTGACACCGACCGGGGGGAAAGCCATGAACGTGGCTAGAACCAGTGAGTCCTCACGCCTGAACAGCGTCTTGTCAGGCGTCTGACTTGAGAAGCATAGTTGTCTACGTGTAGTCGTGGGTGTGTCAGACACTGATTATCGACCGTTCCATCTACAAAGAAGTTGATGAAAGGCGACGCGTACATATGGTATCTCATGCTGACATCTTGCTCCAGCCTTCGATGGCTATCCTACTAGGATACCATGTCTCTACTCGACTCGGATTCGCTTCGTTCTTCTAATGCGTTTAGACTATTACAGCCACTGTGCTTTGCATGTGGCTCGGACATATGTATTCGGATGTATATGTATTCGGATGTATATGTCAACTCGTAGTCGCCTCTCGTCCTTCGCCATTCTTGACCCGCCTCCGATTTCGGTCAATCATTGGCCGCGGTGATAGTGCCTCTTGGGTGGTAGGTCTAATTCATATCCAATATTATAGCTATGGCTCATGCGTATACAAATATGTAAAGTAGGTCCACGCACGCGGCACCTGTTTAGTTGCTTAGAGAAATGCCCGGGACCTTGCCCCAAGAGCTCATCGACTTGATCCTTGATTTCCTGCGGGGCGATCGCAACTCATTGCGCAACTGCGCTCTCACTTGTCACGCCTGGCGCGCGAGAAGTCGCAGTAATCTCTTTTGCGTCATTGACATAACGACATACGCTAGTCTGATGCGGCGAACACCTCATTCCTCTGTCAAACCGACATATCCCTTCTTCCACCTACTGCGCGAACTACATCTCAAAGACGAGAATGCAGAGAAGGAGCGTCGCCTATGTCACGTCGCTCTACTTCAACTAAGCTCCGTTGCATCTACCGTCAAGGTGCTCCACCTTGAGGCAGTCGACTGGCAAGCTATAATGGCCCATCCTATCGGTCATACCTATCTGCGGTTGTCCCTCTCGCAATACACTGCAGTTACGACTCTAGTATTGGACGGCTGCATATTCGGGAACTTCTTGCATTTCCAGCAGTTTATCCTGGAGCTCCCGTGCCTTTCACATTTGGATTTATCACATTCCGCGATCTACCTCCAGGGACGGCATAACTGGCGATCCTTGCTCACACAATCCACTTCTCGAAAGGAGAGACCGAAGCTGACGCGTCTCGAAATTTCCAATTGCAAGACGGACGTGTCGAGGACTCTACTATGTTGGTTTTGTGTCATCCCGACTCGTCGCTCGCTCCGCGATCTAGTATTGACGAGTGCGGTTGACCCTATCTTCTTACATGATATCCTGGCGCAATTTTCGGTATTGCGCACCTTGAACATGCCCTTACCGTGCTATCGGAAGCGTACGTACTTATAATAATGTGGCCACCGCTGCCCTCTAATTTCTCATCCCGCATTGTGTCAATGCTAGTTTATGGCAGCCATCTTGCGGCTCTACCCCTCATCCACTTTCCACAACTTCAAAGCCTCCATTTGACAACATCGATCACCTCCTTGGCTGATATGTCTGCAGTAGAGGACGCCTGGCGTTTCGCAAATTGGTTTTTGACGCGCTTACTTTCGCCCAAATTGGAGTCGCATGTTCTTTCATTATACGGTTTAGATGATCCTGATTTCTTCGCAAACATGCATGCTACTTGCGTGCAATGGCACGGTCCCCAGTGCATGTGGTCGTCCTACGCCGGCTGTTTTCGCGAAGATGGACGGTACAGGGCAACGTTCATCAAAAGACGAACTATGTACCCGGTTTTCAAGCCCATGAAGCCAGGTGAGTGCGAATGACATCAGGTTTCTTTATGGTAGATTTACTGAATATCACTACTCAACAGGACTCGTAGCCCCACTTCTTGAGCACTTGAAGAATTTCAAGTATCGCGGTTACCTCTATGAACATTTCCTCGGCTCTCCAGTCATGCTTCGTCACACAACGCCTCTCGATACGTATCCATTCACATTCCGCTCCGCCTCACCAGATGGATCTGGAAGAGGTTCTCATTCAGGCGAGCGAAGACTGAGTATATCTCGGATACCCTCCCCTTCGTTTTCTGCCACAATCTAGGTTTATAGAATGTTGGTCCTTCTATCATGACCGGTCATCATTTCCATTCGGCTGTCCATGTCAAGGTTGAACAATCTACACATGAGGGTTTTCGTCCCAAAGAACCTGAGACTCTGTTCATAACGCTCTCCCTATTCCCTATAGGAGGCGGATAGACATGAGAAGTTCTCCATTTAGTTTCGGCATGGGTCCCGCATCTTAGGTGTCACCAGTAGTGCTGCACCCACTTACCATCGGGATATTCCTGTACCCACTACAAAGACTATACAAAGCGTGTTCGAGCCTCAAGCGACTGCCTGCTTCTCCTCCATCTGCTCCTCCCACGCCTTCTTTACCTGGACATATACACACACAAGTCAGCCTGTGGTCATTCCGCCCAATATACCAATCCAGCTAACGTACTTTTACAGTAAATGCCCCGTCGTCCAATATGCGGAAGCCCGTTGCAGCAAGTCCCTTGATGGTGATGATTGCTTTCGCATGCGCCTCGGGCGTACCAGCCGCTTCAGTGAACTGCGGGGTGTGGTTCCCGCCGTTTGGCACGGTAGGGATCGCGAAGCCGGGATGGAGAGAGGGGAGCGCTGTATATCGCAGAGTCGATATTTTAGGGTAGGGGACGAAGCTGACGGAGCTTACCGTATGTAACGTTACCCTGGACAGATCAATGGAGAACGAACGTTAGCAGGTAAAGGTGAAGGTAGGATCAGACGCACGAAGTCTGTCGAGGCGGACATGCCCTCATCTACCTCGGCCGTGACGCCGAACTCTTTAACAACCTTGGCAAACTCATCCCCTGTACATGTCAAGAGAGTCGATTCAGAAAATGAGCTTGATACGTGAGTTCAGTGCTGCGAACGTACCGAGGGCCTTGTTCTGTCTCAAATCGAAATATCCTGGACCAGCTTTGAGCGTGAGCTTGCACGAGGTTGCATGTGCTGCTGCTCTATGAAGCAGAACGAAGGGGAATACAATGGTGAGTTATGAACACAGAACGTGTCGCCAGATTGTATACATACTCAAAGCATGCCTTGACGCGCTCTCGAAGCACGACCAGTTCAGCCCATGTCGGAGCACGCACAATCCAACGCATTTTCGCGTAGTCGGGAATGACTAGCCAGAAAACCATGATCAGCAAAAGCAACTTCAAAAGAACATTGGCAGCCATTTGATTCCTTTGATTCCTTATCCGCGTGGTTCCCGGCCATGCAGAAGGTTCAGGAATGACGGAACATTGCACACTCACTGTTCGGTGCCCAATCTTTCCCGCTCACAATTCCGTGCACACGATGCGTGGGCTTGATCTGCTGCCTCAGCACTGACACGCTGGAATACGCAAGGAATGCCGCATCGAGAGCATTCTGTGCTTCCCAGGGTGCCCAGGCTGCGTGTGCCCTTTGGGGCAGGTGGAAAATTGGTAACATGGATTACATGAGGATTCCACAATGCAAGGAACAGCGCATGTACCCACCCGTGTCCGAAAAATTCGACCTCAAGAGGCTGGCTGGCGAGGGATGGCCCTAACGAGGCATAGTTGGTAGGTCCGGGTGACGGGTGGCACCTGTAGCATATAGTCAGTGAAATTAAATGGCGTTTAAGAGAGGGATCTTGGAAGATAAACGACATGTACGTACATGATACATGCATCCATCTCCTCGTACGCACCGCCGTCGAGGAGGTTGATTTTTCCTCCTCCGCCTTCCTCCGCTGTGTGCAGCAGCATGCACGTCAGAAGATTGCCAGAGGGCCTGTGGCGATTCGTACTCACCAGGCGTGCCAAGTAGGATGATTTTTCCCGGTACGTCATGCTTCTCGAGCGCCGCTTTGATCGCGAGGGCGACACCGACTCCCGCCATTGCGATCAAGTTGTGTCCGCACGCATGCCCAATACCCGGGAGCGCGTCCATCTCGGAATTAATTCCGATCACACGCGTTTTGGAGTTCACATTCTTTCCAGAGACAGACTTGTGAACATACACAGCGCGCCAGGCAGTAGGTAGGTCGAGATAATGCGGGGTGACATCGAAGCCATGGGAGGACATGAACTTGACGAGCGTATCGTGCGTGCGTCTGGTGGCAACATATGAGGCCGGTTGCAGCACTCAGGGCAGGCGTTCAGATAAGAACATCGATACGCACTTTTCCTCCCACATGATCTCAGGGTGGTGGAGAATGTCGAGACTGAGCGCACGCAGCTCCGAGTTATACTTGTCAAGCGTATCCTCGATGGTCTTGAGGACTTCCGGCCGGAAGATAGCTTCTGTCCCATACGCAGGGGGTTTCTCCGCGCTCGTCTCCAGCGGGGCAATCGAGAAGAGCCCCGCGTTGGCGTAATGTGCATATGGAGGCTAGTTTGCGTCAGAAGCAACGGACGCATTGCAAACATGTCAGATATTCGTCTCATAACGGAGGTAACAAGAGACTCTCAAGCAAAGATGTAACATGCTCATTCTACGAAGTACCTGCAAATGTGAGACTCACCAGCTCCCCGTCATGCACAGGCAAGGCATTCTCCCTTCCCAAGCCTGCCTTTGGAACCTCTGCGACCGGCAGCGCTACCAAACTGGATGCAGCCTCGACCACAGACCGCTTTGGCAATCGCTCTGCACGCTTTCTGCGGATAGAGAACGGGAATAACGCGGTAAAGCATCCAGCTTGAGCGTCCGAATCTGTCATGGTCTCAATAGCAGCGCCGAACAGAAGGCTAGAAACAGAGTTGGTCGTCGTCGCTGAAGATTAGGGCGTGCGCTCGATCTGGTCAAATTCAGCCGGGCGTTTTATAGAGGAACCTGGGGCACTCCGTGTTCTCCGATGGAACGGAACGCTGATGAGTGACCACACATACAACACTTGTAGGGAGTTGGCGCTGCTCCGCCCGCCCAAGTCCAAATGACCTCAAAACAGGATTTATACCTGAGATAATTTGGTGACGGAGCCTTCAGCAACTCAATAGCAATTTTTATTAACAAGTGTACCAAACATGAAGAAATACATCTTCAAACAACGAACCTCACTCATCTAATCAATCTAACAAAAGCTAATAGACGGCCTCCAGTCATGTAATCTACAATCGCAGACCAGAGATCATATACCCCTGCAAAACAGACATAGCGAAGAAGAGTTACAAGGATCACCATATGAGAAGAGAATAGGGCATTTGACATCAACTCAATGTCCCATCACTTAGCCGGTTTGACAGTGGTATGCCTGTGAGATAAAGAGGAAGATAACAGGTACTGGATAAGAAACGAAAAGGGAGAGAAAATTATCGACATAAGCGGCCGCTACGGAGCAACTGAGTAACCATACTGAAGTATGGTAGGAATTTCTCACCAAACAGCAGTAACAGCAATTGGGCCAGACGGCATCTCGTCAAGGTAAGTATACCGGCCACCACTCACTCGCAAACGAGACAAGAGGCGAGCTCGTCGACATCGTTAGACGAATCTGAAAGAGAACCGCAAGGCACGATGAGCACTGTCCATGCCAAGAAAGACACATCGTGGCCCTGGTCCCGTCCGTGAGTTATGACGATCAAACTGAATAGTGAGAAAGGCCAGGGAAGAGACGACTCCTACTGTAGCAATTTTGAGTGACTGCAGGAGTACTGTATGGTGACTGTATGTACTACTGTATGTACCGACCGACCAAGCCAGTGGCCAGAAACGGACAGCTTACGAAAGCCGGCTAAACCTTTCGGATGCAGCAGAGTGGAGCCCTTACGTAAAACCCCCTCACCGTACATAGATTGATAACCAAATGACAGGTCATTTGGAATAGAAGCAGGTCCATCGGCATATATCCAAACCTTGATAGCAAAGGATAGCATCTCCCTTTCGCATAGTAGCCAGAAGGCACAAAGATGAAAAATCAAGACTGAGAGGAATTGACCACAGCATCTTCAAAATCATATTGATACCCGCGACGATGCGCAATCAGCCTGCTAGTCGCTTAGAGGAAACAGGCCTCGAAACATATAAACATGTTTATCCAGGACGTAGCAACATATACAGTGCATGTACAATAGCAAGTAGCATATAAACCCTCAAGCGAAAACAGATCGCAGCAGACACAGCACATCTCCCATGCCCACATATCACCCCATTAGTCTGCAACAGTGCAGGTAAAATACCATACGACTCTATTAGCATCCGCCATCGCTCACTGTCCGCTCTTCAACGACAGGAAGTCCGGGAGAGGTCACGGGATGCTCGTCGACGGTTGCGGTGCGTGCCCTTTCTTCTCATCTTTCTCCTTGTAGGAAGATGACGAGTCTTGCACGTGTGTCTGCCGTTTCGCCCGCGCAGCACGCATTTGTTGATGCTTGGACTTACCCGACGCAGCCTCTGCCACTCGTCTAGATGCAAGCGAATGAGACATATATCAGGGAGACTTTCGAAGTAACATACCGCTCTAATTCCCTTCGTTCCTCGTCGGACTCGTCCGGAATGGTCGATTTGAAAATCGCGCCAGTCAGGAGGAGACCCTACATGCACGGTCAGGCATGGGCAACAATGAGATGGCACCTGACGAACCTTTGCTCGATTGTATAATACTTGGTCAGAAGCTTCCGGGTCCTTCAAGACATGGTCTACTGCCTTGACAGTTGATCGCAGTTGAGCTCTGGTACGGCAACGGGTGAGACAAACGACTCACCTCCCGCAGGACCTGAACAACCTCAAAACGTGTTCCTCGCCATGACGCAAGCATGATCTAGGAAAGATGCCGATTTATATTGATGAAACCTTAATCGGAAAAGACGAAGGAGTACCTTTCCGGTGATGTCGTCTTCAAGTGCCTTGAGCTCGTCCTCAGGAATCTCACCCTTTGCTTGCAATTTTTCCATTTCCTGTAAACATCCTATCAGTAATGCCTATGATATATGCTCCAGATTACTTGCCTGAATAACCTGCTGCACGCCAAGTCTGGACATGGCGTCAGTCCTGAATGCACAATGCAACGTGTAATGGCTTCACTTACGCGCTACCAATGACACCCCAAGCGTCCTTGGCTACCGCGCCCTTCTCTTTTAGTCGCGAGAAGAACCCTGGGCTATTTATCGCTGTGTTATTTGAGGACCATTCAAAGAGCGCCGGTTGACTCACATTCCGAGGAACTTTCGTGACTTGAGGAAAGATGTCGCCTTCATAATGTAGACGTTCCCAATGGTGTGCAATAGCTGCATAACCATCAAATGAGTATCTATCGCATTCTCACATGCTGGGGCGGTTGCTCTCGTCGCTGCAACAGTTCCACCAAGATAATATGTTGGAATGACACTTACCTCCACGCCGAAGCTCTCCAACTTCAGATCCTCCGCCTCCTGCCTCATCTTCGCCTCGAACAACACCGTCTCCGGATCGTCCTTGTCTCCCGGCCTCTTGGCGTCCACGAACGGCCGCAGCCGGTCCTTCAGCTTCTCCGTCAGCATCCGCACTCGCTCCTCCATATTCTTCCGCCGCTCATCCTCTAGCTCCTGCAGCTTCTTCTTCTGCTCCGGCGACAGCTTCTGCCGCTTCTTCCCCGACGTCTCTTTATCTTTTTCCTTCTCCTTCTCTCTTTCTTTGAGGCTGAGGGACGTGGAAGAGGTGGGGCCCTTGGAGGTCGACGCAAGCCCGTCGGAGGTGGCGGACCTGTCGGCGTCGGCCGTGACAGGCCTGTTGGCGGTGGCAGGCCTGCCGGAGGGCGTGGCAGAAGGCGAGGGTGAGGACATGCGAGGGGATGTTGCGCTGCCGTTCGTTCCGAGGT
Source organism: Amyloporia xantha (assembly GCA_036971615.1). Taxonomy (NCBI): domain Eukaryota; kingdom Fungi; phylum Basidiomycota; class Agaricomycetes; order Polyporales; family Adustoporiaceae; genus Amyloporia; species Amyloporia xantha. The sequence goes on from JAYKKR010000029.1 coordinate 81,858, forward strand.
GCGGCTGCGGCTCTGAAATGGACACACCGGCGACAGAGGGGGTGCTTGCAGGCGACACGACCGCGCCTTCGCCCAGGTCCCGCTCTATTTCGGCCTTTTCCCCCTCTGTCATCATCGCCGTCGCCACGGATGTCATCTCCTTCATAAGTGAAATCTCGCCGATCTGGAAGAGGGTGTCAAGGTACCGAACAATTCGTAGAGTGTGAGGTACTCACGTAGTCTTTGAAACGTTCTCCACCGAACACATTTGCGAAGAAGCCTGCTGCGTCCTCCATACCTACGCCCCCTTCTTTGTCAAGCTGTCATTGGTTACAGCAAGTTTGAGAAACGGCCGAGCGATAAATGCAGAAGAGCGCACCATTTTTGCACCATTCCTATCGTAGACTGCTCTTAGATTCTGTAAACCAGTCCGATCAGGGGCTATGACTACGCAGAAGGAGACACAAACGTACTGGATCTGAAAGCACTTGGTACGCTTTACTGGAATAAGTTCAGTCTACCATGTAAATTCAGTAGCACTGAATAAGTGTTTACCTGATATCCTTGAACTTTTCCTCCGCATCAGGAGACGGATTCTTGTCTGGATGGAACTGTCATAGTTACGATCATGCCCAGTTGACCATATTAACAACACAGAGTAGACATGTCTCTAGCAAGAGAGCTGACCTTTATAGCCTGTTTACGATATGCCTTCTTCAAATCGGTATCATTTACGTCGGGTGAAACTCCGAGCTGCGCAAACATAGGGATGTGATTTGAACGATTTAGAACGCAATTCGAGATGTAAGTGCGCTGAAGTGATGTTGGCATACCAGATCATAATACTCCGTTTCGACGGGAGCCATGTTGATACGAGATTTGCGTCCAGTAGAATGGAGGAGAGGTAGAAGACAAAATGCGACTGAAGTATACGGTCAAGGTGCCGAAGGGCATACGATGACGGATTTGGCCCAGCGGCAATAATGGATTAATGGTCCCGCGACAGCCGATCCGATCAACTTGAACCGGATCGCTTCGGATCACAGACAGTTACTGGCGACAGGCACGGGCGCTTCTGTCTCAAACCGGGCTTGAACCGGGCACACCCATAAACACTGCCAGTCACTGCGTTTTTGGCTAACTTTCACCGACAAGGATACGCGGGGTGAGACTTCATCGTACATGTAGATCCATTAGTCGCACCTGTAGTATGCATTGCTAGTATGCGCCCTGCGCAATATCTCCATACTTCGAGATAAAGTGGATATCTCGCTATGAGCTACTAGCCGTAGCGTGCGTAGCCGCCATAGTCGCGTCCGTCACGCGATGTGACATAGACGCGTTCTGAACAATATGAGCTACCTCGCATCGCCGTCTCTCTTCGACTGTCGCGAGCCTGCCTGGCCCAGCCTTGCCAGACCATGTATTTCTGGTTGCCCACAAGCTTGCTGACGCCATGATTCTCTGTGTATTTCATTATAAAAGCTCCTCTATGATACCGGATGTTCCACTCAGTCGTCTCATAGCCCTATCGTCAACCCTAAGGATACTGCGTCCAAGTTCCACACTTCCACACGCGACACTGTTCCTCTACGTTCACACGATCTCTTGATACAAAAATCTGAGTCCTCCTAAGACGTTCCGCAATAATAGCCACCGTGAACTCTTTGTCTATGATTGGTCCACTCAGGGCCACTGAGGTGTATTGTACTCTGGATGTATCAAAACTTGAGATATACATGGTCATGTTATCCAGAGAGCGCGGGTCTTTAGGGCACCAGGATGAGAGCTGAGGCAGCAAGGGAAGAGGCTCAAAATCAGTGTCTTCCTAGTACATCATGTATCGATTGTGAGATATGTAGGAAAAATCAACAGTCGTTTATCATGAGGATGATATCTCAGCTCACGCAGATCATCAATGAAGGATACAAAGCCCCATGTAGTTAGCTATGGTGATGTACGGTACGTAGAGCATGGAGAACGAGAAGCAGCGAGGTTGGCGATTCGGCATATACTACATAGCACACGAGGAGTACTACTACCATCACACTGAATGATATAATGTGCGTAAGTGCCGCATCTCTATCTATCTCCCGGTGCGACACCTACTGTAGCACAACGAGAGATACTTCGGGGTTTCACGTATATCCATGGGTGTAGCCGCTAAGTGCTACTTGGCCAAAAACGCAGTGAGTGATACAGTAGGAAAACCACAGGCTTTGGGATTGATGGTGCGTACATACAACGGTAGGATGCACAAATGTAATGATGTATGAAATCTAACTGCGACAAGAATGAGGTTCGATTGATGGTGACAAAATGTATGGATGGATGAGAATGTGTGATGTGTGAGTGCAGAACCCCCGGAATTTGAATGTGAGAGAATAAAATAGAATATCTCCAGCCCAACGGCCCCTCCAATACATGAACTACACTGTCTAGCTGTGTGATGATAGGTCTAGATGCAAGGATCAATATATAGATAGATGGACGTGAGTTAGGCAGCTGCCGACAAGAGTCATTCGGATACCGCTCTGTTGAAGGTCGGTATTCGGTTGTGATATCATTCACGACACCGCCTCGGGGCCGTTGACAACCGGCGAGCTCGAGAAGCGCACCATCTTCTTGCGAGTCAGCTGAACGGACACCGAGTCACCGTCCGAGTTGGACGATGTCGACATTGTGGGGCTCGCCATGGACGTCTTCCTGCTCGGCACCCGCAGCAGCCGGGACATGCTCTGCTGCAGCCGTGCAGGAAGGAGGTTGACTGACGTGTTCCAATTATAGCGTGGTGGAGGCGGTACACTTGACGTAAGCGTCGACCCAGTAAGCGAAAGATCTGACGCAGTGGGCGTGAACGGTGCCGACGAAGCCGCACTCTGTGGTGTCGTGGGTGTGCCAGGGTGTTTGAGCGACGAGCGTTTTGGTGGTGGAGGGGGAAGCATGATGGCAGAGGCAGAGCCGCGCCGGCGCTGGGTATCAACACCCGTAGTCATAGGTTTGGAAGGCGAGGAAGACCTGTGGCTCTGATGTGTTTCATCAGATTTTTCTCGATGTCGACTGTGGGGATGCGGAGGCTGGGGGGATAGTGATGGGTGTAGGTGTGGTGTGCGCGAGACGTGTAACCCCATGGCTATCTGTTGGACTGTGGGCCGCGGTGCGTCCTGGACACTGTACCGCGCTGGCACGGGAGGGCTGCTCTCGACAGGGGTCGAGTACATGCCCCTATCCTAGATACAGCATCATTCCTGTCATCAATGGAAAGGTAAAACATAAGCGCAGCGTGAGCCACTCACCATGGGGCTCGCATCCCGCTTTCTGGGTGTACTGAACGACCGTTTCATCGAGGTCATTATCTTGGACGCGGAAACACGAGCAGTAGAGCTGCTCGCTCCGGGTGTATCAGCAGTAAGCTCTGCCCCCCAAATTTGCGTGCGATGTTCTGGTCGGACGTTGTAGGCAGGATACGAGTCGGACCGTCGAATACTGCGCAAATCCACTATCGCAGTGGCCGACCTGCCATGCCGACGTCGCTGTGGTGGAAACACGTCATCCATGGAGCCGTTCCTGGTATTCAAGGGGGGCTTTTCCTCCTGAACAAAATGCGGGGTACAATGTGCAAGATGATGAAGGTACAGAGCAAGCAACGAAATGCACAGGCAGCGCGGCCGATGACGGACACAGTACGAGGTGGAAAGGCAGTCACACGACACGTGAGGCTACGAGATTCCACGTTGTGTACACGTGATCATACGCCGATCAAGTGCAAGTCCAAAATAGGCAAGCCTTCCTAGATCGAGCTTCGCGAGGCTCGAGTGCATAGTGACCTCATTGCGCCATACTGACTATAGATTTGAGCTTGTTTTGTTCATTATGCTCACCAATAAAGAGGGGAAAACACCTCAGAAGAGAAGAACTGGGGAAGATGCCCTGTGTGCCGTTCATATCCGTTTCATTTGGCGAAGCTACTAGATCAGCCATGAGATGACCGGTGGATATCTAAGTCATGTGCCAATCCCCATGGTACGCCGAACTTGGTAAAATCCCACAGAGAACAGCACTCAGGATGGTCAAATTGAGATGGAAAACTGAGCCATTTATGTAGTTGTCGCAGAACGCTGCGTACCTCAGATCGAATTGAGATCATCCCGAGATGATCACATTAAATATGACCATGAAATAGCGCCGGATATATACATACTTCATACGGTTCCAATGTTATAGCTATGCATCACGATAGATTCCACACACGGCAGAGGGAAAGGTGGTCAATCGATACATTAAGTTAGATGAAGTTGCAGTAGTCACATATCGTTACAGTCGTTACTGGAGATCGAGAACAAGACATTGAGAACTTATTTTTGACCATCTGCAAATCTCTTAGGTTTGGATGTATAGTGAGACACAGCAAAGCAGGAACGGAGAAATGTGCACCAAAAAGCGAGCAACACAGGGTAGAAAGTGGGAATGACAAAACTACAGTCAAAGTCGTAAGTCTGACAGCCAACAGTTACATCAAGTAATCATACACGCTGAGTTTTGATCACTTTTTTCCGAGCACCTGAAGCAATGGGAAGGTACATCATTGTTATTCCAGTCACAGGTGAATTGAATCCATGGCTTTTGAGAGGCAAGGAGTTCATGAGACCCATCCACAACGAAACAGGATGATGTCAGCATTGGGAAATTATCTTTTGATGCCATCAAGAGTTCGGCATATTCTACGCCATTTTCCACATTGGCCATTTCTGAAAATGCCCTCACAATCGCGAGATATCCTTGAGCGCGAAGCTGCGGACGTGGGAGCCTATTAATGTGAGGCTTAATTTCGTCCTGATTTTCGAAGGAACGAAAAAGATGAAGATAGAGCATGCGGTGGAGTTGTTTGGGTAGCGGTGCATCTGCTAATAACGGGTTATGTTAATGCACAATGCTACAACACTATTATCCCAGCGCTCACTTTGCCAGTCTCGCGAGAAATACACCTCAAGCAGCCCGAACGACGAAGCTTCCAAATCCAGGGTGTGTTGTAATGCTGAGGATATAGTGGAGGTCCTGAGGACAAGCTTACGTAGGGAGAGAAGAGTGGGAGAACTGCGAATCCATCGCAAGAGAGAGCGAGATACTGCAAAACTGCAGTTGACAATTTCGACCGAAGACAACTTCATTGTAGAACGATGTGAAGTTATGCGATCCGCGTCAGAGCGCTCCACCCGACTGTCCACCCCCTTCAGGCTCAAATGATCGAGAGCCGGAAATTCGCCGATAAGATGTTGAAATTGACACAGCGTGCTGAACGCACCTAAGCAAAGGGAAAGGGTGGTGATTCCAACATATGGCAAAAAGGATCTTGCTAATTCGCAGCTGCGACGCGGAAACCAGTCTGCAAGTATTGATTCGAGTAAAATTGAGGTGACGTACGGGAAGCGGCCATTCACATCATCTAGTAGATGCAACTCGGGGAAATATTGGAACGTCCAGCACGCTGATTCGTCTTGTGGGAACGAACGCAACGGAGGCGGATGGGAAAGGGATGAGATCCGGATGTGGTGAAAAAGGTCATGGAGACTTCTGGAGAGCCGTTTTCGACATATGAGAGCATCATTGCACAGACCCTCGGTGTCACCGCGGAGCAAGCCAATCATGTAGTCAGTGTTCTCTTGGGAGAGTATAAGATTGGGGGTGTTCCCGGCCCGCGAAGGCATTTGAAGAGCTTCAGCGGTTAAATGCACAGTGGATAAGATACGACTTCTGTCAAAACCTGTCAATTTGGTCAATCATTTCAAGAGCGTGGAATAGTCGACTGGGACGACAAGGTCAATAGAACCCACACTTGGCTATATTGCTAGGGCATTCGAACTGTGGCTAGTGAAACCGAATTCCAGAGTGTGAGAATAAATTGATGTGTCCGTTTATGACACTGGGACCTTTTTGTAATGATACGCAAAGGCCTCAGTCGTCGTCGGCGATGAAGAAGAGACTGGATAGTCACGTATTTGGAATGCAATGAGGCTGAGGGAGGAAAGACACCTAGTGGCTTATATAAAAGACGGTGGTGCTACGGCCAAGCACATAGTCTGATTCGAATATAGCTTGGTATATCAAAAGATGCACGATATATGGATATCAACAAGTACACGAGAATTGCATATAATTACTCACGGCTATTTGGCTTGATACAGAAAATTTCGAAGAATATAAGAACATCCTGCGAGATGATAATGGACGTATACCCTGGATATGTTCGTAAGAAGATGACCTCGTGTGATCCTGCATGTAGTGCTCGAGTACTAAAGGTGAAAGACGATCATTCGGCAGCAATGCTGCAGGTACCGTGTGCCAGGCAGTCAACCACATTGGCAATAGGGTCTTGGTCGCGATCAAACTAAAGTGAAGTCGCACTAAGTAGCGTGAGCTCGAAATAGTAGTCTCTACTACGACGATGATATCCCGAGTCGTGAGCTCAATTGAGTATAGTACGGCCGCCCGTAAGTACTACGGCGCATCGGAAGTTCAACCAAATCAGGTTCTCCTTTCCTTCACATGTAACGCGCCAGATATCACCTTCCGGCGCTTAAGCCGTAGTTGACTATCGAATTAGAGGACCGTCGACGTCTGGTCTGGCCGGGAATTAATTGGATACGAGCTAGCGTTGGCCGCGGAGCTCTATCGGTTCTTAGGAAGCTGCCCAGCAGCGGTATATTAAACATTACTGTGAACAGCGCCGGATATATACATACTTCATACGGTTCCAATATTATAGCTATGCATAATGATAAGGCGCACACACGACAGAGGGAAAGGTGGTCAATCATTACATTGACTAAGATAAAATTGCAGTACTCACATATCATTAAAGTCATTACTAGAGATCGAGAGCAGTACATCGAGAACTTATATTCGACGATTTGCAAAGTTCTGAGATTTGAAGTATAGTGACACGGAAAAGCAGGGCAGATAAATGTGGACCAGAAAGCGAATAACGTAGGGTAAAAAGTGGGAATGGCAGAGCTATATTCAAAGTCATAAGTGTGACAACGAGCAGTCACATCAAGTATTCATACGCACTGAGTTTTGCTCATTTTGTTTTCGAGCAACTGAAGCAATGGGAAGGCACATCATTGTCATTCCAGTCACAGGTGAATTGAATCCATGGTTTTTGAGAGGTAACGAGCTCATGAGACTCGGCCGCAATGAAGCTGGATGATACTAGCATGGGGAAATCGTTTTTGAACGCAATCAAAAGATGAGCATATTCCGCGGCATTTTTAACACCGGCCATGTCAGCGATCGCCGCCACAGTCGCGATGTATCCAAGGGCTCGAAGCTGCAGACGTGGCAGCCCATTGATGTAAGACGCAATGTCGTCATGATTTCCGATAGAGGGGGAGAGATGAAGATAGAGCATGCGGGACACTTGCTTAGGTAGCAGTCTGTCTGCCAGAAATTTGTCACGTTAATACACCATGTTGTGCCACTATTTCCATAACACTCACCCTGCCAGTCTTGCGAAAAGTAAGTATCGAGCTGCCCGAGCGACGAAGCGACCAATTCCAGGGTCTGTTGTAGTGCGGAGGATATAGCGGAGGCCCCGAGAATAAGCTTACGCAGAGAGAGACGAGCGGAAGTATCGGAAATACATTGCGAGAGAGCGTAAGACATGGCAGGACTGCAGTCAACAATTTGAATCGAAGATAGGCTCGATGTAGAACGAGGCGAGATCATGCGACCCTCGCTCGAGTGCTTCGCCCAAGCGTTGACTTGCATCAAGCTGAGATGACTGAGAGCCGGAAATTCGCTGATCATATGCTGAAATTGGGACGGTGTGCTGAAGGTGCACGAATGAAGGGAAAGTGTGGTAACTTGGACATATCGTGGAAAGAATGTCGCTAAGTCGCGGCTGGGACACGGAGACAAGTCAGCGGCCTCAAGCCGGAGGATCTTCATGGTCAGAAGTACCGGGTCGAGGACAATTGAGGTGAGACAAGTGAGGCGGCCATTGGCACTGTCTTTAATATGCAACTCGTGGAAAATTTGGAACATCCAGCGCGCTGTTTCGTTTCGAGGAAATGGACATAATAGACGGAGATGCGAGATGGACGAAATCCTGATACGGCGAAAGAGGTTATAGCGACTTCTGGAGAGCCAATTTCTACTTGTGAGGGCGCAGTTGCACAGGTCCTTGGTGTCATCGCACAGTGAGTCGATTATATGGTCAATGATCTCTTGGGGGAATCTAAGAACAGGGGTCTGTCTAGCGTGCGAAGACATTTGAAGAGCTTCAACGCTCGAGAGCGTAACTGGGACACAACGTTTGCCAAACCCCGTCAATTTAGCCCGTCAGGGAGATTCCAAGGTCAACAGAACGCACTTAAATATAGATTGGGATATCTGAAGCATGCACGATATATGGATATCAGTGATCACCGCCCGCGCGAGAATTGCATATAATTACTTGCGACTATTTATCCTGATATCGATGTATTGAAGAATACAAACACATCCTGCTCGGAGATAACGATGAGCAATGTATACGCCAGATCCGTGCGTAGGAAGATACCTACACGCGGTGCTCTAGTGTTCGAGTAATTGAAGTCCGAGGATCGCTTTCGTTGCTCCAACCGCGGCATGAGGACCAATCAGTTACCAATCAGTCGACGCAATTTTGCACTAAGCGGCCTGAGCTCGACATAGTCACTATGACAATAATAGGCACTTTTCATCGATATCTGACTGTGTATATGCTAGTACTCGTGAGCTTGAGTCTAGTACAGCGCACATATGAGGAAGGAGCGACGGAGCAGCGCTCCCCGGGCCTCACTAGTTACTTCGAACTCTTCCTTCACGTGTATCGAGTCTATCGACTTCCGGCGCCTAATCCTCAGTTGGCTATTGAATTTGAACATATCGATCGTCTGGTCTGGCTGAGGAATGGGTACGAACCAGCATTGACCACGGAGCTCTATCGCTGCTTAGGAGGCTACCCAGCAGAGTTTGTACTCGAATTTTGATTTGCCTCTTGCGGCGTGGGGCCTGGGGCAAGGAAGGATGTTCGTATTGTCTATCCTCAAGGTATACCTTTCTCTCCTCATTCAAATGCACCACTTACCTGACGTTTTATCAGGATACGGTAGCCGTGCACCCATCACAATTCAGCGTGCCCCCTGAACAAGCCATCATGAACGAACTGAACAAAAAGTATGCCAATCGCGTCTTGCACGATGTTGGGCTGTGTGTATGTGTCTTTGACCTGTCAGAAGTCGGGGAGGGAAAAGTAAGATATGGTGATGGGTTCCTATGGTACAAAGGTGAGCACAGGACATACATATCTACCAATCAATTTACAGATTTAGTGACACCAATTCGCTAGTAATTTTCCGCTTAACGGTCTTCCGACCGTTTCCCTCTGAAGTAATGCTCGCAAAAGTGAAATCTTCGGACGAGGATGGCATTAGACGTATGTTCGAATCCTTGGACTCCGGTACATTAGACTGATCACGCCTCATCCCAGTGACTGTAGGGTTTTTCGACGACATCTATATTCCGCTCATATATCTCCCGGAGCCTTCGGCGTTGTACGTATAGTCCCTTGGGCAGCTCATAAAAACGTCACGCATATCTGATGCTGAAACATCCGACCCAGCGATCCGAACGAGCGCGCCCACTTCTGGCTTCCAGGCTCCGAGGCCAAGTCCTCGCATGAGCTCCTCGACTCAGCCACCGCCGATCGCATGTACATCGACGCTGGAGAAGTTGTGCGGGTGCGCGTTGAGGCAGATGAATTTTATGATGATGAGCCCGGCCCACCGAAGGCCATGGAGGGCGTGCAGCAGGTGCAGGCGGAGGCCAGAAGACCACCATATACTATCACCGTGAGTCGACTCGTTCAATGGCTCAACATATCCATAACCATTCTTGTTGGAAATAGTGTTCAGTTGCAGAGCAAGGTTTAGGTCCTGTCTCATGGTGGAAGGACGCAGGAGTCGAAACAATGGAAGAAGGATGACACATTTTTCCTTTAGGCAGAAGGTATTTAGCAGCTTCAACTTGTGTATCATCTTGGTATATCAACCCTACAGCGTTTTTTATCGGTATCCCCAATGCAATTGACGCGATAGCGTAAATACTGAGCAGGAGGAACCTAACCTGACTGGAGGGTATACCTTGTCATAAATAATACTCACAGAAGAATTACTAGCTACAACACGACTCTGACAGACCGACTGAACAATATTGCCCTTCGTAATAGAACCTAACAAGAACAAAATGGTATAGACGAAGCAAACCTCGTGGGACGGGGACACGATACTCCCCCATGGTAATAACGAACCTGAAGGAACGAATCACAGCAGGACAAAACAGGTACGAAAGGGATCCACACAAGGTATGTAGCACGCAAACAGAGACGCACAGACGTCGGAAGTGACAGCGAACACAACAAGTAGGATAAGGTAATTTCGGAAGGAACAGGCAGTGAGGATATCCACAGAAGCCAGTTCTGCCCCCTGCCGAAAGAAGCGCGAGCACAGTTGCACGTATGAAAGCAGAAACGCCATAATAACTCGGGAACGATACAGCATACTGACTTTGGACTTCGACGACAAGACTATTCGCCCCTTATCTCAATCATGTCGAGAAAGGGTCGTCGTATGCATTGTGAGGAGTCGCTTAGATGCCCGAATAGGCGTCGTCGTCGTCGTAAAGGGTATAGACAGTGTCGGGCCTCTTGAGCACCGGCCCTTCGGTGTGACTAGCGTGGGCCTGAGGGCCTACCGCAGAAGCACCAATGCTGGGAGGGCGAGCTGTTGTGGGAGTCTGAGCAACGTGAGCCTCAGGCGGAGGGGACGGGAGGGCGTAAGGCGCGCCCAGCGGGGAAGGTTTCACGGGGGAAGCTACGCTTGGGTAGCTGGTCGACATTGAGGAGAACGAGCGCTGTTGCAACTGGATCTCCGGGAGGACCGGCGCGATGGAAGGGATGCGACTGTGATTCTCGTAGTAGGGGGAAGGCAGTGGCGCGAACGACTCCCGATAAGAAGGGGCACTGTCAGGCGCGTCCGCGTACATCCCAGCGTGCTCATTCGGATGCACCGTCACTTCTTGCACTCCCTGGCTGTCAGCGAAGGGCGACTCGTGATCCAAAGTATACTGAGGTGCGGGTTCACCAGGCAGTTGCTTCTCGTCCATGGACCCTTGATGGACAGAGTAACCCGGGGAAGTACCGTCTTCAACGACAGGCTCCAAACCTTGGTTAGGCGCAGGCGGGGCTATGTTCAATCGGCGAGATATCTCAGAGTACTGTGCAGCCTGGAACGGAGTGACACTGGACCGGTTCAGATCGACATAGTGCGGATCGGGGCCCACTGTTACTTCGGCCGCAGGAGCTCCGGGAACCGACTGCTGAGCGAGTTGCTGAGCAGCGCCGTTAGAGGGCTGCCGAGACAGGAGTTGAGCCGCGAGGTCCGACGGTTGGCTGTACAAGTTCGGCTGCGCGACATCAGACGGTTGACGATACGAGTTTGACATAGGACTGGACGGTTGGCGAGCTAAGTTCTGCGCAGGGCCCGCTGACGGCTGGCGTGTCACGTATTGAGGTTGACCATTAGACATCCGCCGACCGAGCGGCAAGCCCTGCGCTTGGTAGGCGAAGTCATACGGAGAGCCATCGAGAGGCGCTCCCACCGGCACCTGACCATAAGGCGCGACGAATGGATTCGCGGCAGGCTGAGGAGCCATCGACATGTACTGACCAGGAGTGTACGATGGCTGAGTGGGGTAACTATTGTTGTTGTAGTACCCGCCGGGCGCGCCGTAGTCCTGATGCATGGCCTGGGCGGCACCAAAGCCCATGGGGGCGTCGGCCAGTGTCTGCTCCATCATCATCGATGGCGGACGTGGGCTGTAGCCGTCGTTCCCACCACGATTGAACGAGCCCGAGCGCGATGGCATTCCTTCGTCTGGCAGGATGACCGACTGAGCCTTGAAAGCACGCGCGTTGAAGTCGTCCATGCCTCCATCGTCGTGTTTGCTGTGCGAGCGACGCTATATACTTCGTCAGGAAGCTTGACCCAAAGTGGCGGTGCGCTCACTTACCCAGAAATATATGATAGCAAACAGAACACCTGCCACACCGGCGAGTCCCGCAGCTATGCCACCGACAACGGCGCCGGTACTCGAGCTATCAGTCGACCCAGTAGAAGACGGACTCGCGGCTGCACCAGTCGGTACAGTGGAGGATATTGGTGCATAAGTGGGAACATAGGACGACGTAAAGATAACCGGGGGTGTAGAAATCACCGGAGTACTGATCGACGAAGTCGGTGTGAGTAGACTGGTAGAGGACTGCTTACTGCTCGTGAGCGAGGACGAGTGCGAAGACGAAGACGAGCTGGAGGACGAGGAAGAACTTGACGCCGACGAAGACTTCGAGGTAGACGAGCTGGAGGATGAAGTCTTGGCCTCTGAAGATGTAGATGATGACGTCGGTGTAGCAGACGATGTCTTCGTGGTCGATGCCGATGTGGTCGTTCGATCTGTGCGTGAGTCGCTGTCCGTAGTGCGGCTAGTACCAGGAAGGCCAGTAGGGATACTGATGGGGGGCGTGGGCACTGCTGCAACAAGAACGTAAGCATTGCATTCACGTTAAAAGGCACAAAGGCCACTGAAAGCGGTTGTCAAGAAAACAGAAAAAATAAGAGCCGAGATATCTCGCGGGTCCGACTCGACAAAGATAGTTATCGGCTTAAGACCTCATCAGAGTTCTAGGCATACTCCACACGACTGTGTCTGTTACAGTACTGCACAGCCCATTTGCTATCACGATCAATATTTCCTTTGTGTTACAACTAGCCTTCGTAATAATTTGATATAAGAAGGGAAGACAGAGACACGAATGCTTCTGAGTTCATTCTCGTGCAAGAAGGCCCGATATAACCTATGCATTCTCAAAGTCTCCAGTCATTAGAATGAGCCATCACCATTCGGTATACAGTAGACAATCTCATAATGCATCACGTTGGTCCCCCCACCTGGCGTATGCATTATGAAATTCTATGCATGAGCATATTGACAACTAGGTGGCTGAGCCCAAGTTGGTTCCCGACTTGGCCTGTGCACTATGACATCTAATGCGCTATGAGCTGACGCATTATGAGGTTGTCTACTGCACTCTTCAAACAGTCGCGTCGATCGGTGGCCGAAAGCGTTGCCTCAGCGCACATATTAGTCGGACCCACTCACCAGTAGGAATTGAGGGGATTGAAGCAATGGACACTGGTCCGATGCCCCCAGTCGCAGCTTCTTCTATGCTGGACAGAAGATTGCGTCCGGCAATGCGACGATGAGCTCCCAGCCTGTTAGCGTGAATGGCGTCGGTCATTTTGAAGAAACGATTCGTAGGCCGAGAGCAGATAAAAGAGAGACGTATGAAACGAAAGTGAGGCCTCCCGCAGGAAGAAAGGTGGACTCGACGCCAGACACAACGAGGAGGAAGACAACAAGACGTACGGAGGCCCGCCCATGCTGTTTCGACCTATACTTAGAGACCAACCGCATGGCCCACTGATCCTCACATAATGTAAGGGTCATATTATGGTTTATTTAGCAAAAATGTAAGTACTCAACCACAGAAGCTTATTTATGCTATCCCCTTTGCAATCCCACCACTGAACACCATTGACATCTGGTCAGCATGCTGGCGATCCTTTTAGTTGTCCTGCAGAATGACAGGTCTCTAGCAAGTTCCTCTGTGAAAAGCATTTCCGATGGACTAGTATTATACTAAATTAAATCAGAGTCCAGGCCAAAATAAGTGTTATCATCGCGTTATGGACCTTTCCGTTCTGCCTACTGTCGGTGTCATGTCTCGGATCTCCTTCATCGACACCCATTGACATAGATGAACAACCACTGACAGTGCAGCCGAATCGCAACATAACCGTTCGCCACGCCCCAATAAGCGGCAACAGCTCATTAGCAGGCACAATCTATCATTGACAATAATGGCATGTGCGCGTCTCAAATTGACGATCCTATAACCTCTAGCTGGAAATGCGAGCCCGACTACCTGGGATGGCCAAGGATAGCTGGAGGATGTGAATTTACTCGGCGTCAGTCCGAGCATCTGGTTGTCATGGCGTGCCAGGCGTGGAATAGTCAGTCCTCGGCGACGGATCCTGCAGGCTGCCATGAATATTAGCATGGGACCCCTCGTGGGCCGTCCACCTCGTCCGCGCCCCACATGCAGATCGGCACCCTCCTGCAGTGGTGGCAGTTCCTGCTGGCATCTGGGTTCATCATCGCCGGGCATGCTCAGGTCAACGTGACATTGGAGTCCACCGCCTCGGAGATTGTCTACACCCCGCCATCATGCAACAGCAGTGCGGAGACATGTCAGAGCGCGTGGTGAGCAGCTCGACATGATGTTTCGGCTACATCAGATTCTAAGCGGTGCGGCAATGTTATTGTGCTGGACTTCAGGCAAGTGATTCCTTCTCCCGACGCACCGGGAAGTTATGTCACTTCGACAAGTGGACCTACTAGTGGCAGTGGGGATTTGATACCTCAGTTGTTTCTGACCTTCAGAGGTACGAGAGGGATGTCTATAGCTCTGATTGTAGAGGATACAATGTTACACAGGTACTGGCTTGAACATTCGCACGTCGACACTGTCCACTGCGACCGCAAATGTCACGCTCTCAACCCAAGATCCCGCAATCTCGATCACAACACAAGTCGACACCGCTGCAGGCCTTATCACGGTCGTAGGCCTGCCCGCCGATCGATCCACGACGCTGGCCATGACGTTCATTGCTACGACCGCCAAGTCCACACGACTGGACATTGCGAACTTGACGATTGTTACGCCTAATAACGAGTATATCCAATTTTATTTATATCAAATCCAGCTCTCATCACTTCATTCCAGCACGTCCCCGTTTTCATCGACTACATTCCCCTCATCGGCGGCAATACCGTCGTTTACCCCCATCGTGTCTACAGTTCCTACCAGTCACGAGACCAAGGAGGTAAGGAACGGTGACATCGCGGCAGAAGTACTCGGTGCGATATTGGGAGTAGTATTGGGAGGGTTGGGCGTCGCGGGGGTTAGTTACTACAGGAGAAGGCGGCGGCGAGCCGCGGAGTCCAATGCTTAACAGCGCTGATGTATCGGACACCTTCTAGGATTAATCAACACGTTGTACTTCTACCAATACCTGCAAATACCCTAGCATATACCAGGTCCTCTTTGTGTAAATATTCCCCGATTCCTTGCTCTAAGCATTCCAAAACGTTGTCCACGGCATCATCTCCCTGTATGTGGTCGGTGTCACGCCCCTTACGATGTCTTGTCCCTGTATGAGTCGTAGCTCCCGCCCTCGCATCCGTCTGATCTTCCGCTCGGGCTCCCGAACATCGAGCTCCTCGTCAGTCGGGAGCCGGTCGTCTTCCGGTAAACCTTGCGCATGCTCATGCGTGAGCGTCAAGATCGCGTGTGTTTTCGTTAGCGCGTGTGACACGGCGTGCGAGAGTGGTGTCTCGGTTTCGCCGGTCGGAGGGGCGCATGTGATTTTCGACGGCTTGAAGTGGCCAAGAACGAGCGCGGAAAACAGGTCGCCGACGCCAGAGAAGTATCCCGGAAGACATGGTATACACTGAACGTGCACGGTCGATGGCGCCTGTTCGGTCGATGAGGCAATGCATGCGAGGAAGTCGAGGTCCGTAGACTCTTCTCGCGGTCGGAGGTGCGATGGAAGGGCGTCCCTAAGCCAGTCTCGAAGAGGGATAGAGCTGATCACGACGTTAGGGACGTGGTACTCTTCGTGCAGAACCTTGATAGCACGGCGGAGGGACGAGAGGTCCGATAGCCGTACATCTGTCAAAACTCTAATGATACAGCTCAAATCTAGGATGGTCAAGAGCACGGGATAGCTCACTCACTCCACTTCAAACCAATTTGGGGTGATTATGGTGGCATATCGGAGAGCCTCCCGGTAAATGGGAATCGTATCTGGTGCGACGTACAATCTGCCTGCGTCGCCTAGAACGGCTGAGGAACGCCATGGCATCAATAAACGCATTACCAAGTTATTAGGCCCATCTACTTACGATCCAGCAGGTATATTAGTTGCCGGTTGATTTGGCGCATTCTGACCGCCAAATCCTTGACAGTGGAGAGCGCCTCCGCCCCAGGGACATATCCTATTGAAATTTAATCCTGAACAATGAGGACTTGACATATATGCTGACCTGTAAGGAGTCTCTTCGGAGACAGTAACCCATTCTGATCCATAAGCTCAAAGATGCTCGATAGTTCGGCAGCTGTTGCTCTAGATCCTCCAAAACGGCCATATCCTTCCCGTCCGATCAGCACCATGACCATCCAGTGAGCACCTCGGACGTACCAGAATGGTTTGAAAAGTTCACCGAGTTGACTACCTATGGGTAGCAGCACTGATCAAGCTGCCTGTATCGATCGAGGAATACCGGAGACCGTCACGCACATCGACGTCGTAACCCAGACATTGCAAGGGAAATACGGCAGCCTTCCCGCCCACGTACCCGAATGCGACATGAGATTGCACACTGAGAATGCGACCAGAATTTTCTTGCGCCATCGACGTAGAGGGTTGCGATAGTGCTCGCTGGGCGCTCTGGACTATGGAGGTGCAAATCCGAGTGACTCGGAAAGTGGTTATCGCTGGGTGGCTTATCTTATCAGATAGCAGGATTATTGGTCTATCATCACAAACTCTACATGAATTCTATTCGGACAACAAATAGGTAATTAGGCTGCATATCAAGAAGCGAAGGCGAAACAAGACATGCACAAGATTCGAGTGTACAAGGTATACAAATTACACCATCAACTTATGAGCGTAGTCGCAAAGCATGCCTCCCCAGATAAGATAGCCGAGGTCACAATTGGCCTGTTCAAAGGAATGGCGAACAATTTTAATCGCCACCAGTTCGCTGGAGAGGGCGGCCAACGTACCTTCCAGATCTTCCAGCCATCTTTCTCCAGGTCCACCGTAATAAGCTGCCAGATCATATGCAGACCTGTCCCCACGACGGATATACCAAAGTACAAGGGTCCGTGGTCGTTCAAGTATCCGGCATAAGCGAGAGAGGCCACGAAAGCGGCCGCAAAGACCGACAGAATAGGCCGAATGTAATCGCCGAATAAGAGAGCACAAGAATGTACTCCTGCATTCGTGTCGTCTTCCTTATCTTGACATGCATAGATAGTATCAAAATGGATAGTCCAACTGTTTGCATCATGTCGAAAATGCTATGGTATTCAATCTCTCGGTGAACAATACATGGCCACGTACCATACAATGCCAAGGACGAGAACAGCAACCAGTTCTAAGTTCACTAGTCCGTTGTTCGAGATCCATACGACGGGTAGGCCCCATGCGCAATCGAAACCTGATGGATTATCAGAACCTGTTAAACAAAACACAATATCCAAGGTGCTCACCCAGCCACGCCTGTGGCCAGTTCGTGAAACGCTTTGACAAAGGATATATTGCTTCGAAGGTGAAGAAACCAAGAAGACCGACTTTCGTGCTGGAGAAATAACGGGCCATGAGACATAATCACTCAAATGAAAGCATAGAAGAGGTATAAGCCCACGTACGCTTCAGCACCCGCGAGAGATAGTATCGCGAAAAATGCGACGCAGTGAGCTGCCAGAAACGTCAGCGCAGCGGGAACTGATATTAGTCCCGAAGCGATTGGCCTGCTCTTGGTGCGTTCTGGCAGGCAGAAAGCCCGTTTAGTTCGACAGGTGGCTGTAGCAAAATAAATGACGTGTATGTACCAACTTGACGATCAAAGTCGCGGTCGCAGATGTCGTTCCAGATGCAAGCGGCATTGTGGCGAATGGTACATCCGACAAGATACAGAACGCTCTGGATAGCGATCTCTTTAGGTTGAAGCTTTAGAGCATACGCGCTCATGGTCAGACCCCACACTTGAGTGTGCCTTACCGTAAGCTCATATAATCACAAAAAAGCTTGAAAGACCACACACCGCAAGGCCAGAAAAATAAAATGGTGCCAGCAGGCCATAGATGCAACCTTGTCAGCTTCCAATAGGACTTCCAGAGTGGTTCCTTTTGTAGAAGAGCCTGGCTTTTTTCAGACATGCCGATACGGAGGGATGGGGGCAGTATTGAGATGCGGTACCGTGAGGGAGGGGAATTGAGCCGACTTTAAATGACACATGAGAGAGATAGGTGAGCCACATTTGGTATGAAGTTCCTCACCGCCCATGTCGGCATGTAGAAAACAGGTCCCGTATCAGAACATCTCAAGAGGATTTGACATGCCAGGCGCCACTCGATGTCTTGGAATATCTCACGCATTCCATCCAGAGCGCGAATTCAGGGAGTCAAAGCCCCAAAGTAGCTTTGAATAACGATCAACCAGCATGGTTGTTCGTTTATCATTATGGTCGGCAGTGGAGAGCCATAGGCCCATAGGACAGACTGCATGGCGAGAGACGTCGGAACGATCAGGAACGCGGTCGGGATGGTTTCGCTGATGGGTCGGGACTCGGGCCCTGTCAATGAGCTCGGCAATAGAGTCCGCATGTCTGATCGACCGCTTACGGCTTCTGACGCGCGAGCGCAGCAAGTACATTCCGGAAAGCAGTAGTACTTGGTGTGCGGGTTAGGCGTTGACCCCCACACCACTAACACAGCGGGCAATCACCGATAGTCTGTGCCGTCAAATGTAAGCATTATAGAAAAGAGTGGTTAAATACTGCGATTGCGAGTCAGAAATAGAAAATACAGGCAGCATTCTGAATCAACTTCTCCTTTTGACTGCATTTTCTGGGCATTTTCCTATCACGTGATCATAAGCGAGGAATATTCTGAATTCACATGCCATATTCCTCAGATATTCCTTTGTTTTTGCATGCATTTTACACACATATTCACTTCTGGAGAGACAAAGGAATATTGCACCTATTTTAACACTTTTAACTTATTTTACGTTCCCGAATATCAGTCGTTGCCCGCTGTGTAAGTACTGGTCCAGTGTGCGTGCTCCATGGACTCTATGATCACGTGCCTTTGATAGGCCAGGGTCTCACCCCGTCAAGAGCATATATCACTGCCCATTGCCCACAGGAACATGCGTGTCAGAAAGCCTCGTATTGAGATGATCCGTTCAGTCGCGAGCAGTGGCGCCAACTTCGGGACCACACGAGGAGAACCATTTCGGCGTATTTATGGTAGTCTAATTTCTCTATGGCAGAACTATGAGAGTCTGACGCTCCCCACACTCACTAGCGCACCTGTTGAACTCGCCAGCGCGTTTGCGTGATTCTCGACCCCAGAGCGGCTCTTTTCCTTCACAGGGTATGAGATTCTTCGTAGTTCCTACGGCTCATTAAGCGTCATCCACAAATGACCCACTGTCGAGGAGTAAAGTTTCCATGCGACGATATGTCAATTGATGCTGCATATGCGAATATGTCTGACATTCTGAGCATCGTGAATATAGTCAGACGTTTTATGACAAAAACTGCGATGAGTCAACGTGAGACGATGGACGATAACATGACAGAACTATCGCCTTGCATTAGATGGATCATCTTGGATCATTTCGCCGTGAGTTTGCGCCATTGCAGGCGTCGCTTCTTGCCTTTGGGTTTCTCTGATAGCGTATACACGGGGAATAGACACTCACCGAGGCGCAGTTGTCGATAAGAAGAATCGATTATTCCAGATGATTGTTGACGGTCCTCACAGCCCTGGGATGATGTTATGCACGTAACTGAGCTGCTCTTCGTAGAATTTTAAAAAAAAACTGAGCTGCTCAGTACTTATTGACAGATACTTAGCTGGATTGTCCCTCTGTCGCGAATCAAACATGTCCAGCAATGCTGCAGGAGGTTGATCGCGGCAATCTCTCCTTCACGACAAGTTTCAGCAGGAACACCTCTCAGCCGACTTTATTTCTGTGACCGGCAGTTCCTGAGATTTTTTTACAGTTGCAGCACATCGAGAATCTCGAGCTTTGCACATAAGGACTCGCCATTAGGGATTGTTGAAGGTTGTTATGACGTGAGCTTTTGATCGATACGTAATGAAGCCTTCCCGAGTCTATACTAGGCTATAGCGCCCGCAGAGATCTCCAGATTGCAGTCACCTGAAAGGTCTGTGTGTACGGCGCACTTACAGAGTGATGTCTGGTCGACACGGAGTGAGTAAAAAGAATACAGCCCGTTAACCGCAGCGTACATGCTGACCAAAGCCTGAGAGGTTTTTCGTAAGCCACGTGATAATTGCTAGGCAGTCGAAGAACGAAAGGCGAGTCCGGCGAGTCAATTTAATAAACAGAGCAAGATCTACTAGTACGCAGAATCGTGCACCAGGAAATATTATCAAAAGGTGGTACACCTTTGCCACGTCTCTTGTCAATACTTAAGCGATAACCACACCAGCAAAGGAAATTACGCACGTACTTTTATTGAGCTTCACAACGACCAGAATACCCTGAACGAGACAGTTACGCCTCGAAGTCACGGTGGATAAATTTTCTGCTCCGCAAAGTGATTTCATAGATGCCAGATATAGTCCATGACAGAACAGTAATGGCTTGCAAAACATAAATCTACACATGTGCGGCAATGCCGACGAAGTGGCACCAAAATGACGCAGCGGGTCTCAAATTAATGCAGGTCGCATTTACAATGATCTGTAGACAAAGCAAGTCAGGCTAATCACCGGCATGCGAAAGCAATCAGCGGCTCACCTTTCCCTCGGCGACACTAGTCGGGAGATATGGCGCACCGAATCTGCTGCAGTCAGAATTTCCTCTCCGCTGTGCATGCCATTACTCATCGGCGCCGCAAAACGGCACGCTGCTTGCCTCGTCTTCTATATGCATGAAGAGCTTGTGGGAATCTACAATGAAAAAGGGTCAGGCATGACGATAAATTTGTTTGCCACGTCAATGTGCTGCACAGATTTGCAAGAAGGGGGACTGGTCACTGTCCAAGAGAGACAAAGAAAGATATCAATTCCTTCCGGAGACAAAAGACTGAACAAAATACACGACTATGAAACAGGGCCAAAGGGCAGACGCGGATGTTACTAAGATAACGAGAACAGAAATCGACAGCGGGAAAAAACGACGAGAACTAAGGAATATGTAAACAAAGGAGCAGGAAGCATGCACCAGTAGAAACACGGCTTTTGGCATAAATACAACAACATCCGAATATATGTCACACAGAATTAACGGTGGGCAGGCACAAAGCTTCATGGTGAGCAATCCCGAACATAACGGCAGCACCAAGATCACACAGTTCGGACGGCATCGTTCAAGAAACACCCACACTCCAAAATCCCTTACCCAGCGGGCAGTCACTCTAGGTTGAGCGCTCCGACGTTATCGGGATTGAACCACTCCCCGAAATCACGCTCAAAGTTCAAGTCGCCGGCCAACCCATCTTGGCGGAAAATGGACGAATCAAAGTCGTCTAGTTGGCTCGCCGCAGATTGGAGGAAGTCGGCCGGGAATATCTCAGCGCCATGAGATAGGCCTGTATTCGACGGATTGCTGAGGATAGAAGAGGGTGACGGTGCTGGTATACCTGCGTTCGTCGCACCGGGCGTGGGGGGAGCAGGCTGCTGAGGGCCCTGGGGGGTACTGTTGGGGACAGATGACTGGCCTACGCCAACAGCGGCATTTTGCGGAGAAGCGTCAAGGCGTCCATTCGGTGCCGACGAATCACCGTTACCTCCATCTTTGGTTTTCGCAGCATTCATACTCGGAGATGGCGGTGGCATCATGCCCATCCCTTTGTTCTGGCCGAGCCTGTTCGGGCCCGCCGGACCAGGCCCACCTGGGAATTGGCTGCCCGGGGGTCGCGACTGCGCACCTCCATCGACATTGAATTGACCGTCCGACCCAGCAGGCGACGTCGCCGCACCTGGAGGATACCCATGGATGGCGTTCTTGTGCAATGTCTGCATGGTTTGCCTATATTGCTGCTCCCGCGACAGCTGTGCCTTTCCCGAACTATGAGCGTTGTTTCAAATTGTCGAAAATCATGTGCCCTGGACTCACCTGTGGATTCATCATCCCGTTTGCTCCTGGGTGGCCAATCAGGCCGGGATTCATACCAAGCGGTGGACCACCGAGCGACGGCCCCATCTGCATGTTCATTCCCGCGTTTCCGCCCATCCCCGGCATACCTTGCTGCCCTGGGAAACCACCCATAGTTCGCATCATATTGTTCTGCATTTGTGGTGCTCCGGGTCCGTTCTGTTGTGATGAGGGCGGGAACGGCGCCAGAGGTGTCATAGGCGGGGCTTGAGATGTTGACTGTTCGCCATTAGTGGGTGAGCGACGCACGCGCTTCCGATCGGGGGGAGAGGCATCATTCCTGGGTACTTGTTGTTCCTGCTACATTATCATGACGATCAGTGAACGATCCACCAAAAATTACGATACGTACGTCTTGTCCAGGGGACGTGCTATTTCGTTTGTTCCCACGTTGCTGCTGCTGCTGCTGTTGCTGCTGCTGCTGTTGTTGTTGCTGCTGTTGTTGCTGGGCCGATGGAGGCATCCCTCCCTGTTGTGAGGATGGTGGCATTTGTGGATTCCGCTGCTGGGGTGGTTGCATGGAGGGGCCCGCAGTAGCATTACTCGGCCCCGGTCCTCCTGGAAATGGAGGTTTGAATTGTTGCCGCTTCGACTTTGCTAGATTAAGCAAACGTTGCTTCGCAGTGTATCAGCATCAAGAGTCCTAACGCTAGATGGCCAACATACTCTTTCTTCAGCAGTCAACGAAGGCAAATCCTTGTCACCGACTCCGGCCTCCTGGCGAAGGCGGTTCAGTACATCTGTCGGCAACCGAAGAATTTCATTAAACATCTGGTTATCTAGTTGTCGCATATCCGCAGGGTGCATCCCCGGTGGTTGACGCGCGGCCATCGAAGGACTTGGTGATGGGCCGTGGCCATTCATGGCGGGCGAGCCCGGCTGACTAGGAGAGCGACCGAGCTGCTGCATTGCCTGCTGAGGAGTGTGCTGCGAAGGCCCGAGTGAATTCTGTGGCCCGTTCGGAGGTAGCATGCCTGCCCGCGCATTTAGCTGAGTTAGCGACTGCGAACCGCCTATCTGCCCCATCGTTGAGCCGGGATTCGGTGGCTGCGGACCCGCACCAGGATTCTGTGGCGAATGAACCATAGTCGGTGATCGATATGATAGCACGCCATTTGGACCACGCTGCGGGGGACCTACCGGTCTCTGTCCAGATAAAAGCTGATGCTGAGACTGTCCAGGCCCCCCTGGTCCACCAGGAGGTCCAGATATCCCATTAACCTGAGGTCCTCCGTGATATGGGGCACCCTGAGTCCCGTTTGGCATAGTCCCTGGTACGGGAGGCACTCCGTTGTGAGTGACACCGTTAGGCATCTGGCCGTTTGGAAGATGCTGCCCTGCTCGCGCCATGCCATTTCCCATACCATTCACTATCCTGCCCATTGGTGGCGGCACTTGTGTTCGGGGGTTTTGTTGTTTCTGTGTTTGATGCTGCAGACGAGTGTCACGAAACCTTAATGCCAAGACATGAGCATGAAACTCACTTGAGTGTAGGTGAGCGCATCGTCTGAACCTGTTCCATTGCTCTTCGCTGTAAAAAGAACCCAAAATACACTCCACCATCTTGCGTCGAGTATTTAGAATGTAGCGACTTCCTGAGCAGCGATCGTTCGCACTCACTCGAATAGTAGACCCTGCTTTGCGTTTATGGGCGGCTGTGAGTCTGGCGGAATCTCCGCCTCACCCATCAATGCGTGAGCAGTCTTGTTGAAGCCACGTTTGTGGCAATAATCATAGATATATATATTGAACCTGCCCATCGCCACAAGTAAGTCATCAAGAGGGCTCGCGATGGCCCACGATACAGCGCGACGCACATTCTGTCTCCTTCCCAAGACAACGCCGGTTGTGATGATGACTCGCCCCTACTCTGACCATCTGCGCCGGAGGCCATTACGAGGGGGATTGGAAGCAAAGAGGACGCCTGTTGGGCCGAGATCAGAGTCAGAGAGAGAGAAAGGGTCGGTCCCCGCTTACTTGCGCGGTTCGAATACGGAGTATCTGCTGGCGAGACAGCGATGAGTAGGATTGTTCTGCCGAATAGTAGTCGGGAATCGGGAGACGCGGGGAAGAGAGGCGATGACAGCGGTTTCAAGTCAAGGCGACGAGGGGGCTGGAGAGAGCGGTGAGGGGAATATCTGCAGGACAATTAGGGAGCTGGTCGCCGTCGAGGACGACGAGGACAGCAGATGGTATCGCCTGAGATGGGAAGGAAGCTGACGGGGAGAGTCGAAGGCAGGCGCAGTGCAGAGCCCGAAGCGCGAGGACGCCCCGATGGGAATCGGGCGGTCCACATAACCAAACTCAGCTTCGGCACTCTGCGGACCCCGTGCCAACCGTTGTCCCACCCAGTCCCACCGGCAACTCATCCACTCGTACATACCACCGTCAAATATTATATTAGCATTATAGTAGGCACAGTCATCGTCCAGTTAGTGTCGTCGAACAGCCGCAATCTGAAAGTCCCAGCCCCCAACAATGTATTTCACCTCCAGCAGACGCTTGATCTCCCTCCACCCCGCGTTCACCTCCTCGAGATCCTTGCGGTCCGAGACCACGTAGATAAAGTCGGCGGGCGACAACAGCGAGCGAAGGAAAGAACCCATCAGGAACGCGATAAGCGCAATGATAACGACCGTTGATAATGGGTAAGACCCGTTCACCACCGTCCGCCTGGCCACCAGCGCCCCCTGGATGTCCAGCGCTGAGGAACCATCTTTCGCTTGGCTGTCCTCGACAGGTGAACGAGCTAATGGATCGGGCGTAGAAACTGGAGTAGCACTTGCACTTGATCGCCGCGACTGGTTCGTGAAGCGCAGCAGCGGATTGGGATAGGCATTCAGGAAGCGGAAAAGCCCACTTGTCCCCGAGTCAGGTGCCGGCGCTTCGGGGGGAGAGATGGCCAAGTGCGGAACCTAACGGAACATGCAGAACTTCTAAATGACAATCATCTGACACGAAGAAGGATGCAGACGCTCACATTTTCACCAGCATCCGCGCTGACCTCCGGAGTGTGGGTGCTTTCCGTGTCGGTGGCGTCCGTCACAGGTACAGGCTGTAATGTCAGAGATGCTGAATCGTCGAGCAGATCATCAGCAATGGCAGCAGGGACTTGAAATTCCTCGGGAAAGCGATCGCTGTCTATGAAAGAGCTGTGCGGTCTAAATCAGCTTCCTCACACGAAAACTTTATCGAAGTGTTCCCACCCACCCTGAGAGAAGGTCCATTTTGGACAATCTGCTATCCAGCAGCTCATCTCTTCCGAGACTCGTCAGCGACTCTTTCTCGCTCAGAACTGCAAACGTCTTCCCGTCAACGCTAATAGTGGCTTTCTTGCTGGAGCGCCCGCTAGGCGCTGCTGGCTTTATCTCGATATCCAGGATAACACGGCCTTCTTCTATTTCCAATAACCACTGAGGTTTTGGCGGAGCGCTGCGGGTCTCACCTGTGAGGGGATCCTGAATAGTAGACACTTGATACTGAGCCGTGGGCAGCGAAAGCCGCAAGAGATGCCGCGGCGGACGATCCGTGTTAAGACCCGCAGAGTGCAACGGCGATGGCGGCAGCGTGTACGCAGTGTACGAGAACGGCAGCGCCTGCCCCGGAGCCGCGTCACCGATAGGAGAAGACAGTGATATACATGCCTTCAATTTGTCAACGCGCGATCTGACGTTCACGTCGTACCCATCCGGATACAGTTTCGAGTCAATGATCAGCTCCGAGACGAGGAGGTCCGTGGGATGCCGTACTTCGCCCCTTGGTGTGAATATTGTTGACGATCGTGTACCCTCGCGGGACCGAGAGCGACCAGATTCCGGTGATGCGCTCTGATTCTGTTGGAGAGATGGAGGTACCGATGCATCTCTACTTCGACTTTCCCGCTGGGCGTCATCAGACAACTTTGACTGCGAGTTCACAGTCATCCGACGTGCTTTGGGAGTCCTGTCGCTAGTCATGGGTGCTTTCGGGGGAGATAGTGCAATCGAACTATTCAGCAGAATTGAGCTCTTGTATGCCTTGTCTCCCGGATTATATCTGGTGGCAATCAATACATGACTGGGATCCCGACGCCTCAATGCCCACGACTTGTATTTGAGGGGATCTTCGCTAGTTGGAGAGAGCACCATACCAATGGAGGGAAGTCTCGTCGAAGGAGGGGGCGACATGCCCTTCACATAAGTCTCGACGGCCAAAATAGACTTGGGCAACATCCCGTTGATCATTGAATTGACCGCAGCAGGTATTGAGCCTGCGTAGTCAACCGCAACAACGCGAGTACACCTCGTAGATGGAATTGCATAGTTCTCGGAACCATACGGATCGAGCGTCTCCAATATCCAGCCGTCAACGAAAACTCGACCGACTGGGAGCGAGTATGAGTTGTATTTGGATGGCGAGAACGAAGCGACAGAGTCAGGAGAGAACGAAGCCGAAACGCAGTAGATCGCGGCACGACTGTCCGGAGACTGTTCAGAGTCACCCGTATTTCGACGAGACATGGATGGCGGGACAGTCTCCCGTGCCATCAATGAAGCCAGGTAGAACCCTCTGTCACGGAAAGGGAACCCGCCCTTCATGACGACGAACTCTGTGTGAGATTCGGCCCCGAAGACCTCGAACACATGAGCAGAGTCAAACCGTGTGTCCCACTGCTTGCGGCAGTCGTAGCTCGTCAACACGGAGGCGACCTCTTCTGCGGACACACCCTCGATTACCTTCTCTCCTCTATGCACCGGAATAACTGGCGATATCTCGGCGTCGAGCTTGCGATGGACAGGGAAGTCTTTCTCACTGACGAGGGTCCAACCGTCGGATTTTGGATGTGAGTGGATGCTCTGCAAGTATGATAACGCTTCAAGAGCATACTGCATTGGAGGCTTCGACGCTGACGGGGACGCGTCGAGGCCGCCTGTCATGGCTGGCGAGATAGCTGCAACAGCTTGCTGTGTCGTCGCCGTAGCCTGCTCAATGGCAAAATTCATCCACCTGTTGAAAGAAGTCGCGAATGCAGGTGGAGTCGGGATCGCGCTCTCTATGACTGTAGCGGTCTTGGGCCCATCGTCGTCCACAGTCTCAGGGTCGACGTCGGCATTCCACTCTGCTCTTCGTCGGCGAATGACACCGAGAACTGGGGGCTGGTCGAGAGGGACACGGGCAGGCTTGACCCGTTTCCTCTTCTGGAGGCTCTTGACTTCGCGCTCCGGCAACTCCTCCACATCCACATCTACCCTTGCACCATTGACCATCACCAACCCTTTCTCCTTCGGCACTCCAATAGGGCCTCTCCGCACAATAATCTGCAAACGCTCTTCTGACGACATGCCTGCATCGTGTGTGATGGTGAGCCACAGACCGCCACCTCCAGACGATAGGCGGTGACGGCGCAGACAAGATATTGACTGTGGCGGCGGATCGACCACAATGTCCAGAGATGACGCCCAGTTGTCGAGATCACACCTCAGCTCGCACTCAATGACGGGGAGACCAGGCGACAACGGCGAAGTAGGCGTCGGCTCATCCGAGCTCAGAGAAGTTGGTGATCGGCGACTCGCACTCCCTTCATACTCCACACGGAAGCTGCCGCGGTCATGGTCATACCGCGTCTGAGTCGCCTTCGCGCCCTCTAACCGCGTAACGATGGGCGGGCCGCCGCACCGGATGGCAAACTCGCCGACGCCCGCCACAGCAGTGATCATTTGCTGGGGAATGGATGCCTTGTTTGACCAACCCTTCGGATCGGATTGTTCCAGCAACGTCAGCTGCGTAGTGGTGGGCGAGAGTGCTTCGATCGCCCACCCTTGCAGGTCAATCTGGGTCCGTATGACACTCGGATCAGGTTGTGGGACGTTGGGGAACAGGTTTGGGTCGTCAGCGGAGAAGGCGAAAACATGAATCGTGGTGGGAGACTTGTAGACCGTCTTGAGAACAACTGCATCCCTCCCGCTTAACCGAAGAGTTAGGCTGGCGTATCTGTCGCTGAATAAAGGTAATGTACGTACGTAACAGGCCAGGCAGGCTTTGTCTTGAAGTGCCATAATTCCGTCAGCTCATTAACATGCTCAAGCAATGTGCTGTCGTCATACAATCTGTCCCAATACGCCCGAGCTCCAGGGGTTGTAATGGCGGCATATAGATCCCAGAGGCCAAGGCCAACAAAGGTTGCTTCCGCTCGATATACAACGAGCGTCGGATCAATGGAGTCGAGCTGTGCTATAGAGACACCCCTTGCCTCCACAGCTTGACACACGGTGAGGAAGTGCACAAGCCAGAACAGCAACGGTGCACTTACTACGTCTCCATTTGGCTTCTGGTTCTTGCAAAAGAGACGAGAAGTATATGTAGTTGCGCTTCACTCTCGAGAGGATTGACTTCTCGCCGGCTGCCGTACGCTCAGTAGGCTGACGCGCCAGTGTGGGCCTGTCAGGTAGCGTAGACGATCTAGACGCGCTTTCGGCAATAGACCCAATTGAAGATTGCGCGTTGAAGCTGACGTCCGCGTTGCTCGACGCATCTTGAAGCATCTGCTGGGAGATGTAATGTGACAAGGAATCACGTTCCTCTACCTGCTCTATTGGCTGTGGTATCCCGTTGAGACGTATTCCGCTAGGTCCTGAGAGTTCAATTACTACCCGGACCTTCAACACAGAGTGGTCGTTCGGAAGCGATGCATGTTTTACACCAAACACGATGTTGTCGAAACCCACAGAGGGTGGGTCTGTTCCTGGAAAAGACGCTGCGTCGCGTGTTGCATGGACAGTCCACGGTAGCTGAGCAACATGCTCCGAAGATGCCTTCGTCGTGATCTGCACATCCCAACCGACAGATGCGGGAAGCACACATTCAATAGAGCGCGTCAGCCTCCTGTACTCACGTATAGCGTGCAGTTCGTCCAAACCCTGCTCCGTCGTATGCGGCGTGTGGTCCTCGTCCTCCGGCACGATGGAGTAGTCCAAGGTCAGAGACTCGCGATCGTTTTCAAACCGCACCCGCTCGATGGACACCCCATTCCCGTACCCTGCCAACTGGGGAATACGCGTCCCTCTCTCCTTCACAGATTTGTACAGGCCGACCATCATCGCACAAAGCTGCTGTGCGACACTCGAGCTCGTGTTGAATGTCCAGAGCGCCTTCAGATTGTGCTGCCAGAAGCAAGTGATACGCAATCGCGGACCATGCTTGGGTGTCGATGACTGCTCCCCGACAAGCTGCACGCACCAAGCAAACACTGCGAGGATATGTCAGACGCGCGCAAAGGGGGAGCAGAGAACGTACTGACAAGACACCTCGGAGCGAACATAGGGCGGAGATGGTCGCAGGAACGCAGGTTCATCAGGAGAGCGGGGCAGTGACGTTGAGATATCGATCAAGGTAGTGGCATCATTGAAGGTACGCGAGATAGTCACGGCGTCCCTCGGGCTTTACGCACATCAGTAAGACAGACAAGGAGCGATCTGCGACATGCTTACTTTGCAGGCCATCCAAGTGTGAAATTGACCTTGGACACTCGGGTAGCTGGATCCAACATCTCGATGACATGCGCGCCTTCCACAGCGGGATCCCATTCCTTCCTGAGCTCTGGAGTAGACAAGACAGCCTTCCAGCACTCCAGAGACACAGGCGCATCCGACACGGGTACATCGAGAATAGCCCTGTATATGTTGTCGCCCAACTTACTGGCCTTGCGGTGTAGAATGACATCTGTAAGTTCTGGCATGGCAGATGCACGCGCCTTGCCTTTCACGCTGCTGTCGCTGGGCAAGGCAATCCGTTTCCATTCGGTGGACGAGTGCGAGGAAAGTAATTGGCGAAAGTGAGACTGGGCATCGTCCAGTGAAGAATACCACGACTGGCGTAGCCTAAAAGTGTACTTCAACACCTGGCGGTGAAACAGTTGGCGAAAGCATACCGTGTCCCGTCGAACATCTTGTGGTCGTAATTTCGTTAGAATAGATACTGACGAGCGATTTCCTCTTCAGAGCATAAAGGATTTCGTCTGGATCAGTAGAAATGAAGTGTATGCGCCAATTCCAAGCGTTTGGACGTACGGCGCTGCGTACAATACGTGCGCCTGACGTAAGTATGCACCCTTGGGACGGTTAGTTGCTCGCGGTGCACCTTCCAATCACGAACGGTCTCAGCACAGTACTTTGACAGTGAGAAGATGTTGTGAGAGTACTACTGGCAGCAGACAGAGTCTAAGTGCAACTCAGCCTTTCGGAGGTCTCTAGTAGTCGGGAACGTGACCCACTAGTGACCCCCTGCAGCTTCGTCGGGTCACGCATGCTCTGTCACGGTGCATCTATCTCTATGTATCTGTGTCACTGTAAGCTTGTGCTGGCGCATCCATCCCAGGTCACTCTTTTTACGTCTCATACTGAATCAGACTGAACCTCGTGCCCATTGGGGATTCATCCGGGCGACGAGGATACCGGTGTTCGATATTCTGACCGGGTCTAATGTCACTCTAGTAGATCTTTGGCTCGAACCGTCTGTATGGTTGTATGACGTGTCAGTGCGCTCTCCCTCTATTGTGAATTTATGAAGTTCTGTGGAATTGCCACTGTGTCATCTACTTAGTCGAGTTTCTCCTGCCGTCCATCCGCCAGCCTTCAAATGTATATATAGTTTCGTCTCACTAATGATAGTCGCTAAAAGCACAGACAGTCGTCCTCCAAGCTTGTCTCTGAGACTTCCTCCGGTGTGAACATGAGGGCAATGTGAATCTCGAGCTTGTTCTTCTAAATTTTGATGACCTCTGTAGCTGTGTGGTTTCCAGAGACCAGCCCTCAGAAGGCATCATCCGTCTCAAAACCTGCTTCATAGCCCTTGGGTTCCCTGAAGCCAGCAGGCGCTAAGTACCCGCCATTCCAGCCTGTCGCCGTCAGGTTAGACCGAGTTACAACCCTACATAAGGGTGTATACCTGTCGCGCCTGTGTTTTGTGTGATCAGGATTGTGAACACGGAGGAGAACAAGTCGATCCTAATAGAAGTCTCTTGCTTCCGAAATGACCACATTCAGCTGCTCGGTCGATTGGCTGCCGGCCGCTAGCGCGTTTCCTAGATGGTAGGCAGCAGAAACACCCGTCATGCATGAGCCGGCGATGAACCAGACGTCTGCATCGTTGGTCAAGGGACCGTCACTCCCTTCTGAGGCGAGAGGGCTGGCGTTCGGGGAGTTACATGATCCAGAAAGATCGCATCGAATTCGGGACAGGCAGAGTTGCAGGGCCGTGTTCTGTTGGTGGCAGAAGAGCTATCTGGTAACTCGCGCAGGCGGGCAGTACAGACATGGTCGCACTGCATAGCCGCAGCGAACTGCACGATGAAAGCGAAGAGAGACCACATAGCCTGGGTTCACGACCGCCAACAAGCAGATTGACTCGAATCCGTCGAGTCAACACTACAAGAGATGGTAGTCAAAAAGGAATCTCGATCTCTATCTCGCCGGCGGGCGTCTTTACGCGTTCGTCCACGACAGTCCACGACGCAACTTGAATGAGACCACTCGGACCTACTACGATGGTCATCGACTCTCGTTGACGAGCCTATTAGAGAATCTATGTGCGCCCTATCCATCTGGCTTTACTACACAGCCGACTGCCTCTCGGCTCGCGGTCTCGGTTGAAGAAAACGCCCTCCCAAGTCCCAACATTCCGCTGATGAAGCCAGCGTCGGCGACTATACCTCTGCACCTGTACTGTCCGTCCCAAAGGATCGGTCTCAGAAGAGGTGAGGGAACAATGGAGACCAACAACAGAGGTGCAGGATCGAGTTTACACACTGCATACCTAGGCAAGGCGCGGCGACTGCCGACTTCGCTGTATAGTTTCGAAATTCATGCGCCGGTCTACAAATTTCCCTGCCCCACGAGGGCAAGTGGCTCTGTCTTCCCTTGGATGTGTCTTTCCTCGAGGGCATCTCCTGGCATATAACAATTCCCTCCTTGCTGCCTGTCCATGCCATATGACTACGGGAAACTCCCGCCGTATGGCTATGCCAATCTTACTAATCATGTCCGCAATTGCCTCGTTCGCCACCATAAGAGGTGCGTGATTGTTCAGCGAACCGTGATATGCTGATACTTCTTGATGTGTCGCGCGGCAGCCCCGCATGGCAAAGAGTCAGGAACTCGTGCGTTTCTGCGTCTGTTCTCAACAAATGATAGTTAAGGAGGTGAGATGTACGAGAGATGAACCGACTGAGTCGGCTAACAGATTCTTTTTGAAATATTTGTTTGGTGATTGTCTTGCCAGTCAGCCAGCATTATACAGGAAGACAATGTCTCCACAGCACTCTCCTGAAGGTTCTGTGGAGTCCAATTTCTCTTGCAATTGTGTTTCCTAAGTGGACAATATCAAAGTAAGTACTTACAAGCATACCTTTAGTGTAGATCTTGTATCATATGTGTGCAACACCACAAACACAATGTTGCAATACTGAGCATGCTTTGTGGGATTGTGTGATATCTATGCCAATTTGGGACAGCCCCTCACATGCATCTCATCTCAGTCTCCTGCTCGGCTCTGCACTTTGCACATATATAAAGCTCTGTCCAGCAAGGTTTGTACCATTGTCTGAGCACTATTTCCCGTCCCCCTTTCTTACATGTCAGCCCAAGCAGATACACCAGCTATGGAAGCTGTGTACTTCAAGTTACTCAAATCTGAGTGAGTGTAGACTTTCAGATATAAGGAGTATTTTGCCTTCATGTCAGTGTTCAGTGTCACAGAAAATTATATGAATTTGGCAACCAGTGGTGAGTCATTAATGTCACCAACAGGACTAGCCATCAGTGACTCATGAGTGGATGCAGCCCTGATCATATATGAGCACATCCTCATAATCCCTGATGAAGTCCATCTGATTTGGGGTCACAAATCAGCCTCCTCAATCTTGTTTTGGGTCAATCAACTGAACTTGATTGCTTTTGCTATTGGGTCCATTCTGGCATCCCTGCCCTTCTATACTTCTCTAGTGAGTGTTTGAACATAATCTGACCTTAGGATTCATCTCATCACCTTGGCAATAGAGGTTTGGTATTTATGGAATTTGTTTCTCTACAAACAGCTCATAATGTGGCCACCTAGCTGTACAGCCACTGTTTATTTCAATGCAGTCCCATCCTTATTATCATTGTGCCTATCTGCAGGTAAGCTTTTCATGGATCATACATGCTTGACCTGCTGACCATTAGGATGAAGTGGTTGCAGCTCTTCGTGTGCATGCAGTGAGTGGACGCAAGTGGTATCTTGTGCTGCCTACTCTGGCATTGGGGCTGGTCCCTGTAGGCACAAATCTGGTTTGGATATGTTTCTCCAATATTGTCCAATGGCACACATCACTGAATACATATTCATACAGTTTGCATATGCTGTGGATCAATCTGAAGTTGTTGCTGCTCCTTTTGCTAGCAGTGTTGCAAATCTATGTCTAGCCTATTCAGATATGACTCAGGCAACCTACAATATGTATACACTTTCTGCTATTATACTATCCACTGCCAACAGCTGATGATCATTTTGTTCTTTGCAGAGGTGCTTCTAACATTGAGCTTTCATCCACTGCTGTTTGAACTGACTTTTCACTCACCTAC
This sequence comes from Amyloporia xantha, assembly GCA_036971615.1. NCBI lineage: Eukaryota > Fungi > Basidiomycota > Agaricomycetes > Polyporales > Adustoporiaceae > Amyloporia > Amyloporia xantha. The sequence continues at coordinate 115,558 of JAYKKR010000029.1, forward strand.
AGTACTTTATGCAACTCGTGGATCTGTTATAGCATCAGACATTCTGGTTCTCATTGTCACCTGGTGGTATATGTCTCATTCTGTGTTGCCATACTATTTGCAAGGAACTCTTGATGTGAAGCCTAAACTTGCAACAGTCATGCTTCGAGATGGTAAGCTCCTGTCATAATGTCATGCTGCATTAATGGCTAGCTAATCTAATGATTTGCCTTCCTTGTAGGTACATTGTACTTTGTGTATGCATAAAGATCAATCGCTTCTTATAAGTATCAGGTTGAAGCTGTATACAGTGCCCTTACAGCACTCAACATTGTGGACATCATTGTGTCCATCACTACTGCAGTGTGTTGTCTCATCCTGTCTCATGACATTGGAAAGAAACTTGAGCTACTATTGAATACAGGGGCAAATTGACCTCACAGATATCATATCACCGTTAGTGTATCTGAAAAGTTCTCTACATCTGATCCAACTTCACACAGAATTTCTGGCATTCTCACATCTCGGTTTCTCTTGCACATTCGTCAAGCTGCTAATTCTACACATCTTGATTTTGGATCTCAAGCAACAACCTCTTTTGTCCGCTCAGGCCACTCTACACCAACACACTCCTGGATGTCGAGTGTTGAATTTGCACTGAATGTTGCAGCAGCCAACAACTCTGATCCTGCTTTGTCCATTGATGATGCAGATGAAATTGTGAATGTGGATGTAGCTGATAGAGACAGGTGGGATGGAGGGCTGGAAGATGGGATTGAACTTGAGGTGCTGGTAGTGGGTACAGTGCATGTTGATGATACAGAGGATGGTGTGTGAAGCCATGCAAACATTGAATCATGCTGGCATGAGATGGAAATTGAGTGGAAGACTTTCTTGGTAAGTTCTGTCCTCCAAACTGCATAAATATGTCCTCTCATTGACTTGTCAAAGGATTTGGTCTTATCTGAAGAACATATTGCATAATGATCTTGTGGTTTGCTCTGCTACTATTGATTTGAAGTATTGTTTGTTGCCTTTTACCTGTGTTCAAAAAGACAAGACTATTTTGTGAATAATGGTCAATAAATTCAGAGGTCCAAGGACATCCTAGTATTCACAGCAGGATGTCAATTCAAGTAGATCAAGCAAGCACTACAAATTCCAATCCAGAGTCATGGACATTTGACCAGCCTAGCCAATCTCTCTAGCTGATGGTCAGCCATTTAAATATGACTCCTACCCCAAGCAAGTGTGTGTCAGTGCTTGACAATGAAACCACATTCAAGTTGGTCTTCATCTCATGCTAAGGTAAACAATAAGTGTTAAGGATATTGCACTGCCCTAGTGAACACTTGCTCAGGCTTGATATTCAAGAAAATCATACTCATCTTTATCACTGGGCCAAAGGATTAAAGAAATCATTATTCTTAATTTTCTCTCTCTGAAATGTCAATTTATGCAGGAAAAATAAATAAATAAGTCTACTAAGAACAAAGTTGAGTTTTCTGATACATTTGAAAGTGATTAGACAGCAATTGGCAGGATTGCCAGTTTCATAAATCATGATGCTTATATAAAATTCACCAGCAAATGTCAAACTGGTCTTATCTACTTACAGCCATTTGCAGAACATATGGTGTGTGATCAAAATTTCATTTTTTGACAAACATATACATTCCATAATATATCTGTCTTAGCTCAGTCAATACATGTTGGATTGTCCTAAAAATTGGAGCAATGAAATGGCATTGTAAATCCAGAGGGGATGGTCTGCTCATAATTTTAAAATAATAAGTTTGAACACTTCACAAAAAAGTCATCATGTAAACTCAATATATATAGATTTCTGTGGTTCCTGGGTCTTTCTGGGCTTATCCCTGAATATACATTGTCCATATCACTTGCATAAAGGGGATTGCCAATTTAATTTGGCTCTTTGTAGCCTGTTCATATGACCTGTGGTTCTTGCACTGTTCCATGCCAGATTTCCACCTTTCCAGAAACCAACAGAAATATTGTGCACACAAAATAAATTGGCAGTCTCCTTTATATGAGTGGTATGGACAATGTATATTCAGGGATAAGCCCAGGAGGACCCAGGAACCACAGAAATCCAGATATATTGAGTTTACATGATCACTATTTTGTGAAGTGCTCAGACTCATTATTCTTATATTCTGAGCAGACCATCCCCTCTGGATTTACAATGCCATTTCATTGCTCCAATTTTTAGGACAATCCAACATGTATTGACTGAGCTAAGACAGATATACTATGGAATGTATATATTTGTCCAAAAAAAGAAATTTCGATCACGCGCCGTATGTTCAGCAAACGGCTGTAATTGCATGCGCGGGAGCTCATCATTAACAGTAAATCTTCATACGTACAACAAAGTTATCAATGAGTGTCGATCTCGGTCATAGGGCTACTAGCTTCCAAAGGCAGGTCCAGTTCGATGGCTATATTCTTCGATTCAGCAGGAGGTTCAACGTCAAGATCAGCTGAGTGTGTTTCCGCTTCGACAGCGTCCCCAAATTCTTCGATGTCGTCGTCGCCATTACCATCGGTCTCTTTCTCAGCCATCGCTCGTCTGTCGCATCATTAGAGGGTTAGAGGGGAGCTCGGTCAGCCTGTGGCTAACTGTACTCTGGCAACGACACATACCTGTACGCTTCTCTGCATTCATTGCGAATCTTGCTAGACTTGAATCGCTGCATCTTACATCCCATTAGCATTTCTTGGTCAAATTCTGTCGAATCATTTAGTACCCGTTACAAGAAACAAGATAACAAAATAAAATAATCTTACTCTCGTCTTCGCCCAGCATCCTCAATTTATCTAGAGAAACCCATTGCCTGGTCGGGCATGGCCATGAATATCGATCCAAAAGAGTAATAAAGTAGTCTCACCATGAGTTCCTATTATCATAAAAGCGCACCAGGTGGATAGGGCCATTTATATCTCGAATCTTTCGAGCCCGCAAGACATCCTTTGGAATAGCAGGATCGTCCGGCTCAAAGATAACAGCAGGCCACCACGGGAACGAGTCTGATAAAAAGCTACAGATAGCCAACGTGAGACAAAGGAGACGTACGCACCAGCTTTCGCCCATGCTACAACAGTGAAAATCAAGCATCAAGCATGAGCTGAGGCGCTAGATTCAAAATGAGTTAACCGCTTACCGAGTGTGCCTCCTTCCAAGGTTTTGCCTTCGGGCAGTACGACGACCCCTGGCTCGTGCTCGATGGGTTTCACGCTTTGTGATTGCCTCGGGCCAGCACCAGTTTTTGAGGGCCGGTTACTGCGCGAGGGTAATGATGCTGCATTTGTGCCATGATCGTCTTCCTCGCCCTCGTCACTCAAGTCGCTGAGAGACGATAAGTCCGAATGCATATCGACGTCGTCCTGTAGCTCCGAGTCGTTCGTAGGAGGTTCACGGATTGTGGTCTCCGCTGTAGGTCGAACAGCGGGAGCAGTGGCGGCAGCTTGCGCCGCTAATCGCGCTTTCTCTGCCTTCCGACGCAGGTTCTTCTCCTTACGTGTGGCCGGCGTATCCAACTCTTCGATGATAATGACCTTGCGTTCGGTCTGTTCCTCTACATTCGTTGTGCTCGCTTTTGAAGGGCCGGGATCGGCGTTTGCGCCAGGCGGATCTATCTGCATTGTCATGCGTACCTTCTCGGCTTTGCGCCTCAAGTTTTTCTCTCGGCGAGTAGCAGGTGTGTCCAACACGTCAATCACAATAGGCCCAGTTGGCTGTACAGGCGGCTCGGACGACTCTACTTCCACTTCGGCACTTATTTCTTGCGGGATATCCAGGGGGACTTCAACGGTAGGCTGCTCAACCTCCATAGGCTCGTCATCCCTCGTTGGCTCAGGGGACAAATCTTCAGATTGAATATTCACAGGTACCGGTGCCGGATGGTCAGGGGCTTGTTCTGCCGAAAGGGGGATAAATGGCTCCGAGAGGGATGAGGATGGACCCGCAACGCCAGACAAAGAATGTTCGGGTGGTGGTGTTGCTCGTAACGGCTCACTGTCCTCCGCAGTCGTGGGAAGAGCAGGAACGTGGGACCTACTACGCCCTACGATATAGTTTACGAGATCAGAGCCGGTATACTACATCAGTTATCAGACACACCTGTTTTAGCTTTCTTCTTCGCGGGAGGGTCTACCTGGCGCGGTCTATTGCCGCGCTTCTGGTCCGGTGGCAAAATCCATCCCTTCTCGAACAAATGGAAGGATTGCTGATTATCCACATGTTCAACCATGGGTGGCAACTCTGCCTGGGTAGTAGTAGGTGCTGCAGCGCGTTTTGACTTTCGACTAGACTTGGCCGAGGGCGTCTCCTCAGTGACAGCTTGCGCAGTCGACGGACCAGCCTCACGCTCCAGAGCTGTTGCAGGGCTTTCGGACGGAACCGAAGCTTCTGCTTCAAACTGGGCATAAACAACAGCGGCCCTTCGCGTCCTGGGCCCGCGAAATCCGGGCGAGGAATCGAGGCGCTCCTGGCGCTTTCTTGCCAGGTCTGCCTTGCGATCGCGTTTGACTTTCGGAGGCGGAGGAGGTGGGGGCGGTTTGATCTTAGGAAGCTCATAGCTGAATAGTGATGTGAGTGGGTCCTTGTCCAATATGAGCTCGATATCGTTCTTGATAGCGTCCGACGATAACAGCAATTCAAGAAGAGCGAGGGGAGGTTCTAGGTCACCAACTGCGCTGGACAAAGGTTCTTTTCCATTGTCCGCACTAGCAACATCAGTGTCCTGACGAGCCGCAATCTTATCTAACTCGGCCAGAATGGGTTCCGCCGTGGCCTGGATCTTCTGGGCAGCTTTATAGAACGGTGTGGTCGGCTTGTTGTAAATCATCGCGTTCTTTACAACAAGATTGATATCTTCCTGGCAGAGGGAAAGGATCACAGAGCATCAGTTTGCATGACTTCGTAAGAGGATCTGTACCAAGAACCTTGAAGTGCTGGAGATCGAGATACTCGTGCGCATCGAGCTTGCGATCTATTACACTCCAGCTCATAGGATGCGTGATGATATCGTAGTAATCGGGAACATCGACCTTCGAGACAGGATTCTTGAAGAACTCATTACGATCAGCTCTATAACGAGATTGTCAGCACGCATGAATAGCGAGGGCTTTTTTACTCACCCCATTATTCTCTCAAATGCCATCCTGAGTGGAGGCTCATGTCCGAAGAGGAACTTCCTGAAGACGTCTTGAACTGCCTCAGCTTGTTCGAGCTTGTAAGCTTCTCGCTTCCGACACATTTCTGCAATCTTGCGAACACTCTCTAGGTCTTGTCTCAGGCGTTTCATGTACTGGGAAAATCCATTCGACACACATGCACCAGTATATATCGATGATGCTCACCTCAAGCTTGATCGTCTTCTCCTCATCCGTCTGCTGCCTACCTCCCGCCGACGCTGTCCAAGGTTCCAAATGCAGCCTTTTCAAGAACGCCGCGCCCCTGCGGGCCTCACGCTTCAGGCTCCAGTATTTGCACGCCAAGAGCACGAATTCCCGTCTGTGCCGTATGTTTATCTTACCGATATACTGGAGAATGCGTTCCACAATGATGTGTGGAACGAGTGGCGGACCAGGCTTGTATGTCTTCGCATAAGCACGAGCCGTCTTGGACGACTTAGGACTTGGATTCTTCTCATCAGCGGCTTCGTCATCCGCTTCACGTTCGGCTGCTAGTGCGGCAATACGAGCGTCTTGTTGTTCTTTCTGGACAGAACACTTCAAAGGCAAACACAAAGGCAATGTGACGGCGACATACCGGTAAGTGCTTCTCACAGTAGCACGCTAGGGTTGGAGCTTCAGACCCCTGAGTAGCTTTCATAGGCATAAGAAGCTTCTCCTTCCGGGCGCATGTGGCATGAAAGGCTAAAAAACATGACGCCTTCGTGCATTGTATACAGGCACCCTCTCTGACTTCACATATCGAACATTTCTATAAGGCGTAGGCGTGAGCTTCGCAATGAGCTACGCCAGGAGCTATATAACGTACCAGTCTCCACCGTTGTTTGGATATCTTCTCAATCCCAGTGATAGGCTCCATAAAGACGTCGTTGGCAACACGGGTCTCCGGCACCCAGATAGCACATAGAAGATGTACCCAATCGCCGTGGACGGTCTGTTTGAATGCCCCACCCTCATTGGGACATAAAATACACGACTAGAGTAATGATTGAACTGGTCACGAAAATCGCCCAGTCAGAGCTAGACTTACTACGGGGTTCTCGGGTGATACTGTACATTTCCGGCAAAGCCACTGGCCCTCGGGGATATATGGCACTCCATAACAGTCTGCAGGAATTCGTGAATGTTAACTCCGCCCGACGCCCATTTTCATTGGTCATACCTTGATGAACTGCCAAATTACACCCATCACAGAAGACGATCGCATTCGTGTTTTCGCCCTCCGAATCATCGCATATAGCACATGTAGAGTCTTCGGATGGAAGCGCCATATCTGGCTTCGGGATGTTCTTTGTCTATGAGGTGCTTTTCGGTATTGCAGGTCATTCCTATTGCACGGTTGGTGTACATACCAAGTCAAACCATTCTTTCTCGAGGCGATCCATGACAATTTCAAGAACTTCATATGACACACTATCCATTTGCTGTTTCTTCCTTTCGGAATTGATTGCTTCTACCCACTGTTGATCTATGAAGTGCACGCAAAAATACAAGGGACGTGAGGTACAAACGTTGGAATACGAACAATCACCAACGCGCACCTTGCTCATCCATATCGTACTCAACTTGCTCTGCAAGTTCAATTTCCAAAGGTTCTGTGCGATATGAGTGCAAGATAACTGTGCTTCAAAAGGCTCCCAACGCACCGATGTACCGAATATAGTGCTCCGGCCTCTTGAAGTCGGAGAAGTCATTATCTACGAGCGGTGGACTCATTCAGAGTTCACAAGAAGACTCCATGTATCACTCACACCCATAAGATCTCGCCTGAAGGTCATGCACACCAGCCGGATAACTAGAGAATTCATCCTGTATCTTCACAAAAGGAGACTTTCGGCAGCGGGTTTGGAGGGGGTGAAACACCGCCGCGAGCCATGGTTGAAACAATAGCTCAGATAGCTCGTTCTCCTAGGATAGTTTGTTCTATCCTCTCTTTAAGAAATCATTAGACTGAGGGACAGATTGAAATAACAGCCTGAGCAGGAGAGCCAGGACCCCCGCAAATCCCCTAAGAGGTCCGATCCCGCTGGTACCCAAATTTGGGGGTCGCTATAGAGCCAAATTTGGGGATTTGGCACCGAAGGTCCCGTGAAAGAGGCTAAATTTGGGGGTATATGGGATCAAACCTACAAAAAAGCGCCCAGAGCGTCCACCAACTCGCGTAGGATTTTCGCCGTGTACTGCGAGCCTCACATACGTCAAATAAAAGCCTAGGAACTATAGGAAGCACTTTATAGATATCCGTTACATTTACGCCTCCTTAAGTTTCTTCGACATCACTCCCATCTCCCAGGCTAACGCACCATTTTGAGTATCCAACTCGCCCCTGTTCTTGTCCGAAGGTGCGGCACGTTTTCAAGAAGCAGCTGTTGCCATTTAAAATCAAGCAAAGCGGCTGAAAATATATATTGTCGCGAATGGATTCGTAGAATAGATAACCGAAAGAAGAACATTTAGTAGCAGCATGAGACTCCGCACCAGTCATGTTCGAGGCACCAACCCGCCGAATGACGTGACTTTTGGGGGTCCCTGGACCGAACCTCCCTCCAGATGCCAGGTTTTTGGGGGTCTTAGGCACGCAACATTTCCAGTTTTTGAGGCCCAATTTTGGGGATTTGAGCAAATTTGGATCGAACATTTCGCCCCTGGGGGGCCCTTTTTTGGGGGTCCGGGATCGGACCTCTTAGGGGATTTGCGGGGGTCCTGGAGAGCCTCAGAGCAAGGGGCGCGCCGCATCTGGGCGCTTCGCGCGACTGCTAATATCAGCGTGACTGCGCCGTGCGCGGTGTATTCTTGTAGCTTTCAATAACGCACACATCCTTCTGATTCACGATGGACCCTTCTGTACCATTGGTAGTCGATAACGGAACTGGTGTAAGTAGCTTCACACTTATCTGTTTCTGTCACGTTGTCTAACTTCCATGTAGTTCGTGAAAGTGGGCTATGCAGGCTCCAACTTCCCTGAACATGGTGCGCCCACTTCATTCCCTCTCATCGACGTTGTTCTGAAATCATGACATCAAGTATTTCCCTCCATTGTTGGCCGACCCATTCTGCGAGCGGAGGAACGCGTCGGGTCGGCAGTGATCAAGGACATCATGATTGGAGACGAGGCTGCAGAGAACCGCAACTTCCTGCAGGTCACCCAGCCTATGGAGCACGGTATCGTGCGGAACTGGGAGGACATGAAACTTCTGTGGGACTACACATTTGAGGAGAAACTGCGCGTGGATACGCAAGGCCGGAAGGTGCTGCTCACGGAGCCCCCAATGAACCCCAAGGCGAATCGGCAACGGATGTGTCAGGTCATGTTTGAGGAGTACGGGTTCGGGGGAGTGTACGTTGCGATCCAGGCTGTGTTGACTTTGTACGCGCAAGGTACGTCTCACCAGCTTAATCTGAGTGTTTATTTAACCTACACGTTCCGCATCAGGTCTCACTACAGGTGTCGTCGTGGACTCGGGAGACGGTGTAACACATATTGTACCCGTCTACGACGGCTTCGCCCTACCACATCTGACTCGACGTCTTGATATCGCGGGGCGAGATGTGACACGCTATCTGATCAAGCTGCTGCTCATGCGAGGGTACGCCTTCAACCGGACAGCTGACTTTGAGACCGTGCGCGAGATCAAAGAGAAATTGTGTTATGTAAGGTGAGCAGTGTCTCGGTTGAGAGGGCAGCGTAGTTGTGACACGATGGTGCGTAGCTATGATCTTGATCTGGATACGAGACTGTCCGAAGAGACTACTGTTCTGGTCGAGACTTATACGGTAGGTCCATACGTAGTTCACAAACACTCTGTGCGTGCCTGACCATCTATAACAGCTCCCAGATGGACGAGTAATTAAGATCGGCTCTGAGCGATTCGAAGCACCGGAATGTATGTTCCAACCACATCTTGTGGACGTGGAGCAACCTGGAGTAGCAGGTATGTCTCCCCTTTCCCCCTCGATAATGACATCGCCTTTACCAACGCGCCTGTGCACGTCATGTAGAAATGCTCTACCTGACCATTCAGAACGCAGCAGTCGACATACGCGGTGAGCTATACAAACACATCGTACTATCTGGCGGGTCCAGCATGTACCCCGGCCTACCAAGCCGTCTCGAGAAGGAGATGAAGCAGCTCTATCTCACCCGGGTCCTCAATGGTGATCCGTCGCGACTAAACGTGTGTCTGATCTGACCTGTCTATATCTGCTGCCTAACCCCGTACTCCCTTGCGCAGAAATTCAAGATCCGGATCGAAGACCCTCCACGCCGGAAACACATGGTGTTCCTTGGTGGTGCTGTACTTGCAGACATCATGAAGAACCGGGAGGAGTTCTGGATATCGCGGGAAGAGTGGTTTGAGCAGGGTATCCGGGCCCTCGACAAACTTGGGCGCGGGGAGAACTAACGCGAACACTTACATGTAAAATATCGACGACGCGAGTTTATTGAAGGATGGATTGCAGAATATCAACGTCGCCCTATAACATGAGTCGGCCGACGAGCAGATGATCGCCAAGTCTGATATATACTTCCATGATATCCGCACTGTCATCCACGTCAATGCAGAGCGAGCTAGATGATATCTCGGAGAGTGGGCGATATGTATATTAAGAACATATGTCTGCATGCCATTGTGGACTACTTTTCTAAACCTGCATAAACGATAGGGGGTGAATTCTAAATGAGATGATAATGTACGATGGATATAAGATACTCATGTGACAGACAAACCAACAACCAGGAGAGAAGAACGGATAGACAGGGACATCAACCAAACCGGAGAACCGCCTCATAGATGGAGTACATTACGGCGGCATTCGGTATAACACGCATGAGGTGAGCACTGAGGCCGCCGTATAGTGAGCGGGCGCCTTCTTCCGCTATGACAAGCCGTAGCGTCTGATAAAGACCGGTGTACTTGACTTTACCGTCAACTAACGGTTGCCGTAGTCGTGTTCGGAGGACCTGCGCAATACTACCCGTCAGTGGCTGTGATGCGTAACATGATCTAGAAAGCGCACCTCATGCGGATATGTGATCAAACTCGCGACACACTTTGCCGTTCCTGCACTCCCTAGCATCCCTAGCCATTCTTGTACGCCACCCTTTTCCTGCGTGTCGGCAGTCAGTTGTTTGAGCCTCTCGTACAGTGTCCATTGAATGGTGCCCTCCGTGACCCCCAGGTAGCTCGCGCTGAGGCCCTTGTAGAACCCGCGCACACCTTCTTCTCGCAGAATTTTCTTGATCATCGTCCAGGAGCCACCTATCATTTGTTCACCTGATGACTGGCTCAGCTGCAAACGTGTCTTGACGACCCATATTGGATTCGTCGCCGTGCCCGTCACGATGCCCGCAAATGCTGCTGCAGTGAGGTGCACCCACGAATTCTCCTGCCCATGGTTGAACTGGTTCGCAATGATCTGCTTCCCGTTTCCATAGGTGAAGAAGTTGATAGAGCGCGCTGGTATTACGCCGACTAATGTCGGCCCTAGTCCTCTGAACAACGCCCGGAGCGACTCTTCTCGGTATATGTCACTGGCAAGTGATCAGCCTGAATCTTTGGCATATGGATTCGCGAATTCACACACCGGATAATGTGTCCTGTCTCGACAAAATGCCATAGCAAGTTCGTCCGATGTGGTGCAACCACAACACCATTTCCGGCCAGACCAAGAGAAGTCTGCTTGACTTTGAACAAGTCTGACTGCAATCGCGTCTTTACGACATCGAATGGGCTCGTCACGATTGCTCCGCACATGCCTCCAAGTCTGCGAAACGCCTAAGCTCTGACATTCGAAGGACGCCAAAGAAAGAACTGACCCGCCTGCCACGAAATGCTGCCATGACTTCGCTGGAAGAAGCCCGGTTTTCGAGGAACTTGCCGTAGGTTGTGGAGGAACAGACATGGCTGGATGACGGTAATTCAGAGGAGAGGACCACAGAAGAGCTGTATCCCTCAGGCAGACTTTGGGTGCTCTATATTGAATGACAAGAGGATGATCGCTGGCTCAATACGAGTACGCCATGTAGCCGGCATCCGCTGCCGTAAGCCCAGGAGGATCAATTTTCAGGATAAGATAAGATGTTCGCGTACCATCACGTGATCGTTTGACGACTTCGATATCCCAAATGTCCGTGGACGAACCTTGAAGATATCTGAAACGCTGGAGCCAAGATGAAATTTCTGGACCCAGCTATCCAGTTCATACTGCACCTTATTCTTAGTGTATGAATATCGCTCATTTCTCATAGTGGAACCATCGAAATATCCTGGCAGAAGGTGCATCATGATATAATCATAACTCACCAACCACTTCCCCTGTATTGACAAAACCTGACATTATCTGTGAGAAGCAATCACAGGTAATGCATGATAGTTCACTCTACAGGAATTTCATGAGTCGCTTATAAGAAGGTAGTGTCAATGTTCAAAGTGCGTACATCTGTGTTCTCATTTCCCTATACATCTTTTCTCATTTGCAACTTGACCTCGCCATCCGTGTTTAAGCATGGTTGAAATTATAGTCCTTCACGGTGGCTCTCGTCATGTAGCCCCACATGTCGAATACTTAAAATACCAGCAGTTACGCAACCACTCCCTGGAATATGATGAAGGGTGCTCATACGAAGCACATGGTAAAATATTCGGAAACAATTCTACATGTGATTTTGGTTTTCCTGTGTTTTATGTGCCATGCGTGCTGTACGTGCGTGACTCGTACTTTCATTGATTATTCATACGAGGCAGTCTAATGGCGCTGAACTTATGCAGTGGATTGACAATTCGTGTTGTACACAACATTTTGCAGCCTCCTTGTGGCAATCCGTCCACGGATATTGCCTGTACCAACAGCTGCGGGCTGTGGAGACACCTAGCGAGCGCACAAATTGTCTCCCAGCCGCTGTTCGTGAACTGCGATGTAGAGAAATCTGGCCAAAATACCCCTCTCTGCCGCCTAATGCTACCGTCGACTACGTCGCACTTGACCTTCGCTAAGCACAAAAATCCATCATGTTCGATATCCCAGCCTCCTCATGAAGCTGATGTCCCTGACAATATCCGCTCAAGTCATCCTGGCTCAGCCCCACGTCTTCCCCTCGAAATCATCGAATACATCATTGACTACTTGAGCAGTGACTACGCGTCACTGAGAAATTGCGCTCTTACATGCCGATTCTGGACGACACATTGTCAGTATCATCTATTCAGTCGAATTCATATCCACTCTCAGACGGCTTTCGAGGCACTAGTGCGTCTTGCATGGCACGAACCATACAGACGCACTTTCTTCCGAAATACTCGGCAGCTCTACCTTTATGACAAAGGCGATCAGCCTTTTGCGCATGTCGTACCACATCTCCTCGGGAAATGTTTCTCTCAGGTCGAAATCCTCTCTATTTGCGACGTGAGCTGGGGTGACACTAGATCGAGACTCCACCCGAGCTTCTTCATGCTCCTCCCACAGATGGTGTCGGTGACCCATCTCAGACTATCTTCCTGTGCTTTTCGCACCTTCGGCGACTTACAGCGCCTTATATGTGCGCTACCATGTCTGAAGAACCTTGTTTTGCGTGGTGTGAAATGGCCGGACACCACAGGGACACGACACTGTCCAAATATCCCACACCGTGACCGCACGTTCCGTCTCGACTCCTTGACATTGTGGCATATGTCTTCTGCAGATGTTGCAGATGTCTGTGTCTGGGTATGTACAACTTCGTCGACAGCAAGTATGCGAAATCTCGCTCTAGGCCGACTTCTCGGAAATGGCTGGCAGGAGCCAGTGGGCCGTCTGCTTCGGGTACTGGGGCAATCATTAGAGTGCTTGCGGATACCTCTCGTTGTGGAAGGTCTGTCTGACGCTCGCTGTTCCCTAAATTTAAGCAGCTAACGTTTCTTCTCAATAGGTGAAGGGTGTGCCTGGGGACAAAATATTAATCTACGTTCACTTGTGATCAATTGTTCTGACTTTGTTGCCTGGTCTGACGCGAAGAGGAGCATTCCGTGGATTGTGTCTCAACTACAGCGGAGTAGGGTTGCTGACTTTGCCTTCGACCTTGCGGTCACTCCAGCCCACATAGATGACCTTCAGCCTGATCCAACTAGGGTCAGCGTTGATCTCACGAGACTGAAGTCCATCCACGATGGATACAAACATTATGCGTGTCCCAAAGCGATTGAGAGTCCAGTTCCATTCACTTCGACGTGCCAGACCGTGACCAACACGGAGGCTCAGCGATTCTTTGAAGAAATAAAGGGCCAGCTGAGTCGACATGGTGCAGGCTGGATTGCTGATGGAATATTAAGATTGTCGCCCTGCACTCGTCAGACTTCCTGCCAACTCAAATTCACCAGGTATGTAGTATTTAGCGCGTCAGTCTATGAGACATTTCCCATGAAGTCGGTGTCATAGGAAGCCAGTGACAAGTCGCCGTCGGTCCGACGCGGCTCAGTGTGCATGATGGGACGTCCTCATCCTGCACTTACCTTCCTGCCAGATCCCTAGGGTTTGTGAGCCGCGTTGAACTTGTCAAGTTCACCCTCTGATAGCTCTTCACCGATCAGGTTCCCCACAGATGCAAGCTCGCTACCTGCATGAATGAATGAACATTACTAGTGTATGCTCAGAGAAGATGATGATATATCTATACCAATGACTTCTGCTTGTCTGTGCTAGCATCAAAGTTAGACCCTCCTCGCAGATTCAAATGGAACAGAGTTCCTACAGAAACAGCACGGAGCCAAAGGCATTCCAGATGGCCTGATTCAGTACTGTAGTTCTCCCTGAAAAGTAGTAGTGATCAAATTTCGAGCGACTGCAAAGCCGTCACGATCAACTGGCTTGCGGCGGCCGACAGAACCGACAATACGTTCGTTTCGTCACAAACATCCTTCGCAGGCCCGTTCGACCTCACAGGGAAGCTAGACATTTGCCTGCTCTACTTACCTGCTGCGCCAGTATGTACCGAAAGCTGATTCTACGAGTTGCGTGTATGGCACGCAGCTGCAGATCTCCAGACCGACGCGAAAAAGAATAAATTCGAGGTGAACGAGCACAGCAAATAGCGTCTATATAATATGTTGTCGCAGAAATTCAGAACAAGATCCGAACATTGGCTTTTGAGAAACTTACTTAATACACACGTCCAAGTCATGGCAGAGCATTAGAACCCCAGTACACGTCATCATCCGTAAATAAGCCCTCTATACCAAATATTCTGGGAAGACGACGCCAGACTTTCTGGCGCTCTTCCATGCTCCTAAGCAGTAAATGTCGGATGCAAGATTCGCATAAGTTAGCTCGCTTTCCGAGTCGCTCTATTTCGCCATCGGGTTTGGCTAGTGGATCGGAGTTGCCAAACAGTCCGGAAGATCGTGCACCTTCCGTGACTCGGGCCAAGGCCGAAAAGCACGATTTCTTGGTGAGACATGCACCGTTGAGATTTTCATGTAGAGGAGAGAAACAGACTGCGACGTCTGACGAGGCCTGAAACATCATCTTCAACCCCTCAATGCAAGTTTCGAGATCCTCGCTGGAGAGACGCGCTACATTGGGACCGAGATGTAAACCGTGCACGAGTGAGAAGGACGTGATCCGACAACACAAGTAGAAAGCTATCGGAAGCATCTCGTCGAGAGGGAACGGGCGAACGCGACGCGCGAGGTTGATGACTAAGATGGCAGGAGCACAATCCTCAGATTCCGGCCAGTCCAAACTGTGATCCACTTTATTGAAAGCAGCAATGTGCGAGGAACAACTTCCTCCAGACGGGCGATACCTTCATTGAATAAAGGCTGGATGTCGTATTTGTGGGACAGTTCGGTTATCGAGGTAGCGACATGAAGAGAGGCCATATCAATGCATCCGACATTAAAAAATCTGGCGTCACGCAGATGCATTCAAACGCGTGTAATGGATACTAGATCAGAACATGTGATACATCCTACATGAGTAACACTCACGACCGGTAGTAGATGGCGCGCAGCAGACCCTCGAGGCCTTCGGGGTCGTCCTGGAACTTGACAACTGGGCAATTATTAATGGTAGACGCGGGGATTGGTTGCGGGATATCTGAAAGAGATCCCGAAAGACTGGCGAATGATGAGATAGGATTGACCGATGGATACGAAAAATGCGATCGTTGGCATCCAAGACGATGTTGCCGTCGTCGTACCAAAGACCTTCCACGCGTCGCGGATCAGCACCCATGGCAGCCGTTGCTTATGTATAGCTTTCTCTGTCAACACGAAACGTTATCTCCCTGCCCTTCATTGACGGCAAGGATTATCGTACCAGATGTATAAATCGCGACGATGCAGGATTGTCTGCGTACCGTTTCAGGCTCGTTATTTGAAGATACTTTGAACAAGTAAATCTGACAGATCTCTTCAATAGACAGAGTCGACGGACCGCGTGAATTATGGGAGGGATTGAAATGTGTGACCGGTGCAATGATGTGACACGACGCGTACGCGTTGTTTGTATCCCTCGTGAACGGACAAACACACAACTGGTCCGTGCGCACCTGCACGCCCCTTTATAAGCCATCGACGGCCGTTCAGATTCCTTACCACTCTGGCCTTTTGGCTTAGATCAAGTGTAGTATCTGTTCTTAATAGTTTAACCACTATTATGGAGGCACCGCCTCCATTATTGGTTATCTAATTTTTGCCGCCCTTGTCCTCGGGCTCTGCTTGCAACCTAGGGGCGCGATGACCTTGCTATTGCAGTATCAGCTTGTGTCGTCGGGGGATCTCACTATTTCTTTTTGTTGATTTTTCACTTTTGACCATTTGGTCAAAAGTAGGGAATTGGCAAATGGATTTAGTCAATGATTTTCTCCTTTTTTTTCTTTACTTTTATATAGTCTATCAATCTGATGTGAAGAATGGCTGTGTTTGTTTTATGAATGTGCACTTGTCACAAGATGGAGAATACTACAGTATGAAATTTGTGCAGTTAAAAACTGAAGATTATGGACAGTCTAATAACATGATAACATGTCTGGAATTTATAAACCACATTGATCAAGGTTAAAGAACTTCCCAATTCTTGGGTTGTTTGTGTAAGGATTTACATTCTGAACCCATCCATTGAGAGTCTGATGCAAGCTAGATAACCAAGCAAAAATATTAGCACCTGTATATAACACCACAATCATAGACATACTAATCCAAATTGTTCTGACAACGACAACAGGGTCCTTGTGCAGCTGCTGTTGCTTGACCCTAGTCATGAAGAGTATCATGAGTGATCCAATAATGCTGAGACAACATGGCCCAATGCTACCATATACTCACATAAGTCATGCCCTCTGGCCAACCATTGTAGTTACCAAGAGTAAGCAGAAGACTCCCGCCATTGTTCTTCAATGTTGTCCCAAAGAATGCCGCGCCAGTACGGATATTGTAGTCCTGCGCGGCGGGGCAAATATCAAGACTCGGTTCTACAACGCGAACTCGGCTGCGCAGACTTACGGGATCCTTACAGTTGCCATTCGGCGCGCCGCCGCACTTGTCCTTCGTCAGCTGCATGAGGCCTTGTTCTCCTGCGCCGCCGACCGTGTTCGCGTTGCAGCCGCTCTCCTGCATCGCAATCGCCGCGATGAGGATGGCGGGGACTGGCCGACACCGCGTGTCAGCCTCTGTCTCGAGACCCAGCGCGTATCAACTCACCGCCGTATTCGCCTGCATACTGCTCGAACTTCGAGACATACGCGGCGCACGCCTTGAACGGGCTGTTCGGGTCTTGCAGGGCGGTGGTCAGGTCCTTGGCGATGATATCGCTGACCTGGACGTAGGGCGGCCGCCAGCCGCCGTCGCCGACACCGCAGTTGAGCCAGTCGATATCTCCGTTGGGTCCGCTGGTCGGTGAGGTGTTCGCTGACGACTTGTCAGTCGGTCGAATACAATGAATAAATGGGAGCTCACGAGTTGCGCCAATGGGTCCGCAGGAAGAGGGAACATTTATTACTCCAGAACCTCCTCCGAAACCTGTAGAGTATGTCGTATTTCCGAACAGACTTGGTGATGCGTCGTTGAAGTTGAATGATGCCTGCGGGAGAAGACGTTAACGACGTGATATCCGACAACGGACAGACCGCACACCGACCTTGGTCTTCTTGTGCGCTGCGCACCGCCCGTCAGCCGCACGGCGAGCGAGACGCGAATGTTGCTTCTGATGATAGGAAGAGCGCGCGATCTCGAACTGCGAATGGCTGGCGTGCACGCATCCCGCGGCCATTATGAGGAGAAATAAAGGAGTGACGAGTTGCATTACGCGGTAAGGAATAAGGTAGAATGGGCGAAGTAGAGGAAGTTGCTGGTGAGCCACGGAGCGTCCGCACTTCTTCCATACCTGGCAGGATTGCGATCGAGTCCGACTCGATGCAGCCTAGAATACTGACTGCTCGCCGACCTGCCCACGGTGTCATAGCTGGGGGGAAAGAGTAGAGAGAACGAGATACTATGGGTCATAATCGAGCCCATGGCGCCACAGACGACAAACAGATGCTGCAAAAATACATGCAAGCCGTGCGACAAGCTCGAGACTAGCCTCTAGTAGCAGCTACAATGCATGCGATATACTGCAAAAGCGTGAGTATACCAAGTGGAAACACACTCCGGCCGACATTCAAAGTTAGTTGCGAGATGCGAACGTTGCGAATTTCGAAGCGTATGAGTCCGAGACCTGATCACAGTTCTTAGTAAGTACTGATTGAAACTGAAGCGCTGAAACTTATGTGATCCCGATCGGCGATCTGATGATGGCGCTCGGCGCACCTCTCGTAGACGCCCTTTTCCCCCACTATTGCATCGATAATACTCTCTATCAAGACCCTTTCACCATGCCAGTGGTTCATAATTGGTGCACTGGACTAGTCTGTGCCGCCCTCAGAGTGTATGTGAAGCGGTCACTCGTTGTTGCGGCTGCATCATCAGTCATCGCACAAAACTGCGAACACTGCCAGTGCATCTGCCAGGAGGATGTCAGTTTGTAACACGGCAACAATGTGTAGCGAAAGATGCGCTGGAACAGGCTGGAACAGCTGCGTGGTCCATGTGACCCGCCATCTTTGCAGACCATGTCGTGCACAGCTTCGCATCACAGGACCTACAATTTCAGCACAGCCACTGCGCACTGATCGCTCTGACGAGTCTTGCGCGTGGCATAGGTCAGTCATAGGTCGCAGCGTAAGGAGTCCTGACTCGAACTGTAGAGCCCGAGTCGCTGAAATCTGTTCCAGCTCGAAATAAGTGGAATTATTCATGAAGGTACGCTCAGTTTACGGATTTGTCAATACCGTAGTTGATCATAAGCAACCCAGTGCAACTAGACTAGCGCACATCACGCCATTGGACATTGACAGTTCGCATCGAAAAAAAGCACATATCGCCATGCTTACAATCATCCGACGGAATCTCGGGACGCCGAGAGCGTTGAAATGCGATGCATGTGGTCGGGCGTTTGCGTATTCGCGGAAACCTATAAAAGATGCTGCATTTCGTTAGAGATTCTCCAGCCCTCAGTTGATCTGACCGAGCCAAGCCTCTTCAAGTTCAGGTACTGGATAGTGAGTTGCCTCAGCGTTCTATGCGAAGGGACTCTGGTTCTAATGCATCTTCTCTAGCTTGACTTGTTTCGTTCTTATTCGCTTTTTGTCTTCGTCACGACTTATTTCATTCTTTCACTACACCACTCACGACTACACCCTCTTTATTACCAACTTTTACGATCAAAATGCGTTCCTCCACCATTATTGCTGCTACCGCTGTGGTCGCTGCTCCGTTTGTTGCGTAAGTTTCTCATCCCACTGTGTATTACTGTCGAATGTCTTGCTCATATCCGCATCTCAGCGCATACCCTACATCTGCTCCTACTCAAGACAGTGAGGCGATTTCGCTGGGCAGTATATGGGACATCGCCAAGGACGGCTACGATGCCTTCGAGGGTGGCAAGAATCTCTACGACAGCTTAGAGAACAACAACAACCGTCGTGCCGATAGCGAAGCTATTTCCTTGGGGAGTCTGTGGGACTTGGCCAAAGACGGCTATGATGCGTTCGAGGGCGGCAAGAGTGTCTATGACAGCTACAAGAACAACCAGCGTCGCGCTGACAGCGAGGCCATCTCGTTGGGCAGTGCGTGGGATTTAGCTAAGGACGGCTATGACGCCTTCGAGGGCGGCAAGAGTGTCTATGACAGCTTCAAGAACAACCAGAGGCGGTTAGTGTTCCGCGTACCCTTCCCGCTCCAATGCAGATGTCTGACATCCTGTACAGTGAACTGATCGACGTTCTCGCCCGTGAGGTTAACGAGCACCTCCAGCACGCCGGAAACCACGCCACGAAGCATGCCACAAAGCATGCCAAGGGGCACGGCAAGAAGCACCGCAAGGGCAGCAAGATGCACAAGGCGCACAAGTCTGCGCATGCCAGTGACCATCAGGCAGAGCACAAAGCGTGAGTCGTGCGCATCCCCAACGGGAGTATTTGTTAATCCTTTCTGTACCACAGCCGTTCGGTCATCGGCGACATTGACACTGGCCTGAAGGTCTTCGGTGACGGCGCCAATGCGGTGTCCGACATCCACAATGCGTGGGATAGCTTCAAGAACAACCACCGTCGCAGCCGCCTCGGCGACGTCGACACTGGCCTCAAGATTGTCGGCGATGGCGCCAATGCCGTTACGGACATCCATAACGCATGGGACAGCTTCAAGAAGAACCACCGCCGTTCGGTCATCAACGACATCGACACCGGTCTCAAAGTATTCGGTGACGGTGCCAACGCGGTGTCTGATATCCACAACGCGTGGGACAGCTTCAAGAACAACCACCGTCGTAGTCGCCTCGGTGACGTCGACACTGGCCTCAAGATTGTCGGCGACGGTGCCAATGCAGTGACGGACATCCACAATGCATGGGACAGCTTCAAGAAGAACCACCGCCGGGAGGCTGAGATCTACGATCTCGTCGCCCGCTCTATTTTGGACGAGCTGGATTGAGGGGATTTATTATGCATATTATCGTGATGCTTTGGTTTGGTGTATGTAGTTAACGACTTTGACGAAATAGCGAATTCTTCTGAGGGCTCATTTATATGCGTGATTTTAGTGAGTGACACAAAATGCAACGCCGATGAGCACGATGATAGCATCGTTTAGTTGAGTGTTGCAATAAGTATAATGGAATCATGCACTGAAGTGAAATATTCGGTGAACACAGCTTTGTTTCATAACCTTATCAAGATGGCTCCTCATATCCCGATGCAGATAAATTTCTAGCCGCCACTACAAAAACAGGGACTGGCCTCTCACTGTGACCCGTTCTCATGGTGCGTTTCAAGCCATACAACGCAGGGCGTTGTCATCAGCGGACGCTGAAGAGCTCATCACCTCCGTCGCCTGCTTGCTCGGTGTAATATCCGTGCCGTGGCTATTATCTTGCCCATCTGTTGCTGTTGCATAGAGCAATTGCACGGGCGCACTATCGTCTATCCAATCAGCGTCCGAAATCCATGTCCGCGGCTCCGCGAGGTCAGTTTCTGCTGTATGCGTGTCTGGCTGAGGAATTGACGTAAGTTGAATGTTAAAACCGTGTAGAAAGGGGTTGACGCACCTGTCGTTTCGTGGGTTCTTCTTCTGGTTCTTTAGATGGAACAATCGCACTGGGCTTGATGAGCGATGAGCCCGAGTCGTCGGAGAATTGAGCTGGGCTCTCGAGAACGCGAAAAATCGATGTTGTTAAGCTTGATAATGGTGACATTTGAGAGAGTCGAGACATTCCAATAGCAGATACGCGGATGCCAGTTCCGGACCCCGAGTCCAGAGATGATTCGTGCAGTCCGTGTACAAGTTGCCATTCATATTGCCGTTGCGAGAATGGGGAACGATCCGGAATGGGAGTACCAGCATGGCCCTGTTGATTCTCGTCAACTTCAACGTGAGGTTCTGCGGCAGGAATGTAAGGATCGCGATGTCCATGGCCGTGGGTGTGCGTTGGAAGGCGGTGCGAAACCCTCGTTACTGCACGAGCAGGAGTGGAATGAAATCCCACCATGTCAAATGCAACGAGACAGTCGGGACAGCGACAGTGCAACTGATGGCAGGTTTGTGCCATGCGGCCCCCGTTTGAGTAGAAGCTTGCCATTCGAACGGGTGCTGCCAGAGTGACTTGACTTGCATAGCGAATCTGCGATGTCTTCTCCCCTCCAGTATGACCAATATTGTCTCCCTTGACCCCGGCAGTCCTTGGGATGTCGGCCCTATGCGCACGCCTACGACGCAGCTTCACAATAAAAGTGAAGGCAACAATAAAAAGCACGGTGAATAGAATGACGCCAAAGGAGACAAGATAGGCCAGAGCGGTAGAGTGGTCGACAGGGACGAGATCTACTGAATTGTCGTCGGTGTTGACGTCTGCGGCCTCAGATGAATCGAGCGCCCCAAACGCAAAAGGTCCACCAGAGTCAGCACCTTGAGATGCACAGACGGTATGACCAGGTGCAAAGACGAGGAGTAGGAAGTGCAGGGTAGCAGTCTGGCCGAGCCGAGATCTTGAGACGACGCCCATCTTGCAAGCTGTCCGTTACCGACGATTGTGAGCGCTGTCGTATAGTCTTGCTGCAGACATGCCTACTCAGCAGAACGATAGCCGGATTGAGTGGACATCATAGCTGACACGGGCAATACGAATATGGACTGCGGCTGACATGTTATGGCAGCCTCCTTTATCACTAAGGTTCGCATAAGTTCGTCACTGATATGCAGAAACCACAAAGGTCAGCAATCCGCACACTTACAGACATCAAGTAATCTGTCGTCTGTCATGCCTGTTGCATTTTTCAGTTCCGCGTTGGCGAGCCTTGACATGGAGAACGGTGGCAATCGCGCGCGTGTCATGTCATGTGATCGCGTCGCGTTCGGTGCAATCCTTATCCCGGTCTGTACACTAAGTACTTGTATATACATCGTTCGCCAGACTGTTGTGTCAAGTTTCGACTTAAGCAAACTTGATGTAGAAATCAACAGCGAACCATACTCACTGTAGGCATTTGCAGGGCGAGAAGCCAGAACGTGCGAGATAGCATTACGACAATCCGAGAGGGTGAAGACCCCATTACATAGCAGTATAATATAGGCATAAGTATGTACCAACAACCCAATTGAGATATCATCATGAGGCTTGGCCTTCCGGACTCTGATCATCAGCTGTCCGAGGGGTATCATAAGCATCTTGAGGAGTTGGCTCTGAGCGACTTCCGGGTCGCTCTGCCAGCCTTTTCCGCTTTTCACTAACCTTCCATATCACGTCCTTCAACTCCTGGACGACCTCTCCTCCAGGACCCCACATATCGCTGCTGGATCGCCCAGGCGGCTCGGATGATGTCGCCGAACCATGTGTGCTGCTTTGACGGCGTGCCTTCGCAAGCTTGATGCGGTCCTCGCGAGATAGTTTCGAGCGCTCTCGAATGAACGTTGCGGCGACGCCAGTATCGGCTTCAAAAACCTGTTCTACACCGGGCGGAGGCAAATGTTGTGACGAAGCCGTCATGAGCAAATGTGCCGTCACATCGTCCAGTGGCTCATCACCACGATTAAGAGCAACTCCTAATCCATCGTGCTCTCCCGACAAGTAGGCAATGTCAGACTGTTGCACGGCGGGCGATGATGGTCCAGGCTTATCCGACGTATCGCTCTCACTGTCCCCGTCGGCAATGCCATCAACATCAGCAGTGGACTCCTCCGCATTGGGCGATGTCCGAGGGCCTGACACGATATCGAGCAGACGTTCCCTGCCTCGCTCACACTCCCGTAACGCGAAACCAAGCTCCTTCCTAAGGCGATCATACGCTTCGAACGCCGGATGGTCCTGAGTTGCCAGGTGGGAACCTGCTGCATCGAATCCGTCGCCTTGAGAAGACGTGGGTCCGCGTAATGATGAGACGCATTCTTCTAGATGTTCTCTTGCCTCGTTGAGAGCGGACGAGATGGCGTCTACATGTGCTGCAAATCGTGTCAAATGACTCGGCATAGGAGCGAACGACACCATCTCAGCCATGGTCCTTGAGGGAGGGGACAGTACTACGGCCGGCCTGTCTGATTTAGGTTCCGGACTAGGCCGTTCGTCCCTGAGCCGCTTTTGCTCAGCATCACTGAGAGCCTCCGTCAGTCGCGAAGATGCGTCCTCGAATGTACTAGTCAGGAGCGCCATCACAGAACGCACATCTTCCCAGTATGTGTCATCCTCATCTTCGTCGAAACGAAGGGCTAGCAGGTGGGAGCATGCATATCGCTTCGCCGAGAGCGCACCGTGCAGTGCTTGCTGGAGACCAGACAGCGACAAAGGGTGACGAGTGGTGTGAACAGTGGTAAACCGAGAGGACGAGGGAATAGTGGGCAACACAGGACTGTATCCAGAGCCGCTGCTCCGCTGCGATCTGGGGGAATGGGTGGAGTAACTCGGTGGAGGAATGCCAAACGTTTCCATGGCAGCGCTCCGTCGTTTTCTCTGGAAATCTAGAAGAGTAGCCCCAAAGTACTCTCCTTGCGTCACGGGGGAATCTGGGGAAGAATCGTGTCCTTCTTCCTGTACGTCCTGGAGGGAAATAGGATCATGCGGGGTTGCAGGAGCACTCATACTCGCAGTCTTCGACAACTGCGCATTGAACATGACAGTAAGATCAGAGCTCCGCTGCTGACGGCGCTTGAGCAGATATGCTGTCGGGCTCCCCTCGAGAGCCAAGGATGCATAAGATCCATTCCATGTCGCCCGCTTGTCAGCCGGGACAGATATCGTCCGCTGTCGTCCCAAAGGGACCGATAGAGGGCGGGGATGATCAAGAAAGGAGAAAGCTTGCCTCATCGGAGAAGAGGGAGCATACATTTCCGAGAGCTGGGAGAGCTGTGACGGCTCCGTGAGTGCGGACAGCAGCTGGCGAACATTGTCACACTGGACTTGTGTCGTGTGCAGGGAAGACTGCAGAGTGACTCTGACACCAGAGGACGGCGAACGTGGATTAGTAGGACCGTAAAAAATGCTGTAATGGCGCAGTTTCAAAAATAGTAAGGGGAAGACATCGAGAGATCCTACCTGCGCTCTTCCTTTTCAATGACCGCGATGGCCTCATTGACTGTGGATTCCCAAAGACTCCCGACCGAGATTAAGTCGTTCAAGGCCTCTAGTGTCTGCATATATTCATTTTGAGTGCGGAATGAAAGCTGGTAAGTAATTGCACTCACTGCTGTCGTAACATTAGTCCTATTATCGGTTGTTCTTACGTTATGCCACGTATATGCTGCGCTCGCTACGAGGAAAATAGCAGCAAAGTAGTACTCGTATACGAGTATAATGGCAGCTATGGCAATAAGTATGAATGGCCAATGGAACTCCGTCAGAGTGGAAGGGATCAGGAGTTGCTGATCATTATGAACATTTGAAGTTGGGTGATCGCTCTCTTGGTCAAGTTTCCCCGGGATATCAGGGGAAAAACTGTGACGGACAGCACTGACAGGAGCAGATATGGATGTAGACAGGAGAGAAGATGAGATGACATCGTATTTGAAGCGCTCCGCGAATGAGTTTCCGGCGGAAGGTCCAGGACGATAAATCCGATTTGCGAACTGTAAAGGATAACTACTGGTTAGCTGCGTTCAATGTATTCGAAGATAGCCCATCTTGGTCCGTGCACTATGTATCCGAAGTGATACAAGAAGTAATACACATATGGATCATACCGCTCTCATCAGGGTAATATTTGCGGTGACTGCCAGTGCATAGTGGCGCCCATCCTGTGCTCGGCAGATGGAATGGTTACGTTTAACAGGACACCAAAAGGCGAGCGAGCGGGCTCGAGTAATGCTGAGGCTTAGTTGCAGAGTAGTAGAGCCGCCAGTGAAACAGTGCAGTCTCGAATTGAACAGCCGGCCCCTAAGCTCCTCAGCAGAGCGACCCGCACAGTAGGAAACCCGCGATGTCAGTTATCGCCAAAAATTGGGTACGGCCGAGAAGTACTGTAGATGTGAAAAGAAATCTCGAGGGAAAATGTACTAACCTCAACTGCCATCAGGAAGATAGAAGGTAGTCGCTCGAATTCGATCCATCTTGCGCTTTCCTCCATGCTGTCGTCAGTCTCCGCAGAGAACTCGGGCGTACCACCCGGAACAATTTGTGCACTCTCTCCAGCTCCTAAATTCCCCATCCTAGGTTAGAATACCACTCAAGACCAATAGTGGAACACCACAAACGTCTGAAGTACTCTTCCAGTGGGTGCTCGTCGAAGACAGGTTCAGCCATGCAGATAGTGAGAAAACCAAGAGGAGCAAGTTGTCGTCGAAGATCGTAATGCCTATAGAATAGCAGGTAAGGAGCGGAA
This sequence comes from Amyloporia xantha, assembly GCA_036971615.1. Taxonomy (NCBI): domain Eukaryota; kingdom Fungi; phylum Basidiomycota; class Agaricomycetes; order Polyporales; family Adustoporiaceae; genus Amyloporia; species Amyloporia xantha. Next base: position 141,131 of record JAYKKR010000029.1, read on the forward strand.
TGGTCAGGAGAACGAATAGAAATAAAGCCAAGATAGCAAGCAGAGAACCCAATTCTCAGCGACTGTGAGCAGGAGCTGCGCCGTCACACCCGTCACCCTGGCAGTCGGTTCCGCTTGTGACCACCGATCACCGCTGCTGTGACCATTACGCGATCACGTGCATTTGAAGACGCGTCGACCTTCACAATTGTTATTGCTTGCCTTTTGCTTCCAGTAACACTTGTCTTCCACCACACCGAGCTCACGAGCTCTTGAACTTGACTTGAAAATATGGTCAAGTATAAAGGCGAACCTACATGATCTTCATCCGCACTGCACTATGATGATCCTCCTTTCGTGATTTTGCATCGCTGGCGACTATACTAGCAGAACATTCAATCCATCTGGCAACCGAATAAACTTCTTTTCTGCCATTGGGCTCGCTTTGATCAATGCTTCTGTCCTATACGCTCCTCTTGCGCCTGGACAGGCCTCTCCGAGCGAAATCCCCCAGCGGTCTGAAATAATTCTGGTATTCTATACTCGCACCAGCAGAGTCGTTCGCCCGCAGCAATGGCGCCGTCAGCAATGACATCTCGCACCTGAAGGCTCGTTTGAGTGCCAAAATTAAAGATTCGCTCGACCAGAGGTAGCTAAAGGAAATGAAAGCCAATTGCAGTGATCTACTGATGGACATGTGTCATCACGTCTGGTCATTTGATTATATGGTACGTTCTTGCTTGCGACATCTCCTGAGAACTTTGTTAATACTACGGCAGCGAGCGTCAGAGGAGATGACATTGCGGTCCGTGCTCTGAGGAATATCAGTATCAGAGATGGACCACCCAGAGTCCCAAACTTTGGGGAATCACCGAGGATGGCCGAGCTGCCGCAGGGCGCTATGAGTAAAGTTTCGGTAGACCGATTGGCACTCAAGAACACCAGCGGCACAAAGGCGACTACATTTTGTTCCCCGGATTCTTCGAAAGGCCTCCTGGGACCGACGAGCAGGGCATAATTGGTGCGTATTCTTTCCAAGAGCCGGTACGAGTGTTTCGCGACCCGACTGGTCCCTCTAAGGACTCTTCTGTCGAAGTGTCGTTACTTATCTTTTCGCACCTTGTAGTTCATTTATACCCCAGACCTGCGCGCTGTTCCCCGTCTATGAACCCAATTATTGACTCCGTCATCCTTCTCTTTCGGAGCAAGCCTGCACCGTCCCTGATCAAGATCACACATACCGCCTGGGAATGTGTGGTCTTCTCACTAACAGTCAATCACTGGACCCCTTTGCCGGCGGTGTTACTGTCATGCGCTCGGCGAGATCCGCTCACCCAACTCCCCTCAGGCTCAGTCGTCGTATCATACGTATCACGTCCGGTAAAAATTGCGGTCCACATATCGAGACGTCCTCAAAGTTCTCATGCCGACAAGAGACCGGGCGTCTCGTCTGCGGTCGAAATTGGTCCATACCCCAGTGGAGTAAATCCCTCAGAAGTTTGTGCTCCTGGTACGAACCGGTCAATCTAGTGGTTCTCGTTGACTCTGACTCTTTCCACAGGAACACTTATTAAAGGATTGCAGGCGCTGCAATCGTTATCTGGCACCTAGTGATCGCGCCGATTGTCAGATCTGGATGGCCGCATCGCAAAAATACATTTTCACTGCCCAGGGTCGCAAGGTGAGGCCACGGCTCTTAACGGACACAGGATATCATTCCTATCGTACCTGCTCAGTCATGTCTAACAGCTCGCGATGTCTTCGCGACTGAGTCATCTAGTCAACCTGCAGGAGCGTTGACTTTCTTCAGCTAAACCCGAACATACTCTGGTCTGAGCACCACATAGGAGCTCTCCAAACGTAAGGCAAGCCCCACTTAAGCATATTTGCTCACCATCTAAGTCATGTTCGCGAATTGCTTTTAGCTTCGTACCCTCACAGTGGTCCGAACCTGCAGTAAGTCGATTTCACGATAAACCCCCGGAGGACCACCCTAACTCCCCCAGCCCACTTGATCACAGCTATATATGTTTTCCGGGGCCGAGCGGCAGGCTGATCACGCAGAACGTTCGAGCCACCTGCGCCATCACCACAATTCCCCACACTCGCTTCCGGAGTTGAAAATCCGACCATTTGACCATTTGATCTCCACACTCTGGCCAGATGCAGGTCGGATTTCCCCTCCGTCAGGCTTGCAGCGCACGCCGAAATCGCCTTTCCTGGATCCCCCGCGTGGTGCATCGCCCGGAGCTCCTCTCGCTTAGACCTACACGCCGGCGCGATACGGATACGTCGGATACGAATGGATATCTGCACTATCGCAACGCAACTCGCAAAGAGCCCGTGGAATCCGGACTGCTGCTAAACGAACACCTTACGACATCAGCACCCTCGTATGGCCAACCCGTCGGCAAACGTGCATGCCACTTGCTAGTGCTCACTTCCCCGGCCGACGCTGCACCTGACTGAGGGCCCAGGGGGTGTTGGCTAACAAGTTTCTCCCGCGAGACCTCGAGCTTCGCTGACGCAGGCACGGCTAATAGCCTGCCTCCTGGCCCCGGTGCGTGATGCGTCTCCCTGCATCAGTGCATCGGACATCCCGCGCGTCTACGGTCTGGGTCGCATCTCCCGGCCACAGCGCCATCCTGTATACTTGGCCCACGATGACGGCATGATCGGCCGCTTCTGCGGATGATGCTGGCGCCGGCGAGCACGCCTTTCGCGCTGTTGGCTCTGCGCTTCTCGCGAGCCCCACCGCGCTCCGGTGAGGCGGCCAGGTCGCCAGCGGACCAGCGCGGATGCAAATGGGGGTCCGGCGTTGCGTCCTCGAGTGTATGTAAACGTGACGCCCGTTGGCGCCACCGAGCTCGCCGAGCCGGGGGGCTTGATCGCGGCGCGGGCGACACGTGAGCCGGATGCTTTGTGGCGTGTGGCTGATTGGCAATGGCATGATCGTGCGGACGTCGGCGCATGCCATGCCAGACGTGGGGTTCTCCTGCCATGATTGCTGCGTGCATCGCGCGCGGCGGTCGATGGCCATGGATGATGGGGACGACGACGCGATGGGCATCAAGATTGACGTGGCAGGGCGTGCCTGGTCAGGCGGGTGTGCCGGGGCGGGAGCGTGTTGCCTGCATAGCGTCGGTGATGGAGGCCTCTGAGCTTGAGAATAACATTCTGCGAACGCTTGTTGATCCCGCGCGGATGAGAGGCGAACTCGATGAGAGGCGAACTTCCCACTCGCGGTGGTCCGTGGAGGACTGTTTGCACATGTACAGGACCCGGCTACGTTGTGCGCTCGTCTGTATCAGGCCGCGTCGCGACACCACAGTGTGGGTCTGTCAGCGTTGGGATCATCACGCTGACACGGCCGCGGGACACACAGTCGCAAGCGGAGGCGGTGGGGATCTCAAGAGGCTCGCAGACGGGCGCGTCAAAGGCAGCAACTCTAACTCAAATCGCCGCTTCGAAAGGTGGCGTCGGAGCGTCGCATCGAGCACATCAGCTTCTATTACGGGGGTTCGGATCAGGGCTCGATTGACACGACGGGCTGGAGAGGGTCACGGGAGGAGAGAAGGATGTGCGGAAGCAGAAGAGGGCAAACGGGCTGCAGGTGCTCGATATAGATGCACGGGTCCAGAGCGCGGGTGTACGTAGCGAGCGATGATGTGTGTGGCCGTTAATTGGAAGACGTCTGCGTCAACTGCTATCATAGGATGATGGGAATGGATTCGGGGTGCCTAGGGGCGCTCGGGCTGGGTGTGTTGAATTCCCACTGGACGGGGGATGTCTAAATGAGCGTTGAATATGCGGGCCGGGGGTGTAGCTGGGGAAGAGGGGTTCGGCGCTGGGTGCGACGGCGACGAGAGACAGACGACGTGGGGGACGTGTACGTGTGTCGACGTTGGGATACACGGGCAGGGGGAACCTTGACTGAGTGCTGCCAGCTGCTGCCAGTGGCATAACGCGTACGGTCGTCGGTATTGCAGAGCACGTGTGTTTGGCCTGGCAGGTTGCTGGAAAAGGCAGGACCCTCGAATCTAGATTGAGAGGGAGAAAAGCGCGTTGTTTCGCCCGGGCGTGCACTGAAATTCTGCTCTCCGCGTCCACCCAGCTCGCCTGCACGGCCATCGCCCTCCCATCTCTCCTCCCTCCGAGTCGTTGCATGCAGCCTCCACCCTCCCGTCCTCATCATCCTTTTGCCCAGCAGATTTAACCACGTCGCTTGGCCGGCGTGCTCACCCCATCTGCCGCCAGCCTTGCAAACGCATGCTGATTGTCCTTTTTCAGCGCGCTATCATCTTGAAGCCTTTCTATGGACAATCACCCCCCTCAGTATACCCAGGCAATGTCCACCGCTGAGGCCCATTTTCCCCAGCAAGGCCAGCAGCAGAACCAGCAGTGGTCTCAGCAGACTTCCCATCTCATGCCACCCGCACACGGCCAGTCTTCATACCCTTCTCCGTCCTCTTCCGCCGCCCCGCTCAGCGACCAGCACTACCCGGCCTACTACCAGCAACAGCAACAGCAATCAGGTCAGTCGGCCATGACCGACTCCGTCATCGACAGAGTCGTAGACCGCTCCTCCCTCTCGCTTAACCTTTCTTCTCTCTCCGTCACCTCACCCACCAACATGTCCCCGATAAACCCCTCGCCCCACCCGTCCACCCAGGCATCCACCCACGTCTCGCCCATCACCCCCATCAGCCCCTCCGGCGCAGGCCTCCACCCACAGGTCCAAGGGCACCATCACCACGCGCATCACCACCACCACGCGCACGTACAGCAGCCGTTCCAGTTCGCCGCGCCGGACCAGGGCGTGCGCTACGACGACGGCCACTACGACTATAGCGGCAGACGCCTAACCAGCAGCCGCTCCTCGTCCTCCTCCGAAAAATCCGTCCCGCGCAAGAGAAGCTTCCCCACCGCGCCCGCGCTGAGCACGTCCGTGGAGGAAACGGCCTACGACCAGAACATGGACGCGTCGTACGACGAGGTCGACATGACGTACGGCGGGATGGACGCGGAGAACAGCCCCATTGACGGGAGCACGAGTGGCGGGGAGCAGGACGACCAGCTGAAGCCGCTGGAGGCGCAGATACCGTCGGGTGGGAGCGGTCACGCGGGCATGCCGTCCTCCATGGGCTTGCTCGGGAAGCCCTTGGGGACGAATAACTTTGTCACCAAGCTATACCAGTGGGTTTCCCTCTTACGCTCCTTGTTACCCTTCAGCACACGAATTTCCCCCAACTGCGCAGGATGATCAACGACCCCAAGTCGGCGCAATTTATCACCTGGACGGATCTTGGCACCAGGTACCCATCTCGCGTCGCTCTTGCTGAAGTGCTGTCAGTCATGTCCCGCTAGCTTCGTCGTTCAAAACGTGGGCGAGTTCAGCCGCACCATCCTCGGCTCGCATTTCAAACACAACAACGTCAGGGCGATTTCTCTCCATTTATCGTATCCGCTAATCGTGCTGCCGCTGCCCAGTTCTCCAGCTTCGTCAGACAGCTCAACATGTACGGCTTCCACAAGATCAACCGCGTGAGTATTTCTTTCCTTTTTCTCTCTCGTGGTCTCGGAAGGTGGAGAACTGAGGCCGATGACGTGGCTCACAGACACCGCGGGCACAGCGCACTTCTGCTGACGTGCAGACGTGGGAGTTCTCCCATCACAAGTTTTTGCGTGGGCGTCCCGATCTCCTGGAGGAAATTAAGCGAAAAGCGTTAGAGCCAGATCCGTCCCTCAAGCACCGCGTCGAACTGCCCGGCGAGGTCGCCGCGCAGCTGTCGCAAGTGCGGGAGGACAATCGCAGGCTGATGGCTGCGTTCCACACGGAAAAGAACAAAGTAGAGCGGCTCGCTACGGTGACTAAAGCCATGTACGACGTAATCTCGAGGACGTGGCCAGGAAGCGGTAGGTTGTCTTCTTCTGGACTTTCCAGATGTTTGTTTCGATGGGCTCATACGGAATCTCTCTCTCACGGGTCCAGTACCAGTACCGTTCCCTAGCGACATCATCGAGTCGGGCGAGAGTCCGAATATCTACATCACCTCTCCGAACAGCGCGGGACCCCATACCCACTTCCAGCCCTCGCTCTCGCTGAGCAGCAGCTCGCTGCACTCCCTCCACTCTCTCAGCCCCAGCTCGAGCCCAACGGCCGCCGAGTTCCCCTCGCACACGCACACGCCCAACCTCTCGCGGCAGCACAGCTTCCAGCACCTCTCGTACGAGGGCCCCACCGCGTCCATGCACCCGCACTCGCTCGGGCACGGCGTCTCCACCGCGCGCTACGAGACCGCGCTCGCCACGCCGCTCCCGCCGTCGCCCGGGGGCATGGACTTTGGCGACGACCCGCACGGGCGCCTCGGCGCGAAGCGCCAGCGCACGAACGCGCCGCCCGCGGTGCAAAGCGCCGGCGAGCAGGGCTCGAAGAAGGGCTCGCGCGCGCGGAGCGACTCGGCCCCGCTGGGGTACGGCCTGAACTCGGGCTGGGCGCAGACGCGGCCGCGGAGCGGGAGCGGGTTGGGCCCGCGCGGGGGGAGGAGGGAGGAGCTGCCGGTGCCGAATATCGGGGCGCTGTCGAGGGGCCACACGCTGCCGATGCTCTCTATACCCTCTATGGCGAAGCAGTCTCCGAGTTGATCTCGGAGCGCCTGCTGCGATGTGAGTGAGCGCGGGTGGAGTGAGTGGGATGGGGAGGGGGCTGTCGGTGTGGGACGATGGATGCCCTGTGCCAAAATGCCGGAGTAGGTTTTTCGTGCTGGTATCCCTGGGCTGTCCGTCTCGCGGTGCATGTGCGCATCCTGAGGCCGTGGCCGTGTGTAGTGCTTGTAGTGATCTCATTCCGCTCATTTCGTCGTCGTTCGATCAAAGGTAAAAACAGCGTCTGTCCTTTTGGGTCCTCGTATTCCCGTTCCCTTGTGCATATCCATCATCTCTCTCTCAAGACTGCTGTCGCTCGTTGCTATTCGTGTTCCGTAGTCATGTGTTTGCTTTTTGCTTGTGCATAGTTTGTGCTACCCCTTCCCACTCTTCGTCCGCAATTTGTATCGCGCCGCCCGTCTGCTCTCACCCACAGGCCTTCATTCTTCGCATTGCCACACGGTTCGTTTGGGCTTTGGAGGGTTCGGTTGCTCCTCTTCTTCGGCGTTGGTTTTTTTCCCCATCCATTCATAGACGTGTATTACCATGTGCTAGCGCTGCTGTTAACATTGTGCAAAGAAACGAGAATCCATCCATCTACATGCGTTACAGCTTGCAATGTACTTCCTTACTCGGGCGGACCTGAACGGAGAAGCAGGCGGAAGCTCGAGGTACGTGCATCAACTGTTCGATTGCAGCCCGATTGTATTCAGTGCGCCCCGATCGTCGACGTTCTCAGATTGAGTACCGACCACGATGATCGTCCGTTTGACAGGTACTGCCACATGCGCGAATGGACAGGTGAGCAATCGTAATCGTAGTGGAAGATATACGCCCGTAGCGTTACGAGAGCACAACAGACTACCCATCAGACCGGCACAAATTCGAGCCTGGGTAGACAGCTAAGGAGATTCTCGTTTGGACGAAATTGCGGCAATCCAAACCCGAAGCTCTACAATACACAAAGAAGCTGCCAAATTTTATGCATGCGCTAGCATCTGAAAATGAGGCGGACGCTAGCAAACGCTATACGAACGCGTCGATGGACATCGGCACAAAGGCAGGCGGTGTCCGCTAGATATCACTGACAGCAAACGATCAGTGGACGAACTCACATCTGCAGGGGTACACTTCATTTTACGCCAGAACCGTATCGTCCAACTTCTTCAGTTCATGAGCCTACAGCCCCATCGTTCTTTGACGGCACGATAACGACATACGAGCTTCTCTTCGCGACAGTTCATACAAGACGCACCTACACAAGATCGTCTTCGTGCACTTCCGTCGATAGCTTTTACTGACCTCAAAAAGCCGTAAGCACTACAAAGGTCTACCGTCAACATTGAAGAAACTACCCTCGTAAACGGACCGCAAACTTACCATGAAAAGGCCAGACCGCTCCGATGCGAACATCTGCAAAAGATACTCTCTGCAATTTTGCCATAGGCTGATGCATTTGCTATATGGGGTCGCAAGCATCATAGACGTCATGAGCTTCCATACCTGATTGAGTCCATATACAAGGTTTGGCCACACACTTAATGTCTTGTGTTAGACGCGTCCTGAATTCGGACAAATGGAAGCTCGACATCTGCTCACGAGTGCAAAAACCACCGCAGACGGGCATGTGCGGATCCAAAGATATTCCAGACAGGAACGCGGACCCTCAGATACAGTAATCTACCGCACCGGACTGGCCGACAGTGGCCTGCCTGTAGACAGCCTGAACAAGTCGTCGGCGATTCCTTAACTGCGGGCGGGAGCCGTCGCCAAAATGGAAGGCCATTACAATGCAAAGATAGCGTCAAATGGAGACGTCCGCAGTGACAGACTCAGACGCCAAAGGCGCCAGCGGACAAGGTATACGCCTGACGCACTGCACGGTGAGCGCTGAGGGATGTGTTGATGAAGGCGATACATGTCTCGGGTGCCTTGCTATAGCTGGCAGGCCAATGACGAGTCCCGACGCGACCCTGCATCAAGCGACGTGGTGAGTAGAGGTTATCGGAGGAAGAAGCTCGGTGCTTTACGCCGTTCGAAGTGTGGTTAACCTGCGAGGGCACAGCGCCTGGGGCTGTTAGTTCTCAACATGTCATTTCTCGGATAGCAGAGTAGAGAGCGACATAATACCTGTCTAATGTCAGCAGACACTGGACTAATCTTGTACCTTGGAGCCTGCAGCTCGTCGCGCTTCATCGCTTCCGTTATCGTATGCGATTCGTGACCATCCATACAGCGAACATTACGAGAGTCTATCGATTTCAACTGCGCTTGCAGAGCAATACCTTCCCTTCCTGCAACTCCCGTTCCACGGACCAGCCTCTATTCAACAGCCACTGCCACATATCCGGATACTTCGCGGGTGTCGTGCACACAGTTAATACACGCCCTGGCTCCAGAGCAGATATCATTTTAGAGAGACAACCCTCTTTCCTCCTCTCCGGAAGCACTCCCGCAAGCCATATATGGAGTGACTCCGACTCTCCTCGTGAAAGCGACGGAGAATGAGAGCGTAGATGAGCAAACAGGAACCCCACTGGCTGCTCCGGGTGTGATGACGGCGATACATAGATAATGACGGACGAAGGGGAGGAGAGTCGCTCCCGCCATACCGCGAGAGACGCGTACTTGGACTCGGCAGCCGCAGAAAATATGCCGTTGGACAACGCCAAGACAATCGGCAGCATTTCAGGTAGATTGTCCGAGGATAAAGTAAGCCGATGTATTTCCAGTGATCCTGTAGATTCGGCCGCCATGGAGGGATACGTTGAATATGCTCTCGTCGAGTGCTGCTAAGGGAGATGGTTCAGATTCAGCGTGCTGAAACATACTAACGTGATCGTTCAATTACACCGCCTGCCTCTTATGGTAATTACCTTTGTTCTTCTCGAACTGCGCGCATGGCAATCATTTGGCTTGATTCCTATTTCAATTTCAGTTGAAAGTTGTGCAAGTAGTCGTACTTGTTAGGCTGGTGTATTCTGACCCAAAAGATGTCATGTTCGTGACCAGCAGTCTCTTTTGATTGTCGCTCGGTGCGCACACACTCATCAATTTATTGGACGTCCGCTGACAATCTTTATAGCCACATCGAGACGGACGTTCATACTTAGGTTCCTCATTTGATGTATATAAATTTTACGGCGGCTGAATAGGAGAGCGCAGAGGAGAAAGCGCGGAACGACATCACCACCGTGAAACACTCTCACAAACGCTGCGACCCCCTCGTGCACACTCATGTTGGCACGAGAACGGCCGCTGTCTCGTACATTGCGCTCACATGTCATGCATATATAAGCCGTAATTCGCGCTCAGTCCCCACGCAATGACTGAAACAATGGGCGGATGTCAACGGAGGATTGGAGCGGCTTTCTAGATGTGTATACCGGAGCGCAGGCATTGCAGGCGTGGTGGGCTTCAGCGCCAGCATGGACGCATGGAGTAAAGAGAGTCAAAATATGTATGCTCGAGATGGACACGTCTGATTCATTTTTTGTATCCGCGACATGGAGCGGCCGTTCAGTTCCGACTCGACCCTGGAACTGCGCCGCGGCACAATCGAATCAGTCACCCTCGCCGCGACATGAAACGCTCATCTAGAACTTACACATGCAGCTAATTTTGGCAGCCTCTCGGCCTGATCTCAATCAGTCTGAGTCGCCTTGCCGGCCTCAATGGGCGCTCTGAACATGGCATACGGTCTTGTGCGTAGATCCGTGCTAGACGCGTTGATGTGTGCGGCAGTCAGCATGATCAGGTTTTTTGGTGACATGGGCGACGTGACGTGCTTACCCATTCTGATAGTTTGGACCGAGCCACAATCTGAACAACAAGGCAATGAATAGGATGAGATGGACTCGACGAAAGTAGGCCCAGAGAGCTTATCAAGACGCACTGGTTGCAGGTGAAGTACACGTAACTACCACCGCTCTTCAGCGAGGCAACTGACAACGTGTCGGGCCACTAGTCGCCCGGCTTACATTAACCAAACGTCCGTCCATCGCGGAGCACGGCTCACCTGAATGAATGGAGCTCTCACGAAGGGCTCCACAATACCGGTAGCAGGGTTGTACCTCGTTACCGCGTTGTGTTCTAATGTCATGCACCCCGATGTAAGCAGTCCTATCGCAACAGAAGTAGAACACCATATTCCTACCTGGTGCGCCGGCGTAGATGTAACCCGAGCTGTCGGTCTCCAAACCGTCAGCATTACTCCCGCTCTCACCGAGGCCTTCGACCGCTTGCTTGGCAAGCAGATAGGCATATGGGTTCGTCGGTCCTGGCTGCTGCTTCAGATATGACGTCGGGATGCGCCAGAAATGGCGGCTGGCGAGGGGCGCGAAGTAGAGGTAGGCGCCGTCTTGACGTCAAAGAGAAGCACCATGAGCTAATAGCCTTTTTTGTGCTATCAAGACAGCCGACGCGCACCTGCAGATAATGCTATTCCGTCTGCTGCATACTGCAGGAGTCCAGCTATATGAGCACGACGATAACCCTTTTGGCTGAAGGACACGTGCTTACCAAACCTAAATTATTGACGGCATACGGTGTCGTGACAGGGTAGAGATAGAACGGGACTACGCGAGACCACAATGAATATTATGTTACTATAGACAGCAAGTCCACAACGTACCTCCGTCATATACAGGCACGAAGCTTGTGTCAGGCGACACAGACGGGTGTCCGTCTAAATGCCGCCACGATTCGCCAGTGGCTAGGTTGAGGATGACAAGCCCAGGGCGATTGGGCGAGCTGTCCGTGATGTACGCATAACCGCCGCCACGCAGGTCGAAGCGCACGTCGTTGATCGAGGAGTCTGCGTATACCACGTTTGCGGGAAGGTGTACGTCACGAAGTTTGTGCCGTTGAGGTAGAAGCCGACGAGTTTGGGGCCTCCGGGCACCGCTGCGAGCAGATACGAGCCGTTCACTTCTGGACGACCGGTGTCCAAAGCCCAGACGCGATCGATTCCGTCCACGACGACGGACTGAACCAAAAGGAACTTCTCGGTAGCAATGCTGTACCCTGGGTTACTCTCGTTGGCAAAGGCGGGAGGTGTGTTCCAGTCCTCGCTTTCAGTGAGAACATTATCAGTGGCGTATTAGTGGGAGAGACACGGTACACTGACTTTGGCCATGGAGCTTCTGTGGTTGAGCTATTGAATACTGCGAGGGTGAACGTCTCATTGCCTCGAGGGAAAGACGTAAAGACCGTTCCGTCGCTGGCCACTCCGACACCCTGTCGCCATGAGTTTATGATCAGCAACGAACGCGTCCAGTAACTGCATCTAAACAGGGGAAGATATGAACGACTAACAGTAGGCCAGTACGTGTAATACGCGTGGACCAGCTCGAGCGAGTCATATGATCCAGTGTCATAGTGGATGGAGGCCTGAGAGAGCGCAGGGTCGTCCGCAATTCCGTATGGGAGGGGAGCTGCCGAGTTCGCGAGGGTGGAATTTGGATCGGGCGTGCCCGCGGGGGGAAACTCTGGGAACTGGTATGAATTAGTTGTTAGGTTTACATGTGATGCAGTTGTGTCAGATGGAAGACGCACATCGAATACGCTAGAACTAGACTGGGCGAGGGCTACCGCAGCCCATAGGGAGATAGCGGGGAGGACAGAGAGCATCTTGAGGTACGGAGAGTCATGCATGAGGACCGTGCATTTATATTCTCACCAAAGGAAGATGCACTCCTCTCCAGGGATGTATTTACTTCGTAATTGCGCACGTTCCTGACAAAGAAAGACACCGATGCACATTTGCAGACATCACGAGTCAAAATTACTGGGGGTAGCAGTACCCAGTCCGTCCCTAATTCCTGGAAAAGCCCCTTCTTATCCAGTCCGGGAACACGAAGGCGTTGGAAGATCGGATCAAGATAGAACCTTAAAACGCTGAACAAGGTTTATTCGACGAATGAACGTTTGAAGAACGGGCTAGAAATACACCGCCGCCTCTCGCCGTCTCAGTCGATACTCACATGTTCACGACCGTGCCAAGGGTTTGTACTCACGAGACAATGAATACGTTCATTTATATATCTTCGAGCCTCCGTTATTTCCGAACGGAGTCCCGCTGCAGACTGATTGAGTCAAACTGTCCCAAAGAGCGGGATGGGGCATCTGATAGGCCTGGAACAACAACACTCAATCAGAGAGAGCGACGTGGATTTCGCATCACATTAGTCAACGGATGGCCGGGTACTATGCACAGTCAGAAACTTTCCCACCATGATGGTAGTTTGACTGTCCGAACGAGTTTTCCGTGTGCGCTTGAACAGGAGGCTTTCTTCTAAAGGGTATTAGCTGCATTTCATGCTTGCAGAATGAAGCAAGATACTCTGTTGCGTATATGTCTGTACAATTGAGCCTGCAAGCCTGACTGTGCGTACCACTAGACAGGCGCAAGCCTGGTCTTGAGACTTACTGTAAAGGAGAGCATACGAGAGAACAACTAAACCGAGGGTCATGACACGCAAGCCGAGAATCAGAGGCGGGCAAGTTTCAAGACGTGCTGACAAGATCATATGTAGGCCATCCAGGCTACCAATATCCGGCAAATTCGTGAAAGGTGTTTGACAAATTTCTGGAGATCGTGTTGTGCGGCGTCGACAATTAAGCCGGAAATTCATGCTGTTGATTATCCATACGACACGGTGAGCGCATAGAGGCATGTGACAGCCCAGCGTGTTTTATGTTTCTGAAATCATGGACTTCCACCGAGACGTCTAGCTCGAACGTGCAAGGGTCCGGTACCAGTGAAGTACTGAGGGTTTCGAGCAGCTTCCCGCGTAAGTCAGCTGCACGCCGCATTGGCGAGTATATATGGTGAAGCTTGCCATCCAGTATCCCAGGCTCAAGTTTCGTGACTTTTTACAGTGCGAGCACCAGAACTCCAGAGGGGGCAAAGGCGGCGGCTTGGCCTATAGCGGCACGTCGTTCGGTGTAATGGTGTAAGCGCTCATTTGTCGCAAGCGCGTCACTTGGCAGACGCGTGACCAACGCGTCGAGGACAGGCGCCTGTTTGTCACCTTTTGCTATCCCACCGCTCATGTAGCCCGAGTGCGATTCTCATTCACTGTAGCGAGTGGCGTTAGACTACTAAGTATCTATTCTGTGCCAATATGAACATCTTCTGCGGTCAAGGTGCGCTGGCAAGATGTACTATGAAGTGTGGATACTTACCGTGACGTCCGGTTGTCTTTCGCAGCGTTTTTCAGCCCTTCAGTAACAGCGTGGATACAAGAAGCATGATGTGAGATAATTTTTTTCATTTTAAGTCCGCTTCAATAAGTCAGTGTATGTTATGCTCCCAGTGGTACATAGCGGCGCTGTTGTGAAGTCTCAAAAGGACCAGCCCAAGGCGCGATATTGTTTCTGCGCAGGGAAGCGAGATCCTTTACTGCCAAGGTGGTTCCATGAGTTCATCCATTTCAGGATATAGCGACCCTATTGACCATATGAATCAGGCTGATCGAACGGTCCATTACGGTTTGTCGGGAAGCGATCTTGTTCGGCGGCGTGCACCGCTAAGCGCACTTCTCAGGTCTTCCACTCAAGCTAAATAACCGACGCAATTTTGGCGAAGTTCCAAATTCCCACTGGAAAATATGTGCTCGACGGTTGGTGCGCATACATCTGCTTTCACAGTATCTGACGGCTCGGGACGCAGATCGATGTACGATTGATACATCGAGCCGAGATGGTGATCAGTCTTTTACCCTCAGCATTTCAGACTGCTCTCAAATTAGGAATCTCGACTTCTCTTCTCATTCTGAAGTTCAGATGCTTCCGACGAAGCGATCACTGCCGTGAGAGGACGAACCTCAATCTCATCGGCGGCCGCGCAAGAGAACTCGGATCGCGGATGGAGAACCTCCACGCAAGCTGTTACCTCTCATCTTTTGAGCCTCTTCAGATCCCCTTCGCAGTAAAATCAAACCGAAACAACTGCCTCACCTTGACTTGCGCAAATTTGCCCTCAGAGCTGCTAAGAAACCTACCATCTTTCCGTTCCGAAAAGTTCAAAATGCTCCGCTGAAGCTTCTGTAAGCTGCTAGTTCCTCCGCAACTAAATTTCGGGCTCTGATACCCCATAAACACAAGGAAGGCACATTGTGGGACCCGCTCATTGATCTGAACTGCTGCTGTCCTCGTGTCTCTGTCTCGTCTGCCTTGCATGCTATGCGAAATGTCTCCGTATCCAATGCTGCCCGCTTTGTGCCTGGATTGCGCCACTCTTGCAAGGAATTCCTGTGTTTTTTCATCAAGAAGTTGTCAGCTCGAACTTAGGCCAATTATAGCTGGCCATATGTGTCTTTATTCTCCTCTTAATCCCTCGCACAGTGACTGAGGTCAGGATCTGAAGTTTTGCTATTGTTGTCTATGCTCTGCTCTTTGGTCTCACCTGTTTTGTGTCATGATTATTGATGGATATTTTGTGTGTTCTCAGGTTCCAAGTCCAAAATAACTGCAGTAATAAAAGTACACATCTGTGTGATGTCCCTGATATTTGTCTACATGTGTGCACATTTGTGGACATGTTTACAACCTTCTCATACCAATGTGATTTGAGATGTCTTCATGTCATTGAGAAATGTCTAAGCACAAAAGTTAAGGTGGTAGCAGAAATAAAGCTGAGCAAATGATCTTTCAGGTTGGAAATGTTCAGCCTCACATCTTATGGGTCCATTAGAAATAGCATGTAGGCCTATCATGCTTAGCACAGAATTGATATGTTATGTCATAAGGTACCAATCACAATGTGTCACATGCACTAAGACCATAAAATATGATCCCTTTACTTAGAAATGGTCTTAAACCTGTCTTACATGTCTCCAATGGGAAAATGAGTACAATCAAGTACCAGTAAGTAGACAAGAGAAATTTGGCATTTGCTGATGAATCTTATATATGCATCATGAATTTCTGAAGATAAAAACTCTGCCAGTTGCTGTCTAATCACTTTCAAATGCATCATAAAAACTCCACTTTGTTTTAGTAAACTTATTTTCTTGATTTCTTGAGCAAGGACACAAAATGTGTAAGGCCTGGCTCTTACTCAGACGGAAGTACATTGCACCAACTTCTATTAGAAGAGTGCGATGTACAGGTGTAAGTAAGAAAGGTACTTTTCTTCCCTACGCACATGTCCTTAAAAGGGCACGCGCGCGAGACACGTGCATACGTCAATGTACTGTACAGTTGCCCAACGCCGCGATCCACAGGATCGTATTAGGTAATAGTGAAGACGAATATGTACAGTATAGATAAGATGTTGTAGGGTACCCGTAGGGGTACCTTACATCCTCCCCCACTGGACTCGTCTCACGAGTCCACAGAAAATGCGAAAGATAATGACGGACACTGTGTGTCCATCGTAGAGTTGACGAGAGTGTATTACTCTACGGGATCCCTAGGGGATCTCCTTGTCAGGAATTTCATCACCCCGGCCGCGCGGCGTTCCTTGGCGTGGAGGCAAATGCAGAGCAGTCGGCCCCCAGGGGTCAATCCGTCTGCATTTGGTCTCCCGGCCCAGGAGCAGGGGGGTCTCCCTGAACCTGGCCGGCCTGGTCAGGAGTGTTAGAGTAGACGCTCGCGCGCTAAGTGCCGTAGTACAAACATGTACATACACGGCCAGCGCGATCTGTGACGGCCTCCTTCGTATACATCGCTTGCTTCCGCGACTTCTGTGAGCCTTAGGTGTCGGTGTCGGTGTCTGTGCCCTCTCGTGTCTTCTCGCTTCTCATCTTTGTGCTCTCTCAGATCATATCTTCCATTCATTCTGCTGACAAGGAGGCGGCGGCGCGACAGCACCATGCGCCGGCGGAGGTACGGCCACAGCAGGCGGGGGCACTGCCATACCGGGTGCGGTGGGTACCGACGCGAGCGACGTGACCGCGGTGGCGGGCAACGCCGGCATTTGGTCCGCAGCCGGGACGAGTGTACTGATCGCGTCGTTATACGACGCCGGTGCTGAGGCGAACGGCTCGGACGTGTCCAGGGGACGTCCTTCGGTCCGGTTGCGCTCGACCCGCGCATAGTCCTCGAATACACGTACCGTCTGGGCCGTGTACCCTCGAGCGGCTACCCAGCGCGCTACGTCGTAGATCGTAGCGTTCTCGCCCGGCAGCGGATAGGGAGCAGCTCGAACAATTGTCCCTATGGGATAATTGCTGACCTGCAATATGAACATATACAGGTCTCGGATCGAGAACAGCCGGATGGCTGTCGCGAGCCACGCATTGCGTGACGTCGCACCTGAGGACACGGGCGGTGCCAGGTTCCTTAGTTCGACGAACGCGATGACGTCCTGCAACCTAGGGTTGCCAGTCGCCTCGCGCCGGATGCTAGGGGGCACCTGCGTGGGGTTTTGCAAGTACCACGCGTACCACTCCTGGTTGGTGGAGTGGCGCGTGGGCTGCGGCAACCGTCGGGTGCGCTTCGCGCTCGAGGAGGTGCCGTGAGGGGGTTGGAGGTCGTCATACGACACCAACTTACGTTTGTTCCCTCCACCAGTACTGGTGGACGGGCCCGCGTTCCCTGCAGGACCAGCGGGAGGACCAGCCGGTCGTACTCCCTTGTCGGGGTTACGCCAGTGGTCGAGTAGGGACTGCATCCCTTCGACTCCTCGAAGGGCCGAGTTCCGATTCATCTGCGTGATGAGGTCCAGCACTCACGTGCGGGCCTCACCAGCGGCAGCCGTAGCCTCTTCAAGGATACGGTCTGCGTCGCGCCGTTCGCGCGGGATGAATGCTGCCCAACTACCAGCCAGGTAGTAGTTGGTGTTGGCCGGCACGGGCACACCCTTTGGCCAGTCCATTGGGGGGACGGGTACACCGAACGACCTGTCGGATGCCCTGGGCATTCCCGACGGTGGCAGTGCGGGTGGTTCGCCGGCAGCAGCGGGGCGAGTCGACTGCCGTCGCCATCCACGCATGATTTGGCGATTGCGGGCGAGGTGAGCCTTACGGGCCTCCTTGTCCTCTTGATCCAATGAGGATGAAGAGGACATTTCGTCCCAGTCCATGTCGCCACGAAGTCCCTTGGGGGCCCCGGCCGACGATGCCTTCGCCTTACCCTTGCCCTTGGGGGCCGGGCTCTCTGGGCCCGGTGCTCTTGCGACCTCGTCGATGAACGAGGCCGTGGGGTCACCGGTGGTGGGGTCCACTCTCGAGGACAACGCTACTGGCGTCGTCGCAGGTGCCGGAGCGGCAACGGCGGCGGCGTACGTCCTTTTGTGGACGACACTCTGGGCAGCGTTCCGGCGCAGCTCCTCCTCTAGGAGTTGCGTGCGCCCTTGCGCTGCGTCGCACTGTGTGCGCGCCAGTCCCAGCTCTCATTGCAACTGACCGATGGTCGCTGCCGCGGACGTTGGGGCGTCCGGGTACGAGGTGACTCGTTCCAGGAGGAGCTGGTTCTCTCGAGCCAGGTCCTCCCGCTCCTGTCGCAACTGCGCGTTCACCCGAAGGAGGTCGTCGCGGTCGCTGGAGAACGCTTCGCGTTCCCGGCAGGCGTCGTCGTAGGCATGCTGGATCTCGCGCATGCGGCGATCCAGGTCCTTCCCCTTCAGGAAACCGCCATCGCTCCAGTGTTGGAACAGGATGTCCTGCAAGGCAGCTTGCGCACCGTCGTTCGCCTGCTGGCACTGGTCATCGTTCATGAGCGCACCGTAAAAGTGCGCGCGGAACGCGTCGCAAATGTTGCACGGTCCGCCGTGCAACAAGAGGAGGTGTTGTCCCTGTCCCACCCACGGGTTGACCGGTGGTGGCAGCAGGAACGGGGCGGGAGGGTCGGGTCGCGGACGGGGCGTCATCGCGAATCGTCGCACCGCTACCTCCAGGTCGACGTCAGACGTCGACACCGGGGCAGATTAGACTCATGTAAGACCAATGTAAGACTCATGCCAAACACATGTTGCAGACTTATCTAGACATAGTTTGATGACTTTTACATCCTCTGTATGTCTGCCCTATGTATCTATACATCCCCTGGACCTGAAATGAGATTTCCAAAAGTGGAAATTACCATATATGGTATAAATGAAAGTCGTAGACCATCACTCCAGTGATACGGAAAAATTTGTTTGAGCACCATAGCTTGCTTACTTGAGCCAAAAAACACAAAATATGTTTTTGAACGCGGTGCGTATGAAAATTATTTTGGCTGAAAATGGTTATACAGCATCTGTATTGCTCCATGTTGGTTGGGTGATCAGCAAAAAGGCTTACAAGCCCAGGATTACAAGCATACAAGCATACAAGGCCAATATGTGAAATGCACATTTACCTGTACCTGTCAATCCCATTTTTTTGCATTTTATTGATATATAACAAGCATACATCCAATACAAATTTTATTAGCCCAGACCAATACAATTTGTATTACAATATTTGAATAGCTCCATTTATAAGCATTCTAATGGTATATAACAGTGGCATTCAATACAAGCTTCTACCAGCCTAGATCAATACAATTTTCATTACAATATTTGAATAGCCCCATTTGTAAGCATTCCAGTGGTATACAATAGTAATATGTTTCATTAGAATCCATTATAAGCAGCAGACTCTAATAGCCACCATTACAAGCATCAAAATGAGCCCATACATGCCCACCTTCCTTATTTGGATGCTTACATACCGGCTGAGTTTGAATTATACACATCTGCTATAGATTTAATGTGTATTTCCGCTTTCGGCCTGATTTATAAGCCATACGACACCAGCTACTGTCACACTACACCTGCCCTATTTGGCCCCTAGCACCTGATGCACCAACAGCCAGGCCAATGCGCTGCCTGGTGCATAACCGCGTTTGGGCCTACCCAACATGTTGGTGCATCATTAGTACATAAGCAGCTGTCGCAGCGGGGAGAAGGGAGCCATGAGCTTGTCTTCGTCCAAGGTCGGGCCACCAGCTGGTGGGCCGCCCTTGTTCGCGTCCATTTTTTTTTCTCAGTTGTTTGACGCCAACTGGGGCGGGATGAAGAGCGGGTAGGTGCCCCACGCGCTCGTAGAGTATGCTCAACAAGGTTGAATCGCTGCCGGAGTTCGCCGGCGCGCCACCCCTCACGTGCGCATCATGTGGTCACGTCGAGGGATTTCGACGCTAAGTCCCATTGTCCGTCCTGCCAGTGTACGACCCTTAGGGTCGTACTCTCACTTCCGCGCCTTGCGCGGAAGTGAACGATAGCCTTTCACTCCGTGGAGTGTTAGGTAGTCCTCCAAGGCGGCCAACTCCTTGCAATGCGAGTATGGTTCCCATGTGTGGTCCCCTAGGGTCCACCGTACATGGAATTCCACTCGGTTGCCGTCCCAGCGGTGACCGACGATCTCGTCGACCAGCCATTCCTGGTCTTCGTTCTGCCCAAAGTCGTAGTACGACTGCGCTTCACGATGCGGAAACATCGTGTCGTCGTTGGGCTCGTGCTTCCGTAGTAGGAATGCGTGGACCGTGGGGTGAATCCTGCGTTCCTTCAGTGCTTCCGGTAGTTCCAACGTATAGTTGGACGATTCCGGATGGGCACGCATCACCTTGTAGGGGCCGATATATTTCGGCATCAGTTTCCTCGCGCGTCCCTTCGGAAGCGCGAGGTTCTGAGTGGACAGGTACACCAGGGACCCAACCGTAAAGGCGGGTTCCTGCTGGCGATGTTTATTCGCTTGGTGGGCCTGCTGTACTCTGCTCTCGATGATGGCGTCATGCGCCATCTCGAGATTACTGCGAGCTCGCTCGGCGAACTCGCGTACTCCTGCGTACGAGGATTCCGTGCTGATCCCGTTCAGCGTGCGAGGCAGATACCCGTAGTTCAACTCGAAGAGTGCGAATCCCGTTGTGCTGCTCGTGGCGGAATTCAAGGTGAATTCCACCATGGGGATCTTCTCGTACCAGTCGAGCTGGTCCGGAGATACCACCGATCGCAGTATCTGTGAAATCGAGCGGATTGTCCATTCAGACAATCCGTCCGTCTGGGGGTGAAAGGATGTCGACATCAGTAGTTTCGCCCCTAGGAGACGATGGAGTTCGCACCAAACTTCGACGTGAACTTCGAGTCTCGGTCCGAAACGATCGATTCGGGTAGCCCGTGAAGGCGGACTATCTCCCTCAGGTACTGCATCGCCAATTGCGAGGCAGTACTGGTGGTAGTTATGGGCACCAGGTGTACCATATTTGTCAACCGGCATACTACCACCCACAGGTAGTCGTACCCGTTGGACCCGGGGAATGGACCTACAAAGTCCATCGCTATCGAATTCCACGGGTACCATGGAATCGGTAAGGAATGCAATAGGCCTGCTTGCAACTGGTTGCGCGGCTTTGCTGTTTGACAAGTTCCGCAAGTAATGCAGAACTTGTCAATGTCCCGGCCAATCTTCGGCCACCAGAAGGAGTGTCTGATGTACTCAGACGTCTTCTGTGGCCCGAAGTGCCCGATAGTCGTGTGCCCGTGGTCGATAACGACCTTGGGCAGTAGTTGCCTTTTGAGCGGCACCCTAGGGATGCAAAGTACTTCATCGCCTTGGCGATTTTTTGAGTAAATCAGTCCTTTGCGTATTATGAAGGCTGGGTACTCGCTCGGGGCGTCCTTGACCTTACTAAACAGTGGGTCATGGGCGTATCCCCCTCGTACCGTGCGGGTAAAGTCTATCTCCCGTTCGACGCGCTCCCTTAGGGGCGGTCCTGACTGGAGGGCTTCAGCGACCGTGGGGTCGTGTAACGTGCCGTTACATATCTATTCAATTATATTCCATTATATTATTATAATCCCTTATCCTAGGCTTATATGCCCTTATCATCTATATTTACATATGTTTGTGTGCCAGCACATATGCCACTATCCTATTTCCTTTCTAAGACTAACACTTCTTTCACATTAACACCTATGTATGCATACTGTAGACACTCTCTGGAATAGAGATTGGGTGCAGCGCATATCAGGTGTGAGTGAGAGAAGTATATTTGTTACACATTTTTGCGCTCCTCTGACTTTGTCAGGTTTCTACAACCTGGGAGAGTTTACAGCGCATGCATACACTTTCAACTAGCTACTTCACTAAGTGGCCAGCTGGAACAGCCCTCTTGGCTAAATGCCTTGAGGTGTTGCATCCCCTGCATGAAGAAGCTCACAGTTCTTCATGCAAGGCTTGGAGAGTCCAAGACCTTCCCTCCTGGGTTCACTGGGAGAGAAGGTCTCTATCCTTTGAAAGAGCCATCTCAGATTTAATCGAGATGCCTCTCGAGGATCTCGAGGAACGAGTCACTCGGTTTGACGACCGAGCGAGACGGTATGGATTCGAGCGCGAAGAGCGCGCACTCATGGCAGTCAGTACCATCCGGTACTGTGTCATGGCGCAGCTCGATCACGACGAAGAGCGACGCGCTTCACAGCGGTCCTCTCCCGTGAACGAGCCGGCGAGGCCTAGCAGACCTGCAACGGGGATCTCTGGGACTGCCCGAGGCTTGCGCCCGACGCCCCGCGTAGTCATTCCCGACGCGCGGCGCGGCGAGCGCCTACACGTGCCTTCTTCCGCTACCACCACCACCACCTCCTCTTCCACCTCGACACCGGCCCACTCCACCACTGCAACACCCATGGCCGCGGAACCCGAACAGATGCACCCGGTACCCCCGAGCGCGCCAGTACGGCCTGTACAAGACGGCTCCCAGCAGCCACCACTGCTGCGTGCCCCGCCCAACGACGGCACGCTGCGCCCCTCTGCGACGCGTCAAGACGCGCCGTACGGTTTTCAACCGCAAAGCTCGGGTCTTCAAGAGACTTCGAGCGATGTTCTGCTCCCGCAGGACGAACTCGCCGGGCGGCAGCGCGCCCGGGAGGGTATAGGCACCGGGAACAGGGGCACCCATATAGGTAAGTACCCCTGCTCAACCGTCGTCCGCCCTGAGCCGCCGCCCGACGCGCACAGTCGTGCTGCGTTGGGTGGGCCGTCATTCTCGAGTACAGCAGTGCTCGAGAACATGACGGAGAGCGGTGCGCTCGTCAGCACGGCTGACGGCGCACCCATCTCGTCCGCCGTACTCTCAGACACGCCGCCCCGCGCGCACATCAGTGCTGCACAGGGTAGATTGTCATCCCCAAGTACTGAAGTACTCGAGGATGCGAACGCAAATGGCGCGTATATCAGCCTAGCTGATTGTACGCCCGTATCGCCGGTTCCTCTGCCCGAACCACCGCCCAGCGTGCACATCAGTGCTGCGCAGGGTGGACCATTGCCCTCGAGTACTCCTGTACTCGAGGACATGGATGTGGATGTGGGCGCGAGCAGTGCACAAGTCAGCACCACTGACGGCGCACCCGCTCCGTCTACCACACACCAGGAAACGCCGCCCAACGCGCACCTCAGCGCCGCGCTGGGTGGACTGTCGTTCCCGAGCACAGTGGTGCTCAAAAACACGGGCGCACATACGAGCGACGCGCACAGTAGCACGGCTGACTGTGCGCAACCGCTGTATACCCCGCGTCTCACGCCTGGAACCAACGAGCACGACAGTGCTATGTTGGGGCCAATGTACTCCCTGAGCAGTTTCGTGCTTGAGGGTACCGTGATTGAACACCCGAGCGTGAGTGCGCCGAACAAGGCGCACTACTCGAGTACACTAGTACTCGAGCAGGTGCGTTGTTCGAACACATCGATATCAGTGCGAAATCGCGCACGCAGCGTTCTTCACGTCTGCGCGCAGGACAGCCCGCTGTCCTCAAGTACTTCTGTGCTTGAGAACGCGGACGCGAGGGATGCGCACGCCAGCGATGCTGACGGCGTACCCGCTGCACTGATTCCTCAACCCGAGCCGCTGCCCAGCGCACACAACAATGCCGCGCTGGGTCAGCCATGGCTCTCGAATATCTCAATATTTGAGAGCGCAGACGTGAGCAGTGCGTGCGCCAGCATAGCTGACGGTGCACTTGCTCCGCCGTCCGTTCATTTCGAGCCACTGCCTAGCTCGCACAGCAGTGCTATGCCAGGCAAGCCGTGGTCCCCAAGTCCCCTAGTACTTGAGGACGCAGACGTGCATTGTGCGTGCACCAGCACGGCTAGGTGCATGCCGACGTCGCTGGTCGTTCAACACGAGCCGCTGCTTGACGCGCACGGAAGTGTAGAGTTGAGAAGACTGCTGCTCTTGAGCACCTCGGTACTCGAGAGTACGAATGCGAGCAATACACGCAGCAGCGCTGCTGACTGCGTGCATATGCCGCCTGCCATCCGATGCCCGCGCACCAGCCCGATCGGCCGTGCGTACTCTTCGAGTACCCCGGTACTCGAAGGTACCTGTCGTGCTGGGACTAGCGTCGCAGACGACAGATGCCATCGCTCATGCAATCGTGCGCGGAGCCTTGCTCATATGCCGAGTACTACAGTACTCGACATCACTTATCATGACGGCGCGCCCCATAGCCACAGCAGTAGCATGCACCTGTCAAGTACATCTGTACTCGACGGAGCCCACCCTTGCAGGGACTATGGTGTGCCCCTCGGTGCTGTGCTGAGTCGGTCGCTGTCCTCGATGACTTTGATGCTCGAGCGCGCGCATCCGCCGCATCTCAGCCATCACCCACCCCAGCCTAACGAGCATGACAGTGCTACGTTGGGATGGGTACTCGACCCCTTGAGTATCATACTCAAGGGGCCATTCATTTCGTACCTGAATGTGGACGTACTGGCCAGGGCATACCACCCGAGTACTTTGATACTCGAGTGGCTATCCTGCCCGAGTATGCCAGCATTTGGGCAAACCCGTGCGTGCAGCGTCTCCGACGTCTGCGCGCAGGGCCGATCAATGTCCTCAAGCACAGATGTACTCGAGAACATGGACGCGAGCCGTACACGAATCAGTGGTGCTGATTCGATGTACGCCTTGCTCGTTGTTCAATACGAGCCCCTGCACAACACGCGCAACAGAGCCGTGTTATGCAGGCTGCTGTTCCCAAGTACCTGGATACTCGAGAACGTGAATAGAGGCGGTGTGCACATCAGCTCATCTGATTGCGTGCATCCGCTGCTCGTCGTCCAGGACAACACGCCACACCTTTCAGTCACTGTACCCCTGACTCCTAGGACATATATGCCTGACAATGTAGCCTGACCCTAGTGGCGCCGGACGCCGGCCGACGCCCCCGCTGTGACCTACGAGACAGCATCGCCCGACGCGCGCTGCATTCCCCACAGGTATAGCGCGGCCGAGGTGTACCACTATCACATAGAGCTAGGCCCGGCCGATAAGATATTTTATCGACTGTCCTTACTCTAAGCGCGGCCGTTCGTAATATGCTTCCCTACGGTGCAAGACCGCGCGAGACCACCGCGACCGACCCGTCTCGCGCCGTGGGCCATACTGCAGGCTCGCGCGATGCCATTTCCGCATCTTGGAAATAAGATCGGCCGATAAGATATTTTATCGACTGTCCTTACTCTAAGCGCGGCCGCTCGTAATATGCTTCCCTACGGTGCAAGACCGCGCGAGACCACCGCGACCGACCCGTCTCGCGCCGTGGGCCATACTGCAGGCTCGCGCGATGCCATTTCCGCATCTTGGAAGTAAGATCGGCCGATAAGATATTTTATCGACTGTCCTTACTCTAAGCGCGGCCGCTCGTAATATGCTTCCCTATGGTGCAAGACCGCGCGCGAACGCGACCGGTCAATGTCGTGCCATGGTGCTTGGAGACCTTTTTAAAATATTAGGTATCATATTTACCGATCCTGTTGCAAAATGCGGAAATTGGCACCAAGCGGGTTTTCAGCATGTCGTGAGTGCACACGCGTGAGGAAGCCCCTTAATTTACAACACAATAACCAGACCAATCCGCACTTAGGCACGGTCGGGATGTAGTCCTATATGGTGTGCATACTATAGGGCGCAATGTAGCTATTATACACTGCAAAATCAAGTACTGTTATGGTTTGCCTTAGCATACATGCACAGCGCGGTGGAGGCGAAGTTCACATTGAGATTACAGTGAAAATGAATAGGGCTAAATTGAGGTCTACTTTGGACCACCATCCTCGTCCTCATCCGGTGAGGGACACCCATCCACCCACAGCCTTCTCTCTACTTCGGAAATCGTCCTTGCTGTCCTCCTTGTTCTCAGTAGCTGCTGAATCCCCCGCACCAGAAAGAGGATGTCCTCGAGCGCCTCAATGTCGCGGTTGACCGCGATCAACTGCTCGCGAGAGTGTCTGCGCACATCGCGAACGTAAGTGGCCTCCCTCACAGAAGGAAACCCTATGTGAAGATAAATAGCCTGTTAGGATAAACTGCAAGATTACACACCTTGTCCAACAGTCTCCTTTATGTAGCTATATCGAGCGGGGTCAGAAACAGAAGGTGGCGGGCGCGCGACAGCGTCGTCACGCGGCAAGGGTCTCCGAGCCTCAGTCGCGGGTGCAACATTGGATTCCTCTTCGTTATGTGTGATTTCAATCGAGATTTGTTCTTTGAGAGTGTTCCAATCTTTCTTACCTTTGCGTTTTCCTTTCGCGTCTGCGTTGGCACGCGCAATATCATCCAGCGCGTCATTCGAATCGACATTAACGACATCGTTCAGGTCGATCGGAGAAGCAGCAGCGAGCATGCTCCTCTGCATTATATGGGTGGTAGTACTTGTAGTACTTGTGCCATAGCTGTTATTTCAGACATACCTCCATTACTGAGGTCACCGCTATCCTGATTGAACATGTCTGCCAGGTCCACCGGTGATCGGTCACGAAGAACGGCTCCTACATGAAGCAAGTTAAAACAAGCTGGGCAAACAATTCCCTCACTCACTATTGTGAGCTACATAGTCGCCAGCGGGAGGAATGTCAGTATCCTGATCGAGGATGTCGAGCTCAATGGGGCTCCGAGAGCGTTCGGAGACTTCGCGCGGATGTTAGATGAGATCACAACATCGAAGCGACCCGAAACATTACCTGGCTCGAGATCAAATATTTCCACATCAATCGGGGACCGTGCGCGGGTGTTCATGTTGTTGTCTTGGAGCGCCGAATCGACGCCTTTGAGATTTAGGTGAAATGGACGAAAGAAGCTCCCGAAATGGGGCTGGAAATGGCTCTACTTACCAGTGTTCGATTCCAGGTCGCTAGATTCCGACATGAATGCGTCGAGGGTCACCGGAGATCGTTCTCGATCAAACACAGCTACAAAACATCAGTATCAGTCATGCGCGAGACGCGTACTCACAGTTATCTATGTCAGAGTCCATCGCCCGCGCCATTTGTCCGCGCGAGATGAGGTCGGTTGGGAAGACGAGACACTGAGTGGAATACGACAGTCGCGATCAATGCAGATTGCTCACGATCGCCGCGAAACGTGACGAGTTGATCGAGCGCTGCTGACATAACCCGTAACGCATTCAGTTCCTCGAAGGTCGCGCGCATCAAAGTCAGTTCTAACCTCCATCTCCTCCATAACCAGCTATTCACCTGATTCACTATCTCCGTTTCATCTTCAGTCCTCTCCCACAGCATGTCTGACACCACCATCCGCCAATTGACCATTGATACCGCGACCGCGCGTCTGGGTGCCGCGCTTGCCTGCGCTCCCCTCCCTGAAGCACCGGAGTACATGCGTTATGAGCAAATGGTCTACACCGAGTTTGTGAGTACAACGATGAGCTCGCTGTCAAACAACTAATATGTTCATCCACATTAGAAAAAGGGCTGGCACGCCTTCCGCGACGCGCCCAAAGATGTGAAAAGGTCGCTCGCGTCCCAGCATTGTTGTTCAGTGCGGTGCTGGAGTACGTGGCGTCTAGGAACGGCGCCGACCTTCGCCGCATTCGGGTCGATGACCCGCGGATTTCTGCCGAGCGGAAGAAGGAATTTGTTGTGCCTGCCCCTACTCGGGAGGTCGAGCTGGGGAAGGACCAGTGGTGGACTGTAAGAGGTAAGCAACATTTTTGTCATTTGTCTAGGGAACTGACTGAGACTTTGTATTTACCAGCGGAAGCTCCTGTTCCTGCCGCTGCATCTGGCGGACCAACATCGCCGAGCGCGCAACCTGAAGCGTCAAAGTCCCGCGCGAGTGGCCAAAAGCGGAAGTCGTCCGCTGATCAGGACACGGAGCCCGCCCCCACCAAAACTGCGAAGCCATCCCGTCAGGCCGACGCCGCGACCGAATCCCGCCCGTCCCAGCAGCGCGCGGTATCCCAGTCTGCGGCGAGCACGTCCTCACAGCCACCCCCATTGGCAGGCAAGGGCACTGTTTGCGTCGCGCAGCCATCGCAAGCAAAGCCCAGCCATCAGTCACTCAAGAACATAGGCAAGCATAACTCCCGCGAAAATCGCACCCACATTCCCTACGTCAGCGTGCCCCGTATGGCTGCCCAATCGAGCAGAACCACTGTAGCTCCTGTCGACAAGTCCGGGGCCACGGGGGCAAGGAAGCGGTCACGGCAGGAAGCAGAGGATGCGGATGAGGAGGATACGGACGATACGGACGATGAGGGGGTCATGACAAGGATGATGGTCCCGACGAGAATGACGAGGAGGTGGATGACGACAGTGAGGAGGAAGCATCCCCGTCGCAAAGGAAAGGCAAGAAAATGGCAGGAAAGGGCATTCCTCGGAGGTCGACGCGGGGAAAGGAGGGAACCGACAAGGAGGAGACCGAGAAGGAGAAGGAGATCCGCGCCAAAGCCGCTGCCGAGGTCGCGAAGATTGAGGATGCAGCCAAGGACGCGACTGTATCAGTAAGTACTGTCATCGCGTCACCTTCACGCTACTCACCCATCTTTTTGCTAGCTGGTACCGTGCACGCTGTGCATCGCGAATAAGCAGCCTTGCAAGGTCGCGCCATCATCTTTCGCGCGCTGCATCCGCTGCGCGCGGAGCAAAGGCAAATGCTCTTTGGCCCCTCGGACACCCACCGGCAAGGCAATCAGCGGCCGCAAGAATGTCACGGAAACCGCGACAGCATTCCAGGAGTACGCCCGGCAATGCATCAAGGATGGCATCAAGCCACCGACCAACACGGTCTACTCGCGCGATGCAGGCTTTTGCATCAAGATGAAAAGGGCCACAATGTCCTTCCCGATGGGCAGTTGTACGAGGTGTACAAGGTGAACTTGACGAAGGCGCCCGGACCTAAGACGTCCGCGACTACGACCACACCCAAAGTCGTGCAAGCGCTGCCGAAGAGCAAGAGGGCAAAGCGCGACCCGAGGTTGAAACCCACCCCACCCCCATTGACGTGGAGCGAGAAGGGTTGACAGCCCCGGCGAATCCAGGACCCAGTCGGGCGCCCGTCGCGAAGACACCGGGCGTTGGGCAACCCCTTCGCGCAACGCGAGCTCGTCGCGGAAATCTCAGATCACCTTCAGCAAACTGAACGCTAATGAGCCTGACGAAGAGCAGGAAGAGGAAGTCGACGAGCTCGAGAACGACACTCACGGCAGTGTTCACCCCAGCGATCGCGACATGGAGTGGGATGCCGAGCCGCGAGAACTAGCCGCGAAGGAACGAAAGTTAGCAGCGAAGGAGCGAGAGTTGGCCGCGAAGGAGCGCCTCCAGGCACGGCAGCTCCAGAAAGCGGTTCGTGCTCTCGAGGACAAGTTTGCTTCACTGGACGATGAGCTCGACCACGAGCTGCCGTCATTGGCTTCGAGGGTGGAGATCCGCAGCGTGTTGGAAGACGCATCCGTGAAGCTGCAGGGATATTCCAAAGACCACATCAAGGATGCAGTGGCTCCCGTGAACTCGAAGATCTCGTCTCTTTCCAAGCGGCTTTCCGAGGTCGAGATTGCGACAGGAGGTAATCTGCAGGCACGGATCAAGCAGCTCGAGGAGCGCCATAATGGCATGGACAAGTACGTGAGGACGCTGGGCAGCAACTACAACACGCTGGGAACGATTGTGGAGTCCTCGAGCCAGCGCATTAAAGTGCTCGCGGACACCCTCAACGCCGTCGAGCCTGCAGAGCTTCGCGACTCTGTTGTCAACCTTCGCGAGGAGGTGAAGAAGATGCAGCAGAGCCTGGACGCGTTTTCAGTCGAAGCATCCCTGAGCGCCATTTCCGCGCAGATCAACGGATATGCAGGTGAGATGGAGGAGATGCGCAGGCAGCTCAATGATGTGGCTAGGACGCACGCCTTCAGGCCCGGGCCCCTGTTCCCCGTACATACCCCCACCGCGGCCCCCTTTCACGCCTACTCAAAGTAGTGCATCTGGGAGCTCGCAAGACAGCAGCGCGGGCGCACGCGCTTGCGGAAATGCCTTCGGCTCGACCCTCAACAAGGGCGCAGGAGGACCACAGTGAGGAGCGAAGCCGCGGAGGGTATCAGGGTGTCGCGGACTGTCCGTAGAGTAGCCGCTGTAGTTTTAGCATATACGTATCGCCCAGCCGCAACAGAATGGGACTTCAACAGTCCCACATGAAATATATTAGCTAACTCAATCTTTACAAGTCGTGTGATTGTAAACGACGCAACTGCATAGGTGAGGAATCCACCGCGACACGTCCGAAATCCACCGCGACACTTCAGAAATCCACCGCGAACTTGCATCCGCGACCGAATCCTCCAAGGCACTAGAAAGCTGCTCTCTGAAGGTCATGACAGCAGCACAGAACCTACTTGCTTCTGCCCGCGACAATGTTTGCCGTTCACTCGCGACAATTGCTCGCGGGGTGCCTGCCTCAGCCACTGGGCTCCTATCCACTTTCAAGTCGACCCGTGCAATTTCGCTGTTGACACCCTCCGGCTTCCCGCGTCGCCGCGACACTTGCTTTCAGAATTGGCTGATATCCTTACATTCCCTGTGCGGGAGATTCGCATTATATGCCCCTAGCTATTGACTGGGAGAAACACTCAAAATACCTCAGTTAATAAAGGCTCACAAAGGCTATTTTTGCAAACACATCCCGCCCGACACCTTTGTCGCGACGATTGGACACAAACTCGGACAGCCTTCGCGCGTTACAGTAGTGCACCTCTTGAGGGAAAATGCGCCCACGACAGGCTTACGCTTGACGCTCCCGTACGTCAATGTTGTAACTATCTCGCGACCATCACAATACGTATATATTTGCATTTCTACACATGAGGGAGACTACGCGACCAATGGCGGAATATCCGCGGGAGTGAACGAAGCAGCAAATCAGGGAACCTCCTCCCGAATTGCATACAGCACGCGCGTGCCCTCGCATTGCCTCCCTCCTGCAGCGCGAGCATTCTGGCCGCAATGTATTGGCCGCCTTCGGAGTGGTCAATCGTGATTTTGACTTGATCCGCCTCTGCGGTCTCCCTGTCGATGAGCTCCTGAAAATTGCAATGTCAGAACAACGAGGACAATGTGATATTTGAAACACATGAACCTACCAATGTAGGTGAATCCCACCACTCCGGATTGTCGTCGTCGCGGTCGGGCCACTCCCACCAGATTGTGTCGAGGTGGTGCTCCGAGGATAGGATTTCCTCAGGAGGCGGCGCCACTTTATACGCGATTGGTACCGCGGCCAGCTTGTGAATGTCGAGGTCCCACTCGACATCGAACCGTGTGTGCGCGACCGCGGCATGGATAATCTGCGGCAACCTCACCTCCTTCCCCCCGCGGGCGAGCACAATCTCGCCAAGGTTCACAAGACTGTCGCGCTGTGTGTGGTTAATCAGCGCGATGAGCTCAACTTGTCAATGATAGTGACTAACGAGTTCTTTGATAAGGGCGACCTTCCAGCGATCATACTGGAGGTCCGTCCGGGGAGATCACCGGATGCAATCCGTTCATTGAGCCTCCGTATGGCCTGCTCCATCCGCCACGCGCGGTAGCGGAACATGCGGGTCGCGGTCTTCTCGAGTTGATGGGCGGATGCTTGGGCAGACATTTGAGCCGGGAGGACAGAAGACATTGCGAAATGGGAAGAGGGTGAAATGAAGATGGAGCCCTGCCCCCGCACACCTCGCCGAATATTTAGCATCTCCCACCTGGTCACCTCGTGGCCAAAGTGGTTCCCATACACGTGTCAACCGCGCGTTCGCGAAGCAGGGAGGAAGAGCGGTGATGCGCATGAGAAGCAGCGACATGTCACAAAAGGCCTTGGGCTTGGGCAGATGACCTGCCTGCAGGCTTCGCTGCAACTGTCCCAACTCGGTAATAAGATTACTTTGGCGCGGATGGTTCGCGGCAATCCAAAAGGGTAAAAGCCGCGCCGCGAGGTCTTGAGGATATATTCGAT
Source organism: Amyloporia xantha (assembly GCA_036971615.1). Lineage (NCBI taxonomy): Eukaryota > Fungi > Basidiomycota > Agaricomycetes > Polyporales > Adustoporiaceae > Amyloporia > Amyloporia xantha. The sequence goes on from JAYKKR010000029.1 coordinate 172,946, forward strand.
AAGAGTTGCCATGATGCGCGCACTCCCCGCCGATCATCGCAGAAGCGACCGCGCCAAATGCGCGTTGAGTCGTGAGTGCGACTTATGGATCTGATAATCATTGCGAAGCTCGGCGTATGAATGTGCGTCATGTCAGGCACTTCATGAACATTCTCTGATGTCCATGAACATGCTCGGCAAATGCTGTGCATGCTATTGTCCCCGATGTGTACGGAATTCGCTATAGGCTCGGCGAAACGCGGTTGTCCATCGCTCTGACCGCGACCAATGGCCGCGAGCTCACCGCTGATGTGAGAGTTGGGACGTACGGCCCGCCTTCGTGCTATGCATTCCAACGATCCTCAATCTCATGGACACCGGGTGATCTTGCAACAACATTGTATTGAGACGCGAGAAAATACAACAGACGTGCTACAATAAAGTCGACCCTCCAGCCGCGGTGGCAGGCGCGTCCTCCTTGACAGCACCGAGCACGCGGAGAATTCCCTGCTTATCGCGCGTCCTCATCGCGAGCATCCTCTCCGTGATGGTTGAAAGGTGCCTCGCAAGCTCCTCCGCCTGACGCAGGCAGTCGACGTCGAAGTTCTCCGTGACGACGTAGTCCTACAGTGTAAAGAATGAGACTGAATAACTTACGGAGGAATATTGAAAGAACTCACCCCAGTTGGTGAGCGCCACCATTCAGGTTTCGAGTCATCTCGGTCGGCCCACTCCCACCAGATGCTGGACAGATGATCCTCCGAAGTCACCATGTCCTCCGGGGAGGCGCGATAGGGAGCACAATAGGGATCGCGGCGGCGCGCGGATGTCGATCGTCCACTTGACGCCGAACATTGTCTGATCGATCATGGCCTGAATGACTTGGGGCAAATCGATTGCCTTTCCCGCGCCGCGCGAGGACCAACTCTCCCAGGCACTGTCGAGTTTCTCGCTGTGCACGAGGTGGTCAGCAGCGTCATCATGTAACCAGATGGTGGTGACTCACAAATTCAAATGTGAGTGCCTCTCGCCACCGAATGTACTGTAAGTCATTGCGCGGGAGATCCCCAGAGTCGAGACGCTCATTCAACCTGAGCAGTGCTTCCTGGATGCGCCAAGTGCGATAGCGGAACATCCGCATCGCGATGCGTTCCATGTGCTGGGCAGACGCCGCGGAAGATGTTGCGGCCGGCATGGCAGGGAACAAAGATGAGAGCGATTGAACTGGGGCGCTGCCTCCACACACTTCGTCGAATATTTAGCATATCGCACCTAGTCACCTCGTGGCCAAAGTTATTCCCACCCACGTGTGTACCGCGAGGTCGCGAAGCACGGTGGATAGAGCGGTGATAAACATGATAAGCCGCGCGTCTCGGTAACGATTGCTTTATCTTGAGCAGAATGACTATGGACCGGGGCTTGAGCCATCCGTCCTGCCTCGTTCATTGCAGCTATGAAACCGCGACCTCGCGGGACAATCATCACGGTAGGGCGCGGTGTTCGCTACGGTACAAGACTCGAGAAGCATACGACGCGGGGAGTTGAGTATGTATTCAGGGACAATCGCGAAGGGGAGCGAACTCCTAGCCGATCACCCTCGAAATCTCCAAGAAAACGCCAACTCGAGCGAACACCGCGATGCCGTCACCGGATGATATCCGCGAAGATCCGCCCATTGAAATGCCCCCTGCGGCATAAGGTAAAACTGCTTTGAATGGTTGTCGAGCGGGATTGCTGATGGCGAGATGTGTCACAGGGCCAGAATGACTTTATGCGAGACTGGCTTCCCCACCGCGAGGCTTATCTCGCCTGCCTGTTGGAGCGAGAAGCACCGCCACTGAACAGACAATGTACTAGATGCCATTCCGCGGAAGGTGATTGGCGCTGCCTTGAGTGCTACGGATGCCCCGTGACATGTCAAGAGTGCTGTCAGATCTCGCACAGTACGATGCCACTCCACCGTGTCGAAAAGTGGAGCGGCGATTTCTTCTCGCCCGCATGGCTGAATGACGCGGGCGTGCGTATCTGGTTGGGCCATCAGGGCAAGCAATGCGCGCAGGCTGCGGAAACAGAGTCGCGCGAGCACGCGAGTCCTGAGCTTGAAGTCCGCGACCGGCCTGAGTCCCCTGTAGCGCCGCGACCCGTATTTACACCTGCATTCGCGCGCGACGGAAATCGTGGTTGTTGTGGATGTCACCGGCGTGCACGAGATCGGAGTCGGGTGGTGCTCTTGTCCGAATGCAACTAGCCCGGACAAACAACTGCTCGCAATGGGCCTTTACCCGGGGAGTACATTGCGCCCAAGAACCGCGTTCACGTTCAGAGTCCTGGACGACTTCCTGCTAACCAACAAAGAGTGCAAGACCTCCGCGATGAGCTACTATAGTAAACTCACGCGCGTAACGAACAATGCATTTCCGGATAGGGTACCGGTCGGTCCTTTGTCCTCTCGCACATCCATTCGCACTGATGTTCTTGAATAGGACCGCTACCGCGAGCTACTGCGACTTTCGCGACAATGGCGGAACCTCAAGTATCGTAAATGGCACGGATATGGCCATTCAGTGACAGCGCCCATACCACCAGGCGGGCTGGCCATCTTCTGCCCAACCTGTCCCCAACCGCGTGTCAACATACCAGATAACTATCGCGAGGACCCAGAGCAGTGAGTTTTCTGTTCCTCAACCGGATTCGGGACATAAACACCTCTTTGTCCAGGTGGAAGTACATGCGCTCTGTCGTCATGGATGGCAACTTCAGCGCGGAGCATTTGCGCATGAGAAACCCGAACGACGATGTGGCACTCAGCGATGGCCAAGGGTTCATGGTAGGCGAAAGGCTATACAAGGAGCACCTAAAGGTGGCCTTGGAGTTCAAAGAGGTCCGTCACAGACCTTGTCGCGGTGGAGATACGCTCACATTACGCGCGGCTGATGGCTATAGAAGTCCGATTGTCACGACCATCGCGCGGTCAATCAGGCCAACGCAGATCGGCATAATCTGGAGGCTACAGGGATTGGCGCGGCGGCCTGCGCTCGCCATGGGTGCTTTGTTCCACATGCCGTGGTAGATTTTCAGAAAGGCGAACGGTAAGCACCGTCGCGACGGCTGCGCGACCGCGACTGATCATATTCAACTCACAGTCAAATGAATATGGACTATGCGCTGAACAGCGTCCTCGCGAGCCTCGGGGGGATCAAAACACTCCTGGTAATGTACGACATTATGTGCCAGTACAGCAAGAGACTGCACATCCGATTCAGTGGAAATCCATACCTAAAAATGCCCCCGGGGCTGACAATACGGAGCGGCATTGGACTGTTCCACGTTCATGGCCATCAAGATAGTTGCTTCCCTCGATACTCTCCCAACTTCATTGAGGGCGCGGGGCAAATAGATGGCGAGGTAATTGAAACCTTATGGGCACCCCTCAACAACATATCAGGAAGCACCCGCGGGATGTCCACGGCGCATAGGAAGGAGGTCATTGACGACCATATGAACGACTCCAACTGGAAGAAGTTGACGGGCATGGGTGCGTATTTTGTCGAGAAGGGTGTCGCGGCGGTGACATTATAGTGCACTCCTAGGGAACTCACTTGTCCGAAAGTGGAAGAAGGCCGCGGCCGGACGACAGGAGAGCGCCGAGGTGCTGGCACAGATGGAGGCAACCGCGAGCGATGAGCAGCTTGAATCCTGGACCGCGCAGGAGACCCGCGCCATGGGGAACCGCGACCGCGACGTGAAAGAGATGGATGTGTATGACGTCCAGTTGAAGAAGGGCAAGTGCCATCACGTTTTGCTGCTTCCTCGACCACTAGTAATATTCCTCACAGCGCCAGGGAAAGTCGCGATCCAATTAGATCTCACCCGCGAGGAGACCAATGCCGGCCGCCGTCAAGGAGTGGCCCAATGGCTCGCGAATGGAATGAAGATCCAGGAGACACAGTAGGTCATATGCATTGAACGCCGGACAACACGTTGATGCTTCACAAAACAGACTCAACATACGTGCGTTGAAGAAGAAGTTGGGGCGTCATCCATTACTCGCAGATCAGCTGCAACTTGAAGAGAAGAGACAAAGGCTACAAAAGCGAATCGACACCTTTCAGGCATTGACATCGACATTTCTGCCTGGCCTGGACGATGAAGACGCCGATTGTCTTCGTGCACCGTATGATGGTGCAGAGTGGGTGGACCTTGAAGAGGAGATAAATCCCCTGGACGAGATGGGTGAAGTCGAGAACGAGGCGCGATTTGAACCTGAGGAGGCCGCGCTCTGGCTGCCGTCTGAGTTAGGTAACGATGTGATGCATCGCCATGATCTCGGTGAGGTCGCGGAGGAGGAGCTGCGTCTCCGCGAAGGCCAAGCAAATGATGCGCTCCACCTGATTCGTCTCGCGATTGGCTTCCGCTCTGTACTCTACCGTACTGGAGTGAGAGCCGCGACGAGCCAACGTCTGAAGTTGCGCTCTTGGGATGATGTCGCGGTGGTGAACAAAACAGTGAATGAGAACGCGCGGATATACACCCAGGCGCGGCGCGCGATGGAAGGTCTTGGAGCAAGTCCCGCGACACTGCAGAAGTATCAGCGCTTGGTCCGCGAAAATCTCAGATCCATCACAGCACTCATGGATAATTCCCTTCGCGGAACCCGCAACACTGGTCTCTCCTGGATTTGGACAGTAGACTTGCATGGAGACGGTGCACACTCAAATTGGATGGCAGAGTGTAAGTCTGACATTTAATTCCGATGACTCTTGCTAACCTCACAATCAGTGCACCGAGTGAATTGGCTGAGAGCACGCGCGCGCCGCGACAGATGGCAAGAGGACTACACCATTCTGGTCGCGGAGATGGGGTGGACAGAAGTCAGCTTCCGTAAACGCGCATGCATGGTGGTCGCGCGGAAACGTCCCGTACATTGGCCCGGGCCACAAGTGCTATGCCCTGCGACAAGCCGCGATGTACAATTCCTTGGGAGACGCGCTCAGTGCGCTTTGTGCGACATGTAAATAGTAATGTATCACGCTGGTTTTATTCCCGAAGTAAGAGTTTACATTGGCACTGTGACATCCCCTAACGGCCCAATTTATACTCTATTTGTAGTACGATGTTTCCATCCAATGAGGTGCAGCCACTCCCATTGCGGTGTGGATAGCGTCTCGCATGAAATATGCATAACATACGCGATCCCCTTGACACGGCGGAACAGCATGCCGCAGCACCTTGCCACATAGCGCAATCACAGATCCCGGTGGGTAATGGACTGTCAGTCCAGGTCCGTCCATCTCGAAATGGAGGTCGCGGTAGGAGCCGAATGTCGCGAGGAGGTCATACCACGGCTTCCTCGAGTTGCTGTCGCGGTGGCGCGGTGTCTCGCGGTTGGATATTATCTGGACCGCGTTGAACGGTGTCGCCCATCCCTGCATGCTGTCCCTCAACGATGGGTCCTGCATCAATCTACGCATGGTTTCGCGACCCGCCGCGTATAATGCGGGATGAACTACTGCTAGGACCGCAGATAGGATAGCGGAAGTCTCCGCGATCGCAGCCATCCATTGCCGCCCGCTCACCAAGTTGGCGCCTTGCAGACTCGCGGATGCATTGAGCGCATGTGGAGGCCCCTGCAAATAATGTTTATTCCATTATTTCCTCCTGGCAGACATCATCAACTCACTACATGACCCTGCTGATACCATGCCGGGATATATTCACACATCCTGGTGGTATTGAACATGTGGCTGGGTCGCGGAAAAGACTTCCCATCTGACGCCAACCCTTGGCATTTGCTCGCGGCCCACTATGCCTGAGCTGCTGAGTTAGAACTCCTGTCGCGATGTCCATTTCACTCTGACCTCGATGTGTCAGTTTAGTGTATCCACACAAGAGGTCTACCAAGTGAATACCTGATGTTGCGGTGATAATAAAGCGGGAAGGAACCAACCGATGATGCGGTCATGCGCGTCGGTCAGAATCGACGGCTGGTTAATACACATAACCTTGTCTGGAAGTATGCGCGCCCACTTTGCTTTCAACGCGTCTTCCAGCTTGGCGTTCTGGCCGTTCGCTTGCAACCCTAAAGCATCCGAGTATCTGTCAACATCCCAAGGGATGCGAACTGGCCAGACATGAGCAAAGATTTACACTCCGAAGCAGAATTGTTACGAAACCACGATGAAGGAATCGCGCCAGTTGGTCGGCAATCGCGCTGCATTCGCCGACAAGATACGTGCTAATATTCAACGCCACAGGAGGTGGCGGTGCCACACCGACATCGTGTCTCAGCAGGTGCAGTCTTCTACGGAACATGACTTGCATGAAAGCCGCAAGCTCGTCCGTCAAATCCATGTTTGCTAACTGTAAACTGCTCGCGGACCTTCAGGACACCGGTCGCGGTTGTGTCTCGATGCTCACCCAAATTCCTTCCGTGCGTGATATCGCGCGCAAGCTTTGTAGCGTCCCCGCCCAAGTTCGCAGAACAACTAGGACATCGGGACCACGCGGTTCCAGCATGTATGTCCTCATGACGACCACATCCCTGTTTAGATCTCATATTGGACCCGGCGCGGATGTCCGGAACTCAGCGATTCGGTGACCAATCATAGCGCAATGATATTAGGCCCCGCAGTTGGATGTGACTGTCGCGGTCAGTCGACATGAAACTGCAATCCGCTTTGGGACTGGTCGCGGTTCGTGAGTTGAGGAGCGCCTGGCAAAGCGCTTCCAATTCCACAACAGGAACTTGTCACTAAATTTCAACACTCATCTGCTCACGCGACAAAGCATAAAACGAACAGTATGAGTCTTAAAGGCATCCACACCAGCTCTTTAGGTGATGAGCTCGAGCTTTTCAAGCCTGCGGACAGGAACACGCGCAAAAACATCATCGACACGACCTTGATAAAATTACAGGGAGAGCATGCGACTCTTGCAAAGCAGGACAAAGGTGGCTTACGACGTGTATGTTGGCTGCAATTCTCTGCGCAACGAAGGCTGACAATAGGGTAGCAACTCTCGGCATGGTTTCGCAACGGTGCTCCAGGCAGCGGGCGAAAGAAGCCAATGAGATGGGGCGGAAAAGATCAGGCCCTGAGCAATTCGGGCTTGAGAACAGAGGACTCGTTAAGGCGGCTTCGAAGGAGATCACGAATGGAGACGGTATAGGCAACAAGAATATCGGCGCGTGGCCAGCCGCGCAAGCTCGGCTTTGGAAGGCACTCAGCGCAGATGAGCAAGCTGGATATATCGCGAGGGCGAATGCCCCGTCTGAGGCCAAGCGGCCTGCAAGCTTGCCGTCGCGGAAGTATGTGCCTCTCCGTTTCGGTCGCGCGCGTCGAGCTAAAAGTTGTATAGAGTCATTCAAAGGAAACTGGTGCAGCGCCTCAAAGCATTTACGACTCAAATCTATTGTGACTACGGTGTACGAATGGTCGCGTTTTCCGCGGTTCAAGTGGGACCTGAGGAAATCTTGGTGGATACGTGAGGTTGTACTTTGGCGTGACAATTTAATACTGACATGCATAACAGGCACGATTACAATAAAGATTTAGAAGGGGCACCCCCATTCACAGACATGCCTAACTGGGATGAAGACACACAAACCCAATTCGGATTATACAGTCGCAATGTGTTCCTGGATGGAGTGGTAGCAGATCAGTCACAAAGTGCAGCCATGAGGAAGGTGCGAATAAGGGAAGCCATGGACGTGGATGCGGAAGGCCTTCCGCTGATTCCAGTGCCAAAGGCAGATGAAGGCCGCGAGAAGCTGGACGACTTGAAAGCCATGCTCCGCGAGTTCCTGAACATTCATTTTCGTGAGCTCGTATTTCCGCTTGCACACGTGGTCTCTAACGTTTTGGCAGAGGCCGCGACCGGCAACGCAAAAGCCCGCGCGCCGTGGACCCATATCACGCAGAATCCGTCGCTTTATTTCGAAGACGAAATGACGCCGGACGGGATGGGTCTGCGCGATCCTTCGCACATGACGGATGGACCCCTCAGGAGCTTGCTACAATACTGGCGCGACCGACAAGTAACCAACGGCGGCCACTCTCCCTTCCGGTTCAAGGCGTATATGGTCAAGCGCGATGATGCCGGCGATGCGATAATGGCGCGGGCCGAATACAGCGAGGCCTATATCGAGGAGCGGAAGAAGCCCGCGCGAAAGCATAAAAAGAACAAAGGGAAGGCGAGCAAGAAGGCGCGAGGAAAGCGCCCTGCCCGCGCAGTCCCCGGACGCGGTCGTGATGATGACTCTGAAGATGATGAGGTTGATCGCGACTTTGGAGACGAGAGCGACGATGCCTCCGGTGATGAGAATGACCCCCTACTCATTTGCGAGAAGCCAACAAACTGGGCTTTGAAATCGCGGACACGTCGAGACAAGTTCCTCATGGCAATTGGAACGGGCGAGGTCTATTTTGAAGTGGTTCACAATTTGCAGAACTTTATGGTGAGTGGCGCGCGGTCTCATATCATACTGCGACTAACCCTGAATCTGCAGCGCGGCACTAAACCTGTTCCCCAGCCACTGTGCCAACAGGGCTGGACGTCTTGGGAGTATACGGAAAGATACCTCCCGCCGCATGTGCACAGTGATCCGAATGGGCTCGACGAGATCCTCCAATGGATGGATGATGCACCTTATCTGGATGAAGAAGGTAACCTCCCGCGCGATAGCGCCGGGTACAGCGCGATCATTGAGCAGTTCATTCTCATCGCGGGACTAATCACGCGCGAGTTTGACGTTGTTCAATTTGGGTGGGAGGAAGAGGAGGACGCCGCACAGTCAGGCATTCCTGCACATGTCGTCGGCACACAGATCGACTTTATGGACGTGGTCAATCGAATCGACCCAATGCTGAGGCTCCTCTGTGACGTAATGAGGGAGTCGGAGGCGCAGGCAGCTGCCCTGCCCGTGGCACACACGCTCACCACTGGTGGAGAATCATCGCGGTCCAATACGGTGCAACCGCCATCACCTAACATTTCGAGCGGTGACAAAGGTGGCAAATCTCAGGATGCAAGGTTCACAGATTCAGGAGCTACTGAAGAGCCTACCGCGGGATCCTCCACACAGCGCGAGCACCTTCACCATGAAGGAAAGTTGGGTCGCGAGGACGCACGACAGTCCTTCTCCGCGCGACAGTCCTGGAGACCGCGATCAAGGGGAAGGCAGCCTCGAAGATGCCGATGACGATTCCAAGTTGAGACAGCTCAATGAACACCTAGCAGCGACACAGAGGGCGCTAGATGCTATGAAGAAGTCGAAAGAGACGGCCAAGGCTGCCGTTCGAGCAAAACCTCCACCTGTTGCGAAGAAACAGCTCGCGCGTGTAGATCCGGACAACGCGCAAGGGATTCAGGAGGCCCGTGCCTCGAATAAAAAGGACAACCAGAGCGGGACAGAGCGGGAGGAACTGGCTATAATGAAAGAGAAGGAAAGGTTACAAAGGGAGGCCGAAGACGACCGGGCATGGGCGGAGGGATTAGCGCGAGAGGCGGCCAAAAAGGAGCGCGCTGCTGCACACCAGAAGAAGGTCGCGTCCCGCGCGTTGAAAGAGCAAGAGATGGATAAGCAAACAAAACAAAAGGCTGTCGACCACATCGCGCGGATCAATTTGGATCGTCAAGCCATGAAGGAGAAAGCCATTGAGGACAAGCGGGCGCGCGTGGCCCTCGCGCAGGCGGGCCCTTCGCGACCCCCTCAAGAAGCAGCGGTGCCAGGGGCAGGTGGGCAACTGAATGCAGACTCCAATGCCATGGTTCCGACCAAGCGGACTGCAGCTCAGGGCCCTGGAGAAGCGCGGCTCGCCTTGCTTAACAAAGTGCGAGACCGTCTTGGGAGCCAGCCGCCTGTCGCGGCAACCATAAAGCCCACCACCCAAACTGCACCGCCCGCGCTGGGAGGAATGGAGTGGCGTACAGCTGTCGCGGGGCCAAGTGTGGCGCGGCCCGCGCGTCCTCAGCCGCAACCGCGATATCAAGGGGCCAGCCACGAGAATACTGCTGGCCCGTCATCCATGTATGTTGATAGAACTCACGGTTCAAGCGACAAGGACAGTACCAAATCCGACGAGGATGGGTCACCTTCGCGACCTGCTCCCGGCGCATGGACGAGGGCCAAGGCGCAGAAAGAAAAGCAGGCCATGCTTCAAGCGCCTACAGGAGGATCCGTGTCAGATGCGATAGGACAGCCGCGTGCGACACGTGCAACGACGCGGAAACAGGATAAGACTGGGAAAGGTGATGCAAGGCCAGATAGCCAAGACGGTCAGGTGAAATCCAATGCAAGTCCTGCCAAGCGCGTGCCCGCGCAAGCACGCGCGCGTGCTACGGTTCGCGCCACCGGCCGCGCGAGAGGTCGCGGTCGCGGTGCCGGGGCAGAATGCCTGCTTTGCCCGCTCTCGAGGAGGAGGATGAGGAGGACGAGGAGAAAGATTCAGAGGAAGATGATAATCCTCGTCCTAGGAAAGTGGCCAAACGTGGCCATGGACAAAGAAGAAGATGAGGCCTGTGATACCCATGCAAGGCGCGGCGCGTCACGCAGTCGCGGTTGTCCAGTGTCAGTTGCTGAGTCGCGGTTATTTAGTGGCGATTGTTGAGTCGCGGACGAGTTTTGACCAGATATCTTAGAAGGCACCCGATAAGTATTGCCTGTGGCGTCTGCTGTCTTATTTGTGATGTTCCACCTAATGGGCAATCTAATGCATTGTAATTCCAGACCTGTACAGACTTGTGTTAATCAGAGACTATTGCTCCACTCTTTCACAACTTGAGTCGCGCGCAGAAATTGGACTGGAATTATAATCATTTATATAGTAGTTTTTGGGACTGTTGAAGTCCCATGCGCTCGCGAGACTATGGTATGTACATCTAAATATTCGTCGTAAAGAAATCTATGCGGACGATGTGCCGCGCTGTGAGTCCTCCCCCTGCTGTTCTCCACCAGTCGCAATTTTGTGAACATCCGCGGCCTGGATTGAAACTCGCGTCACCGCGGTCGTGCTTGGATCCCGTGTTTGAACACTGTCCTGGCTGATGTTGCTCGCGAGGGCGGCGGTAGAAGTCGCGCGCGAAGCCGCGCTTTGGAACAAGGGCTCTGGCACATAGGCCCGTCGAGCGCTGAGGTCCAGGACTTGCTTGCGGATGCCCTCCATCTGCCCCGCGTACCCGTCAATCTGCGCAGAGATGGTGTCCAGCGAGGCTTGCATGCTCGATGCGTTGAGGGACTGCTGCACCTTCTTGAACTCCTCGCGAAGGTTGATGATTGACGCTTGGAGGTGCTCGGGCTCGATGGAGGCGACCGCGCTGTTCAGTGCGTTGACCTGCGCACTTACCGTCTCGACGCGCGTGTCGAGATTCTCCATGGACTCTTCCATGTTCTCCTGTTGCTCCTCCACCTGCAAGACGCGCGCCTCGATAGCGCTCCCAGCAACCTCGACCGCACCCATGCGCTCGGTCAAGCTCTCGAGCAGGACACGCGCCTCGCCCGTGCCCCCGCAACCTCCACTGCCGCCAAGCGCTCCGTCAAGCTCGCGACATCCTCCTCATAGTCTCCAAACGATGTTTGGACCTTCTCCATGAGGAAGTCCCTGAGCTGCACGGCAACTTCGGTGACCGTGTCTTCCATCTTCTCCAGGGGCACTATGGCAGCCTCATGCCTCCTCGCGATGTCCTCGAGCATGGCGACCTTTTCTTGCAAGGCCACGACCGTCTCCTTCAGCTGCGCGGTCTCCGTTTGGTCCTTGGCGAGCTGCTCGTGGGAGGCCTCGGAGTGTGTCTCGCGCGCGCGATGGGCCTCCTGGTTGGTCTCCGCAAGACCGCGGTCCTCCTCTTCGCGCACAATGGGACTTTGCTGCGGCTCGTCGAACCTTTCGAGTTGGTGATGCTCCCACTGGTTCTCCTGGTCCTTGAGGTAGACGTAGGCGGGCGGTGTGGGGTCACGGCGAGATGGCGCGGTCTTGGGCTTCTTCGCGCGGCTGGGCCCTGCAACTGGCTCTACTGGGTCCTCGGCGTCGATGTCGAGCGGCGGTGAGGTGCGCTCAAGGCGACTGTCTCGTTTTGGCCGCGTCTTCTTCACCGCACCGCGAGTTGGTTTGCCGGCGGTTTTCTTCGCCTGAGCCAACTCGGCCTCATACTCCTCGAATAGCTGGCCGTTGGGGAGTATGTTCTTGTTGTCACTGTTCTGGTGCAAGAAGCCCAGGTCTTTCACCCAGACGGTCCATGCCGGCGGCGCAACCTTGTCGCGGATGCATTTCTGCGCGTATTCTTGAAACGCTTTTGCGGTGTCCGTCGCGGTCTGGTGGCCAGTGATCGCCTTGCCGTTGGGTCGCCGAGGAACCAGAGAGCACTTGCCCTTGTTGCGCGCGCAGTACATGCAGCGCCCGAAGTGTGATGTCGCGACCATGCACACCTTTTTGGCCTGCGCGCATACACCACAGCTGACAACCTACAGACCAGCAGGTGAGCGTAAAACAATCGCGACGATGCAATGACTTACAGATTTCACTGCTACTGCAGACGCCTCTTCGATCCTTGCAGCCTCTGCAGCGGCCCTTGTGGTGTGCTCAGGCTGCTTCTCCTTGGTGCGTGCGGACCGGCGCGGCGCATTCTTGCCTGCGGTCGTCTTCTCGCCGTTGCGCGGAGGCGGCGCGTCCTCCCTCGTCCTCGTCGTCGTCCTCCTCCTCGTCCTCCTTGTCCCCATTCTCATCGTCCTCCTCTTCTTCCTCGTCGCGTCCACCCACCACTTCCACCTCCACCTCTTCCTCACGTGCCCGCTTCTTGCCTTTTGCATTTGACGGCTTCTTTTTTCAGGTAGCGGCGGCACCCTCACACAATCCAGAACGATTGGACTGTCGTCCGAGTCGACGAGCGGCCTCTTCAGGGATGGCCGGACAACCGGGCGCTTCATGCGAGGGGGCGCATTTACTGGGGGCAACGCGAACCGCGGTTTTGTCCTCTTGGGCTGCTGTGTTGTCTCCATAGAGGCCGCGGTGGGCTGCGCTGTGGGTGCCGCTGGTGGGGGTGTGCGCGATTGGGTGGCAGCGTCTGCCTGAGCGGAGGGCTTTGCTGCCTTGCTCTTCGCGGTCTCGCTGTCCTGGTGCGCATCCGACTTCCGTTTCTGGACAGGGACGCGCGACGTCGATGCTTCCGGCGTCGGAGCTTGCGCAAGCGTCTCGCGCGCCGCTGGAGGAGCTCCTGCTGTGAAAGATGTTAGCATTTGTCAGTGGCCTCGACAACTGACATGCACTGTGCTTACCTCTCTTGGCCCACCACTGATCGTTCCCCAGCTCCACCTCCTGAGTTGGCCCAGGGATGACGAAGTTCTTCATGCCGCTCGAGGAGATGCGAGGATCGTCGACTCTGATGTTGCGGAGGTCGGCGCCGTTGCGAGAGTCGGCGTACTCCCTGAGTGCGCTGCACAGCAACATAGGCACGCGCAGAGACCCGCGCACATCCCGGGAGCGTCGCGGAACGCGTGCCAGCCCTTTTTCTAGAAATGAAAAAGATGTTAGCTGTTCTCATATGAGTGGCTGCTATGTACTCACAAACTCGGAGTAGAAGGACTCCTCGTAGAGCACGTAGCCTTGTGTGCCCGGGGCGGGCGCGCAAGCGAGCGCGGCCGCCATACGCGCGGTCGCGGTGTCGATGGTGAGCTGGCGGACGACGGCGTCGGACATTTTCAGTGAGAAGCGAGGTTAGAAAAGCGAGAGAGGCTGGAGTGGCGGTGATGGTAAGAGGAAGACAGAATGAACTTGGACGCGCGCGACCTTCAAGTGCTGAACGGGTTGCGGGTTATGTCAGCAACGCGTCAACGCGCGCTCAGGTGATCGCCGATTTTCGATCGTCTTGTCACGTGGGCGCCTGAATCGATCGCGACCTCCTATCCCAAGTCAACTGCTACGCGTCTTTGTACTCTCATCCAGTCTTTCCGCTGCAAGTAGGTGCTAATACAAATTCCTGTGCAATGTTCATAAGCTCATGAAAACAACTTAGCATTCCCACCTCGTCGCGACCACAAACACCGCGATCGATGAACATGGACATGGAGAACCGTGAGGACCTCGTCCACAGCTGTGATGAGTACTGACAACCCATAGGCAAATCCAATCGAAGGCGCGCACAGATCTCCCCGACGTGCTCATGTCTGAGGCCCGCGGAACTCTTATGACTAGAGGTGAGTACAGTGATCGCGATCTCCACTTTGTGGCTGATGTTAATACGACTGATTTCCGATCTTGAAGACCGCGATTCAGTGCCCCGAGACGAGAACTCGGGTGGCCGCGCACGCACCCCGATTGATTTGGATTTTTTTGATTTGGATCCAGGTATGTCCTCATATCCACATGGAATGGGCACTTATCTAGCATTGGCGTGAAGATTTGAACCGGCGCGAACCCCAATCGACCTCCACCGCGACCTCGACCTCCACCGCGACCTGGACCGCGACCTCGACCTGGACCGCGACCTCCGCGACCTTGACTTCGACCGCGACCTCGACCTTGACCGCGACCTCCGCGACCTCGACTTCGACCGCGACTTCGACCTCGACGTGCCCGACGCGGCCGCGGGAATTGTTCCAACTCACAACAATATTGTCCATCAGAGTGTGTGAGGAAGTTCCTCTTTTGGATTGAACTGATATTGATTGTAGCATTCTACCGTGACCGCTCACCTGTCGGCCTAAAAGCGTGTTGAAGGAGGCTATGGAGGTTATGGAACGCCATGGGAGTGAAGGCAAGTGTGTTCCATTTGATATAATAACATAGGGCGAACCTCTGATATACAGGAACAGAGCGCAGTCGCGAACGGTCGCCCATCCTTCTTGACGATTTTAGCGATGACTTCGATGAAGAACCTCAAGTAGTCGCCCGCATCAGCGCTGAGGCCAGAACCAAGAGGCAGGGTGGGGAGCGTCACGAAAACTTCAATACCCACAGCACAATTGAACACATTGTGGACGAAGGCCATTCCAGAAGTGCTCCTCAAGTCGAGACGAGAAATACAGATTCTGCCCCTGACGTCCATGACGCTCCGCGCCGCGATGATGTCGCGGCAGGTCATCTCGGGGAAGTAGCACCTTTGCCACCTACTTCTCTCGCCGCGCGCTACGCGCATATCAAGGATAAAATTAGCAATGGTGGGCAAATGTTTCATGTTTTTGATTCAACCATTCATCCAGCATAGGATTTCCTATCACGACCGAGGCCACATATCTCCGCGACATGCGGCGACACGCTCGCGACCAATTGATCGCGGTCGACCATGACATCGACGCGCTCAACGACATCCTCTTGTTGGAGCGGGGAATTCGGCAGCACCTGAGCACAACGAGCATAAAAAGTAGGATCTCCAAGGTGGAGACGAAGTTGTGGGTGCATGGGTCTCCGTCCTGGGACGAGCACGAGGACGGTCCTCCCGAGTAGACGCGACTTTAGCCATGTACTTTTTTCCTGCAAATTTACCATGAAGTTCACCTCCTGTATGCTTGGTATGTACCCTAGTTTGAGTTATGAAATTAGTCACTTCGGCAGTATACACATAACGGGGCCTTTCGCTACAAGTGGCCATGGTCGCGACAGCCTGAGTGGAGTTGTCGTGCTCGCGCGCGCGACTTCGCGATGGACTTTCCCAAACTCGCGGTGGCCCTCTTGCACCGTTTATCCATTGATGTTTAATGGTGCTTATGGTTGCGAGCCACTTGACGAACTGGCAGAGTTTAGTATGGGTTGTATTCCCGGGGTGAATATGCTCTCGCGAGGTCTCTATGGTGAACTCTGCCAGTCGCGATCTTCACTATTGTTTTGCGCGAGAGCCGCGAGTATTGGCAACTAATTGTCCGCGGTGCAGGCAGATGATGGCATGTACATGAGTAAAACATGGGCAAGACTCACTTGCAATTTGATAGTCCCCACAGTGTGAAGCTGTCCGCCTGCAAGCGATTTTGGTGGGAGGACAGGGGCAGCCAGTGGGCAATTGTCGCCGAGGAAAATGTCACATGGCGCGAGCCTGCCAGACAGAGGACAGCAGCACCTCGGCCGAGCCAGGGAGACAGGGAGGAATTGTCGCGGGAAAACAGAGCACATCGCGCGAGGCTACAGGACAGGGAACAGCAGCACCTCGGCCGAGCCAGGGAGACAGGGAGGAATTGTCGCGGGAAAACAGAGCACATCGCGCGAGGCTACAGGACAGGGAACAGCAGCACCTCGGCCGAGCCAGGGAGACAGGGAGGAATTGTCGCGGGAAAACAGAGCACATCGCGCGAGGCTACAGGACAGGGAACAGCAGCACCTCGGCCGAGCCAGGGAGACAGGGAGGAATTGTCGCGGGAAAACAGAGCACATCGCGCGAGGCTACAGGACAGGGAACAGCAGCACCTCGGCCGAGCCAGGGAGACAGGGAGGAATTGTCGCGGGAAAACAGAGCACATCGCGCGAGGCTACAGGACAGGGAACAGCAGTGCCTCGGCCGAGCCAGGGAGACAGGGAGGAATTGTCGCGGACAAGCAGAGTATATCGCGCGAGCCTGTAAGCCTATATAGTGGTGAGAGCAACCGGCCGAGCCTGAATCTCAAGGCCCTGCTGCAGCGTCGGCCGACGTCCGGCGTCCCTTGGGTCAGGGCACATTGTCAACCATATATATCCTATGAGTCAGGTGAATATGACTGAACGGGCTCAACACGCACGGCCGTGCCGCGTTGGACTGGGTATCGAACTCGAGTACCATGGTACTCGAAAGGACTACTACTGGACGGCTGTGTACTAGCACGTCGGGCAGGGCGTACTACCCGAGTACTATGGTACTCGAGTGGTCTCTCCTAAGGCACTGCATGCGTGGTGGACCCAACGCTCGCATGCAGGACAGCCCGTCGTTCCCGAGTACTCTGGTACTCGAGAGCGCGGATGTGGATGATACGTGCAGCAGCATTGCTGACTGCACGTATAGGCTGCTGGTTAATCAACCAGGGTCCTATCCCAACGCGTGCTGCAATGCCGCGTTGGTGGGACTGTCTTTCTCGAGTACTTTAGTACTTGAGAGCGTGAGTTCGAGTGTCCCACAAGTTGGTTCGGCTGACTATGTGCGAAGGTCCCGAACCACCGAGCCTGAGCCCATACCCAGCACGCACCGTAGTGCAGTGCTGTCGTCGTCCCCAAGTACATTAGTACTTGAGGACGTGAACGCGAACACGAGTGGTGCGCGTACCAGCATAGCTGAGTACACGTGCGCATTGTTGCTTGCTCATTCCGAGCCTCTGCCTGATGTGCATGGTACTGTAGTGTCAAGCAGGCTGTTGTCCTTGAGCGCTTCGATGCTCGAGAACATGCATGCAAGCTGCTTGGGCTGCATATTCACCTCAAATATCGGAGTATCTGAGGGTGAATATGCCCAAGACATGCTTGTTGACAGACATACAAACAACTTATCCTGTTGTTTGTATGCCTTCATGCACCAATATGTGAAGCATTCAAGTACATCTTACATGTACTTGACTTCTCCTTTCCTTTCGAAATGTCTGACCCTTGTCTCTATTGGACTTGAGCCATTCTTTCGGTGGATAGATGAAGTATTTTATACTTTGTTTATTCTAATTGTAGTGCTACATCAGGAAAAACACTTTTTCTCTAGGGTACTCTAGATTACTCTCAGATAATGCGGATTTCTCAGAGCACATAAGGTTAGCTCAGAGCAATTGCGAGTAGCCTCAGTCACTCTCATGTGCTCTGGGAGGTATGCGCACTTCTATAACTGCTCTGAGGGTCTCTCAATGTCTTATCAAGCAGGATATTATTACCAGATGGTTTTGTATGTATACAAAGACGTCCAACTATTCAAAAAAAAGCTAGAAGACGTATCTAAGACATTTTCCTTTGTCAAGTCGGGTTGAGCCTTATTACCATAGTTTGGAATCAACATACAGCTCTGACGGATACTGGTGAGAGGAATAATTGCACCCGCAGGAGATCCATCTGGTCTAAGCAGCCGTTTCACAACATACATATTGTGAGCAGGCTCTGCAGTCGGTTTCAGATTAGTATACCATTCCACATAGGCCAGCGGACATTTTGGCCAAAACGATGGCGCATTTGCATTGTCCAGATGTTCTGGCAATTTGAAAATAACTCGAAGCCGTCCAATACGTGTTCCTTTAAAGCTTGATTAGAATCGGTTAATATCAATGATGTATATGTCTCACCTTCTAGCCCTGTTGATTCGGCATCTTCATTGTGTAAAATGACAGCCGTATCAAAACGTCCAGCATTTTGACTGGTGGATGGAACTGCCTTGAGGACATCACATTCCTCTTCTCCGTCTTCAAGATTAGGAGGATGAAATTTGAGAGTGTGGTAGATGTTGAGGCGATCAAATGGAAGACTGTGTAGAATCGCATTTCTGTTGGAAATAGAATGCTGTAGCAAGGAATTGAGATACTCTTTGAGGCGGAGTGAGAAACCTGGAGCATGGTGTTGATGCTCTATATGCGCAATAGGTTTCCTGGACTGAGTGGGGAATTTCGGCAGAGAAATAGCCAGTCCACTCCCTTTAGACTTCAAAGCGGTTTGGCGGGCATCTGAAGGTGGTTGCAAAGACTCCTTCCAGGTGATGAAGTTCTGGAATGCGGCCATCTTTTCCTGGCGAGACAGCCAGAGAGTCATTTGAGGGAATTCGTCTCTGTGATTGGAAGCGCGCCAGCCCTCCTTCGCAAAGTCAATATGCAGACGTTCGAACATTTCTGTGTTGTAATTGTCGGTTGTGCCCAGCATGCGAATCGACTGAATATAGTGCATGAGAGAATGGAACTTGGGGATGTTCATGTCTTCGCGTACGCCGGTGTCGATGAAATAGGACTTGTTTTTTGAAACGTGTCCAACGCGTCTTGCAAATAGCCCAGAGTAATGTCGTCGTGTGTGCTGTACTGAGCAAGATAAATGAAGTCCAACAGCGCGCGACAGGCAAGGAGAGCTTTCTTGGGGAACACTCCGACAAGACATCCCAGCAGAATCTTGGCCATCTGCTTTCGCTCTGTACCAGATATCTGAGATAGTGCCGAAATGCCATTCTTGAAATGGCGAGCACCATACGCAGGAGGAAGTGAGCGAATACGATAGTCCAATTCTTCAGCGCTCATGATGTGTGTGCACCAATTCACAAGATGCTTGAAGACACCTTGATAAAGCTGGTGGAGTACATCGGGGTGATAGACAGGTGAATGTCGGTGTGAGGGAATCCATGCCAGAAAGGTTTGTAAACACTTCCTGAGACGTCTTGCTCCATGCATATCTTGTGAAACTGAGCCACACTCTCTGTAGCTTTCCTCGCCTCCTGAATGACTTCCAGTGTCCAAGCTTGCGTGCGAAGAGGATGCGCCTTTGGGTTTCCCAGATCGCTAGCAGGACAGCGACACTTGGGACATGTTCCGTATTTTGAACACGTCACCAAGCATTGCTCTGGGTAGTCGGCAACATAAGCAGCAATGATGGGAAAGACCTTTCGCGTTGCTCCATCTCCTCCAGTCATTTCGACGCCATGCTTCCCTGCTTCCAACAAGGGCTCCAAAATGACCCGCATCGACTCGTGGAACAGGCGTTGATTACGTGCTCGCTGTTCCTGTTGCGTAAGCTTCTCTCTTGTGATTTTGTCCACCGAAAGATACCCCAGCAAGACACATGCATGGAGGGAAGGCTTGCGTCGCACAGATTTTGGAAGATTGCCCAGCGTCAGATAGACTGGATAGGCCGACTTGCCTCCAGTGAACTGAGTGAGCTGGGTTTTGTCGGTAGCGATAATAAGAGGGGCCAACGTAGCCCCAGGGGGTAAGCGACTCTGCAAGACAGCTTAAACAAACCAGTTTTGATATATACATACTGCTGACTTACCTGGACCGCGTGCCACCAACTACCTGTCCACATCTCATTGTATATCCTATTCTCCCTTGATGCATCGGAGAATACTTTCTTGGGACGATATACGATGTATTTTGAGAGCGATGGGTCTCCCCACAAAGAGCGAATGGCAGCTAGAATGTGACGATAACGGATTGTATGAATTTCATGTGGGCGATCTTGAAATGTGAGGTGCTTGACATGCCATTGGCCAGCCCTATCAGGTATGCTGTCGACTATTTGGTGGAGAGCTCTTGTATTGTCGTAAGAGAGCCCCAGTTTCTCCTTGACCTGAATGGACATCAGTCTCTTCGGACTGTTAAACAGAGTTTGTCTCACTTACCCCAGGAATGGATAGTAACCGATTGAATGCGTTGTGACCAGGATTGTCCTTGACCATCCAATTCGCAATGCGCCAATCGAGTTCGGATGCAAAAGGATGGAAGAAAGATGGCTCCTCTATGTCTTCATCCACGTCCATAGCATCTCCATCTCCCGCACCGAACAGCTTATGCCACCGCCTATGAAGGTTATCATTCATGCGAATGACCTTCCCCACACTCCCATCCTCATCCTCCACCCGTGTATCATCATCGTCGTCGAGTGCACGATGTTGGACCTGGTGATTATGTGCCACGGTGGAAGGCCCTGGTCCTGCCTCCCCAATCCCATATTCATGAGGCGGAGGGAGATTCTCGATGGGAATGAAATGGAAAGGCTCGCGGTCCCTGCCCTCATCGAAGATGTCATCCAAATCTTCTTCATCGGAAGATTGCTCTCCAGGGGTCTGCACATCTTCAAGAGCCTCTATATCGCCTCCTTCCCCTTCAAGATCCAAGGGGCCCAGGTCGGCCAGTTTGCCTCGACGATACCAAGCACAAGATTGGGCCCGCGACATGTGCATGTTGCACGATTTTCTGGTGGCAAAGCTGCGCCCACAGGCAGGACAGATTCTTTCGTCATCGACAAGGTTCATTGTGGATGAAGATCTTCAATCAGGCAGATGAAGGCGCACAGAGTGGATGGGCACAAACATGATAACATTGCCTATACACCGCAACTAGATTACGTAATCTAGTCTAGAGCTAGTGATCGACATGCATGAGTGAGCGAACAAACCATGAATTGAAACAAGCGTAGAGGAGAGAACTTCAAGGACGGAACATTGTCGGCGGGAGGAGAGGGCATCAATGTGAAGAGAAGAGCGAGTCGGCGATGCAACAGAGTCGGCGGGACGAGAGGCGGGCGAGAGCACGTCGGCGAGCAGCGTCCAAGAGCAAGATCTTCGGGTCGCGAGAGGCGTAACCGCCCGATGCAGCCCATTCGCACGATTTTCGACGCGGAAGACGACGAGCATGCCGAGACCGCCAGATGGGCGAACAATGACCACCGCCACAGCCCCCAGCCCTCATACCCCCAGTCGGCCGGTTCAGAGCGCACGTTGTTCGCACAGCGCTCGCCCAGGCATTCGGACGAGACGTCAATGTTGAAGAAGACCGGCGGTGACCTGTTTGCGAGGTCGGAGCGCGTCTTGGTGTTCGCGGGCGAGTAGCGAAAGTAGGAGAGGGCAGACGCGAGCGCAGCGGGGCGAGGGGGCGTCGGGGCAGGGTGGGGAGTCAGCGCGATAGAGAGCGGGGCGAGAGAGTGTCGGGGCAGGGTGGGGAGTCGGCGCGAGCGAAAGCAGGGGCAGCGCAGACGGACGGGGAGCGACGGGGCAGGGAGCGTGTCTCCCTCGCCCTGTTCTCCTCTGTTCTCCTCTCCCTCTCCCTCACAGCAGCCACGGCAGGGGGCGAGATGGGAGGGGCGGCGGTGTGAAAACATCGGCCGTGCGAGAGGACGTCGGCGGCGCGAGAGGATGGGGCGGTCGGGGCGCAAACGTCGGCGGGGCATGAGCTTGTCGGCCGCGGACGAACGCGAGCGGCCAGCTGCTTCTGTACGGTTGATGCACCAACTAGCGGATAAGCCCCCAGACCCGTTATGCACCAGGCAGGCTATCTGCCTGCACCCTGGTGCATCATTTGCAGGGTCTTCGCCGGACCCTCCGGGGCCTCCTAGCCTTCGCCGTAGGGCCCCCGGCATCGCGGCATCTTGCCTAATGTGGCAGGTATCTGTTCCGTGACTTGGCATTATATAACAGAATGGGTATTTTCGGGCATTTATGCTCAATTAAAACATCAAATTCCACAAAAATATATAATTTATTCCAGTAGCTACAGGGGTACCCAATCACAGACATCTATATACATATGAAAGGTGTACCAGGCTCGGGAGGGGCACGTGCGGTCGGGGCGGGGCGGTCGGGTGGCACCGCGCGGGCGGTAGGGTGGGCATGTACGAGCCGCGGGCAGGACATACGAGCCGCGGGAGCAGCTGGATATACGAGCGGCAGGGGTAGACGAGCAGTGTGGGTGGGAAATACGAGTGGATGCACGAACGGCGCGGCGGGGGCAGACGAGCGGCGGCGGTAGGACGTGCGAGCGGCAGGGGTGTGTATGTCTTGCCAGGGACGTGCGAGCGGTGGGGCAGGAAATTCGAGCAGTGGGGACATACGAGCCGCCGGGACGTACGAGTGGCAGCGGTGGGTCGTACCAGCGACGTGCGAGTGGCGGGGCAGAAAATGCGAGCGGCGGGGACGTACGAGCGGCAGGCGTGCGGCGGCAGGAATGGGACGTACAAGCGGTGGGTCAGACGTACGAGCGACAGGTCGGAATGTACGAGCGGCGGGTCTGAATGTACGAGCGCGTGGCGGGACGTATGAGCGGCGTGGTGGGGGTAGACGAGCAGGGCGGCAGGAGCAGACCAACAGCGGGGTGGAACGTAGGAGCTGCGGAGAGGGAGCGTCGATCGTTGAGCCGGGAGCGTCGAGCGTCGAGCGGGGAGCATTGATCGTCCAGCGTCGAGCGGGGGGCGTCCAGCGTCCAGCGTCGAGTGGGAAACGGCGTCGAGCGGGGAGCAGGGAGCCGGGAGCGGTGAGCGTCGAGTGGAGAGAGCAGGTAGTGGGGGGACCGGGCGCGAGGAGCTTAGCAGCCTCGACGCGCAGAACTGCGTCGAGGGCGTGGTGTGGTCGTGTCAGTCGGGTCGCTTATAGCGCCGTCAGGCTGGGTAACAAACAGACGATCAGCGGATGAGAAACATAAAAAAAGAAGAGACTTACTTTACGACGCTGCTCGCAGGCAGCAGCGGGACGTCGTCGACGTCGAGGAGACAACCGCTGACGCGTCGCAGTTGGCGCACAACGCGGAAACTGCCGAAATGCCCGATTTGGACATGTGGCTGAAGTCGTGCTCGCGCTGCTCAGCAAGTACGACGGTTCTGAGCGGGTATCTTCAGTGTATAACATGTAGAGAGTAATGAAAATGTATGTGATAGTATAGAAGTTAGTTATCTAGACAGTCCTCAAATTCCTCAGAGAGATATAAACAAAACACACCTATTTGGGTTCCAGAATAGTCGAAATTCAGCATATTCTGGTAATATCAGGAACAATAGTCTATGCAATGGTAGAATAAAGGATACTATGTAAAATAGAGCATATAAGAGCAGAATTAGTTTAGCTGTGGTGTTGATAGGTGAGTGTTTATGGCCGTGATGTTCGAAACAGCCGTATAGGTAGGCTAGCGAATGTTTCGAGCATCGAGTTGCGCCTGGCTGAGCGCGCCACCTGATTGGCTGCGCTATGCCTCGGCCGACTCGGGACTCTTCCTCACCTCGCAGATCTCGTCCTGTACCTTTCATTCTTGGTAAGCAAATCCTAATAGTATTCTACTGTGCTAATGTAAATTATGGCGTGGATTGGGGCACTATTGAGAACACAGTAATGTTCTCAATAGTGCCTCAGACGAATGTAAGATGCTAAGACGCCTTCCTCTTTGGGTAAGTCCGGCACGTGCCGGACTGCCAAAGGTGCCGCGTCACCTTTGGTAGCTGCTCGACGTCGTCGTCGTCGTCGACGACGTCCCGCTGCTGCCTGTGAGCAGCGTCATAAAGTAAGTATTTTATTCTTCTCTGTTTTTCTTTCACTGACCAAATGTTTCTTACCCAGGTTAATGGCGCCGCTAGAAGCAAACCGGCCGACATCCTCGACGCAGTCGAGGCTGCCCAGTCCCTCGCGCCACTCTCCTCAACGCTCCCCATCCCCCGCTCGACGCTCCTCCCTCGACGCTCTCCCCTCGACGCTCCCGGTTCAACGCCGCTGCCCACTCGGCACTCTACGCTCCTCACAGGACACTCCCTACTCGACGCTGGACGCTCCCGGCTCGACACTCGACGATCGACGCTCCCGGCTCGACGCTCCCGGCTGCCCGCTCGACGCTCCCCTCTCGACGCTCGACAGTCCCCGTTGCTCGACTCCCCCTGCCCGCCTATCCTCCCTCGCCCTGCCCCAGCGCGCTCGCTCGTCCATCCTCGCCCCGCCCACCTGTTCTCCCTCGCCCTGCGCCCGCGCGCTCGCTCGTCCGTCCTCGCCCCGCCCACCCGTCCTCGTTCGCCGCTCGCCCCGCCCGTGCGCGCTCGTCTCGACGATCGACGCTCCCCATTCGACGATTGCCGCTCCCCCCTCGACGCTACTCAAAGCTCCAGCTTGAGGCCGCTCCCCACTCCCCGCTCAACGCTCCCTGCTCCCCGTTCCTCGACGCTCGACGCTCCCGCTCAACTCCCCTCTCTACTCGACGCTCCCCCCTGTCCCCACCCCACCGCTTGTTCGACCCCATCCCGCCGCTCGTATGTTCGACCCGCCGCTCGTACGACCCAGCCCCGCCGCTCGTATGACCCAGCCCCGCCGCTCGTACGACCCAGCCCCGTCGCTCGTACGTCCGACCCGCCGCTCGTACGACCCCACCCCGCCGCTCGTATGTTTCCGACCCGCCACTCGTCTGTCTCCGCCCCGCCACTCGTCTGTCTCCGCCCCGCCGCTTGTACGACCCCGCCCCGCCGATCGCCGTAATTTCGCCCTGCCTCAGTTCGGTCCTCACCGTACTCACATATGCTCTGCCTGCCGAACATTTGCTTGGCCCCGCCGTACGTACGCACACGCCGCCCTGCTGTATTATTTGCTTTAGCTAGTGAAATAAATATACATTTCATGAATGTTTATGAATTTCTGTGAATTTATTGATACCAAAATGATCATATATACTCAAAAAATACATTTTGCCATGCAATAAATAACACAGGACCCTCGGAATACATGCTTACCAAATGTAGTAACTAGCCGTGGTGCCGAGGGGGCCCTACGGCGAAGGCTAGGAGGCCCCGGAGGGTCCGGCGAAGCCCCTGGAAATGATGCACCAGAGTGCAGGCAGATAGCCTGCCTGGTGCATAACGGGTCTGGGGGCTTATCCGCTGTTTGGTGCACCAGGTATACATAAGTTGGTGGAGCGGCTGCGTGGAGCCACACCGTCAGCGTTGGGTCGGGGGTGCAGGGACGGCGTGGGGTGCAGGGACATCGGCGGGAGCGACTCTCCCACTCCCTCCTCTCCCTCTCCTTTCTCCCTCCCCTCCTCTCTCCCCCTCTTGGTGAGCGACGGCGAGCGCCGGTTAGGGCGAAAAGTAGGTGACACACGTACATTGGTGGGGCGCGAACGTCGGCGCGGGGAGAGGAGGTCGGCAGGGAGAGAGAGCCTCATCAAGCCCAGCGAGCGACGGACGGGGAGCGAGGAGCGAGGACACGGCAGCGGCGGAGCGAGACAAGGTTGGCGGGGCACGAACGACGGCGCCAGTGTGCAAACGTCGGCCGTGCGAGAGGATGTCGGCGGCGCGAGGGGACGTTATGCGCTAAGAGCGCATCGACGGTGCGAGAAGGGGTTGTGCGTGAAGAGCGCAGCAACGGCGCGAGGAGGGGTTGTGCGCGCGGAGCGCAGCGGCAGCGGCGCAAGGAGACGTCATGCGCGCGGAGCGCAGGCGCGGCGCGAGGAGGGGTTGCAGCCGCAGATGGACGGGGAGCGACAGGGCAGGGAGCGAGTCTCCCTCTCCCTCTCCTCGCTGTTCTCTCTCCTACTCCTCTCACACTTTCCTCTCCCTCTCTCTCCCTTCTCCCTTCCCCTTCTCCGTCGGTAGGACGTGAACGTCGGTGCGGCGCGAACGTCGGTGCGGCGCGAAAGTCGGCGATGGCTGCCACGAGAACGTCAGTGCGAAAGGACGTCGGTGCGAGAGGACATCGGCGGGGCACGATCGACGGCGCATCGGGGAGGGCGCGAGGACGACGGCGGGGAGGTGAGAAAGGAGGCAACGAGAAAGTCAGCGATCGAACAAGGGCGACAGTGTGAACGACACGTACCTTTGTTGTTTTGTTATAGTCTCGCCCACTCTGCTTTTCCACTCACCCCGCGTGTCACTTTGCGCAGGAGACCTGCAGGGCAGAGAGACGCGAACGCCAGGGCAGGCAGTGCCGTGAGACCGGTAGCACCAAGAGGACGGCCGCGCAGATATGACAAGAGGGGAGGCGTCTCGCTAGAAGAGAGCTAGAACATGGAGGGATCGATGCGAGGGCGGCGAGAAGAGTGGTGTCGCGAGACAAGCAAGCAAGCAGTGCAGCGCAAAAGCCAGGGCAGACGGCGGAAGACACAGACAGAGAGAGCTCACGCTGTGAGGAAGCGCCTTGGCTTCCCAAAACGGGTGTCAGTCTGTCATGACAGACTGACACCCGTTTTGGGAAGGTTGCTGGCGCGTTCGCGTTCGTTGACCTGCGCCGTCGTCTTCGTCGATTTTGTCGATTCGCTGTGCGCTCTAGCATGGCTGGGGACCCTCCGTGTTTCTTTGGATTATCGGACTCGGATATCCAAACTCTTGTGGACTTTGTGCGAACACAGCCCCTGCACGCTCTGCCTCCTGCTGTGCTTGATGTACTCAACAGCCTTGACGGTGCTGCTCGAGCTGGTGCTACTCATCTAGGTGCTCCTCAAGGCCTAGGTATCACAAGTAGTCATGCCTACTTGACTCCTGCACCCTCCCGTGGCCCTAGCCTTGCCCCTGTGCAGATACAGGCTAATGAGGGGACTCACACTGTCGTAAGTCGTACAGCCTATTTCACCTCAAATCAACGGACTACATTCCTACTTTATGCTACTAGGCTCCGGGGCCTCCACTCCTAGTAGAAGCCCCGGATGAAGTGCATGCTGGCATGCGTACTCGCCGCATGCGCACTCGTGAGGCAGGCAATCCAGACGAGCCTCCTCCGAAGAGGCACAAACCTCGTAAGTCCGATTGTGCGACACGAGGGGGGATACCACTGCCTCCAGTGAACCCAGTGGACCCCTTAGATGTCCCAGAAAATGACAACGAGGACGCTGTGGCATGGGATGGCCACCGACTTTGGCGTGCAGACACAGAGCCTGCTGTTCCAGGAGGGGAGGTGGGTCGGGAGGCTGCGCGGCTCATGTCACGCCTCGCTCTGGGCTCCATGAGCAATCTGGAGAGTGCAGATTGTCTTCAGTGGATGTCGAGCCTGAAGAACATGGTGGAGGGTCGTCGTGGACTGGACGAGGGCAGCTGTGCCTATGTGACCAACGACCTGTTCTCCTTGGTCAAACACGTCAATTACTTTGAGGGCATGAATACTGGGCTCTCATTCTTGGCAACTGTTTCCAAGATAGAGCTTGCGGCAAAGGTGCACAGGTGAGTTTCTAATTTCTATCTATCATGCATTTATCGCATGACCTTTTATATTCTCCCAGCATTGGGGCCCATGATCCTAAGATGAAGACCAGGTGTTTGTTCAATTCCAAGATTAAAGGCAATCCAGGCGCGCCGACACTGGGGACATTTACTGCATGGATATCCTTGGGCTACAAGTATGCCGCTTTGGCCAGCGCAGGTATGTTTCCAATTTCCTATGTATTAGTGGCAATGATTGAAGCTCTTTTTCAGGATCGATTTATTTCCTCATGATCATGGCTGCTAGAGGTCTGCAACGTGACATGGGGCGGAAACATAATGATGTCATCCAAGCCGTTTGCAATGCACTCAGATTTCCTCAGAAAGGTAAGCGACTTGTATTTTTTCTTCTGTATTATTATTCGCTCAATATTGAAATCAGATACCAACATCGGCAAGTTTATCATCAGGCGTATAATCCCCCTGGTTTCTTTTCTTAGGGGTTATATCCCCATTCGTGTCTCGGTTCTATTCTCCAGTGCGATACTGCAGGAGTGTGGCCTACCGACTGAAATAGATTGTAGAGATCTTGACCACTCTGACGCTTTCTTTGATCAGATTAAAGAAAGGTACGTGCACCTTAATCTGCTCAATGTTTGCATCTAATTCAATTTCAAGAACCTTTGCGTCGCTCACACGTAATCACACTGCATGGGCATCATGTCTTTCTCCTGTCGACGACAACGCAGAGGTGATGTCCCTTCATGTCATGGGACGCAATCTGCTCCATGCGACTGGGGGCTCCTCCATCTCACGTCCGCCTACTCCTCTGAGTGACTCTGACGATGAAAAGGCTAGTGAGCATCCAGTGTCGGACAACAACGATGATCTATTTGCGTCGACTCCCTTTGTTGCTAATCAGTTTGTATCGCCCGATCCAAGTTCTCAGAATTACCATGTTCTACGTACGCCTTTCAACTTTGACGCTCCTGCTAATCGACACATTCCTTATCCGACTGGTGATGTGGATGCGCACCGTCAATGGACTAGCAATGAGCATCTTCAAGCCAGCCAAGCGTATATTGCACATACTCTTGAAGACGCGGCACAATCTGTGAGTATTCATTCATTCTTGTTCTCTTTGCATCTTGCTTAGGATAGTACACTTCCTAGGTGAATGAGCTTTATACCTCTGATGGTGTCAAGGCGTATGCTGGAGACTATGTGCGTCTAGACCATGACTTGTTGGATGGGTAAGTGGTTTGAGCTTTCTCATTGCTTATCTTACTGTTTGGTTAGGCAAGAGATCGACATTCGTGACACGAATGACAAACTTTTGGCTTTCATAGCTTGCGACATGCCCAAAGACATGCGTGAAAGTTTGGTGTCAAATATTCAGACAGCCCTTGCGGTTGGTACGCCTGAGGGTTATTCTCTTCATGACATGGACAGCTCGGTGCAAGATGGAGGTGCAGAGAGACACTTCCCTTGCATCCATTTCTCCTGGTATGCGCGCAATGTTACAAGGGTAAGATAGCATATCATATACTCCATATTGTTTAATTAATTATTGTTGCTGCATTCACAGGGAGATGACGCTCCAAAAGATATACATCCCTTGTATCTGCGTCGCGCCAATGCCTCTCACACCAATCATCAACAATTCGGCGCTTACATTTCCAAAGAGCTGCTGCAACATCAGGTTGAGTACGACAATCTTTGCAACTCGTTTCAAGAATTCTTTGATTGGATAAGAGTGAAGGTAAGCGTTTCTTTCACTGTTGTATCATCAGGAGCACTTACCTATTGGTGTTAGCTTGAGAGACGTCTGCCAGGAATTTGCAAGTCCTTGGAAGCATTTGTCGACTATCTGCCAGGGCGCGAGGTTTCCCCATGCCATCCTTTCAGCGGATTCGTGCTCAACATCAATGTGGCCACTCATGCTCACAGAGATGTGAAAGATCTAGAGGCCTGCCTGGTACTTCCCATTGGTGATTTTGAAGGCGGCGAGCTCTGTTTTGTGGAAGCTGGTCTTGTTCTGCCTTTGCAGAATGGCGATTTGGTGGTATTTCTCTCAAAGCGTCTCACTCACTTCAATCTGCATTTCAAAGGCTCTAGGGCATCCATGGTTCTTCACTCAGATGGTGCTGGAGTC
Organism: Amyloporia xantha; assembly: GCA_036971615.1. Classification (NCBI taxonomy): domain Eukaryota; kingdom Fungi; phylum Basidiomycota; class Agaricomycetes; order Polyporales; family Adustoporiaceae; genus Amyloporia; species Amyloporia xantha. The sequence continues at coordinate 202,556 of JAYKKR010000029.1, forward strand.
AAGTACAGTGAGAACATGGGTGGTTGGATGGAGCATAAGGATATGAGGTCGTCTTTACATTTGAGTTGGCGTTTGTCGAATTTGTAGTGATTTGTTTGTGCGCACAAACAAATGGAATGTCATGGCGCTTGTTGGCGACACTTAGTGTTGCCGCAACTCAGCCAGCCGGTGGCCGGCTGCCGCAGCCGCGGCTTCTGCATGATTATAGCTTAATATGGAAACTCAGCCGCCATTTTCAGCTCACTCAAGCTGTCGGAGTTAGCTCAAGTTGATGAAGCCATGTGCCGGCATGCAGCCGGCTCAAGTCGGCTCGAGTCGACTCCAGTCGGTCAAAGAATCACACAAGTTGGGGCGCGAGATCACCTAAGGCTGCGTACGAGATATAGCACGTTTGACCAACAATTTGTACCAACTTTTGCAATTCTATATCAACGTTCTTTGCATCTTCTCGATTCAGGGCAGTCTGGCCCATCATCTCCACAACCTTCTTTACCTCGATCCCGGGCCTGTCCACTACACATCGGTGATAAATAAACTCCTTCGCTGTGCTACTTGATGGCGGCGCTATGGCCACAAAAACTCATATGGAAACCAAGCGTTCAAATGCCTGACAGACAGAATTGCATATTTCAGCGAATCACACGGCATGAACAATCACGCACCTCCATGAGCACTTCTCGACTACAGCGCACCATCCCAATACTGCCGCCTTCGACCTAGACTAGCGCAGACTGAGATGCGTGGACTTGGTCATGAAAGGCCTCGTGTAAAGTGTCGTGCCCTGACGTCTGCGCGTGCGTCGCAGCAGTAAGAAGGCATATCGCCGGATACGACAGGCTGACACGATGTTAAAAAGGTGACTTTACGTACTTCAGTGCATCTAGTTAAAAGCTTACTAGAGAGGAAAGGAAATCGGGGAGGACAACGCCGTGATGCACTGGAGCTAGATGGCTGGTTTTGCTGCGAGAATTCCTTGTAGGGGCTTGGTGATCCGTGAACGACTTGAGCGGGTCTGGCTCTTGAGGGCAACATATTATTACGCAATTCAGATTTGCTGGGTGACAGTGTCAATGTTCGAGTAGAATCATGAAATAGAACATTATTGCCTGACCGACTTCCATTAGCGTGGGGTACTGGAGAACCTGCGAGAAGACGCCTCGACGGCGTTACAGCTTCGACAGCTACAAGAATGGACGCGGGGTGAGAATATCCACAACGCACTGATCGACCCAGCGAGCGAGAGACATGCCTAAGCCCGAGTAAGACGGTGGACCACTGAGGTCTTCCTACATAAAGATATATCTTCTAGATTATTAAAACGAGTTTACTTACACTCTGTATAGTCCAAACTGCCATCCCCACGTTACGGCGGACCGCGACGTTCCATCCGCAGTCGCTCCTTCTTTGTCCGGTACTGCTTGCCTGATGATATTAGTGAGGTTGGAGAAGTCCGGCAACATATTCTGAATACCTTTCAGCTTCAACGCGAGCATGAGCTCTGCCCAGTCAGATCCTGGCGGGAACACACCCAAGCCGTTCTTGGCTCCGGGAAGTCCCCCATTATCTTCCAAGCTTTCAGACAGTGCCCCAGGAGGCTTCTTCGCTGCTGCCCCGCCCCACCCAGCTGCCGTCGGGACGTTACGCAGAGCAGCGGTCGACGTGAGAAGGGTGTCGTCATCGTTGCTGCTGTGGCCCCGGCCAGAGTTGTTGGAGTTACTGAAAAACATTTCTCGTTGCTCGGACTTCATCTCGACGTCCTCCTGAACATCCATCAACTCTGCGCCACGACCGTTGCTACTGCTGTTGAAGCCGGAGGACCAGCCGCCCGGGCTGTTGGCATTGAGCAGCTCGTCGAGGGGAAGCTCAATCGTCGGCCGAATGATGCTGAAGCCGTCAGAATTAGCGTGGGTGCCAAGCCCAACACCTTCGCCGTACGTCATCGTGTTCGTGAGGGTAGGGGAGGGATACAGGAGAGCTGCAGGGCCAAAGTCGTTGGAGAATAGAGACGGAAATCAGAGAGCTGCAGAATGGTAAATGTTGTTGGAGTTCGCACTGGTGCGAGAGTCGTTGTCCGTTGCTGTCGGCTTGCGGCCGCGTTGGGTGAGAGGGGGGTCCTGGACCATGTCACCATTTGTGTCCTCGACGATGGCAACTCGAGTCGCAAGCCTTCCTCACTTGAGGGGATTATCCTTGGACTTGGGCGATGGCTTCAAGTCTGGCTTCTTGACGGGGTAGCTGAAACGGTCGGCGGGGCCGGCTGGTCGACGCTAAAGGTAAACTGCATTCGATGAATTGTTCCGGGCCTGCCGTTCTGATTCGCCAGTCGCTCGCGCTCCTTTTCGGCAGCACGCTGCTGAATGAGCTCGGTAGAGTGGCTGCGTTTGAATCCTAGCGCTTGGAGCTCTTCAATGCTCCTGGAAAGCGTTGTGAGTCGACAAAGGGCTGGACGACAAAAGGGGTCACTACATACCGTCCCTTCTCCTTGTCAAGCTTGCCCCCCATGCATTTGGAGAGCTTCTTGAAGTCACACTTCGACTTGGCATTGTCGGTATCCACCATCAAGTTTTGGAGGTGCCACAGTCTCCAACTCAAGTTCTCTAGGCATTGGCCTTGCTCCAGGAAGCTTGCAACCTTGGTGCAAACCTGTAAAATTTTCAGCAAAGCACGGAGGACACCACAATGAAGGCTGTTTACCTTCCAGGTCATAGTCAACGAGTCCGCATCTCCAAGATTGCTAAAGGGGACAAAGGACTTGTTTCCCTATAGTTTGTGAGAGAAGAAAAAAGTAAGTCCTGTTTCCCCGTCCGCGAAGACCACGGAGACCGACTTTGAATTTGAGATTGAGAATGGAGGGCATTGACCGAGCGCAAGGAGAGCAGGAAGAGGGAAATCAGAGAACGAAGGGGGTGGGGACGGTTATAGGGAAAATAGAGCCGATGGAGGGCGTCAGAAGGGGACGGTCGAATATGAGCAGCCAAAACAGCCACTCTGCATCTGCGTCTGCAGCGACGTGATGGATCCGTTGTCGTCCACATCCATCTGTGCCCTTCTCCGCGCCTGTGTCGTCCTCCGCATCGTCCCGCTCGATCTCGATGTTCCAGTCCATCTCGTACTCGATCACGGTCCCTGCCGCTTTGGCGGTATGCTCCAGTGCCCACACCTCAATGTGTTCTGCCTCCGTGTGGTAGATCGTCCCTGGCGGGTTGAACGTCTTCGCATTTGATGTCACCAAGCGCAGGTCGTCCTGCGCGCGCCATCAGTGGGAGATCAGCAATAGAAGTGAGCTCGGGGGATGCACTGCAAACTCTTCGAGCGAGCGGTAGTGACCCTTCTCCGCCATCGTGGTCATGGTACCGAGGTCCATTGGCCGCTTCACAACGTGCATGTATCCTAGCACCTGTGACACATCCACAGGCTGCAAGAACAATGCATAGTCATCCTTCCTGTGCTCGCGACTTGGTCAGCATGCCTATCCCATGTAGATATCACTCACCTTTCAGCTGGAGAACGTTGAGAATGATAAGTAGTCTTCCGTGTGCAGGGAGGACCAAACAGAGAGTGGCTGTCGGTTACGCGGATAGGATGTCTTGGACAGTGGGTGGGAGCTGCAAGAATAGGCATGGATATTCCGGGGTCTACGCCATTCGATGCCATCCTGTCGAGGTGCTCCGCACTTGCCACTTTGAAGAGGTACACTGCCTGTTATGCGAAGAGACCCGGATCTAATGTGCGCGGCGAGACTGCAATCAGCGTGATTTTTTGTCATGTACTATGCAACGTATACTGGCCTCTCAGTTGTTCGTTATAGTCGTCCCGACAGTGTAGTGTGAATCACTCCTCCTTCACCTTGTACAAGTTTATCTACAGTAAAATATGTTTGTGATTGATACTCAGTCAAAAACTAAACTCATCGACCTCCTGTGCAAATTGTCAGTAAAGGTCCATGAACTGCACAATATAAGAGTGACAACATACCGTAGCTCGCATGCTGCAAACGCAGCTCCAAAACTTTGTCCGTGTCAAAATTGAAGTACTCATCCAAACAAACCTGCTTCTCCTGTCGTTTCATTTGAAGATCCCACTCGTGGAACGCATCGTAAGTTATAAACTCTCCTCGACTTTCCATCCATATGAAGCAAGGTTTGATCCTGACTGTGTCATATTCAGGAATACAGCGCAGCGGGAGTGCAAACGGTTTGACTGTGGTAACTGGATGTGCTGGGATCGGGATTCTTGAATCGCAGAAGTCGACCGGTGCCCAGGACTCCATTTGCATCTTTTAATAATTAATACACTGCAATCGAATTGAGCTGCATCCTTACCCGTTCTCTCGGCCCATATTCACCACTCAATATCTGTCCGGCACCACAGAGAGGGGCTGCCCAGAACCCTTGCCGGCCAAGTCTGGTCACAAAACATGGACGGGCCTTCTTCTGATACGCACCGCCCGACACTTGGGCGAAATGTTTACTACGAAGGATTAGCTTTACGATTGCAAGGTCGAACGAACGCAATGCGGTCATCGTGGTTGCGGATGGAGGTGAGAAAGGCGGTGTCTTTGTTTAGAGATTTCGAAGGTGACAGGAAAGTAGGAGTGCTTGTTTGCGTTGTGTAAGCGTCTCTATTCGAGATGTCAGAAGTCGCGAGAAAGGATTAATCACTGATTGGCAAGTATTTCTTCAGGAAAGGAAAGATATCAGTGGCAGGACTGCTGTATGTAGATTGAAGACTTACCATCGCATCAGAAACCAACAGTCAGATTCAGTAGATTCAATAAGCTTATAACTGTCAAAATGAACAACAAACAGATTGCTGTAGTGTAAAACTATGTGTTTCACATTGCACAAGACACCTACGTAAAGCTAACGACATTACATGACAAGATCAAGCAGGTTCTACAAGGGGAAATACGTGTGGGACAAGAGGAGCACGACCAGCCACGTCGTAGAAAGATTGTACGTAGAACTGTACGAGCTTCTTTTCCCTGTCGTGCAACAACACATCTGTACACATAGATGCAAAGACTCCGTTGCGAATATCATCCGGTACATGTGGCCATCTGCATACAACCGTGCGAAAGGCTTCGAGATTTGCTAGTCGATCGCGAATACGCTCCGTTGCAAAATCGGTGTGCGACCCTGGAAGCCGAAGTACGAGCATGGAATGATATTGATGGTCAAATACTCTCGTGAGAAGGTGTTCACGCGTGAAATCCCGATCCCGCAAATGCCTCGCAAGCGGAGTGACTGATGGCACAAAGTAATTGTCCAACGCCCACAGCTCGAAGCGGAATCCTATCTCGAAGAGCTCCCACATGAGTTCACGACTGGCATGGAGATCGGGCAGTGTGATATTTCTACGGAAGAACTTGGGTATTTCACCACGAAAGTCGGGATTGAGCTCGACATCCATGAAAATGCGTCCGAATAAAGCCATGGCATCCTTCTTGCGAGCTGCGGTCTTCGTATCGCTGGCCGAGACCTGTATTATGCCAGAGCCGCTGTTGAGGAAATCACGCCACCACTGGGGAGGTATTTGTACCAACTCAACCGGCGACTCATAGAGCATGTAGTACCAGGACTGGCGCGCGTGCAGCCAGGTCGTGAGATACCGATTCTGACGCTCTTCGTCTTTTGTTCCCATGAACAAGCCAGGTTCGGGCACGTAGTAGTTCCATTTGTTGATAGGGGTGCCAGAACGGTCAACTGCGGCCAGTGCATCGGACCAGACTTTAATTGGAGCAGGCATCCAAGGATGTGGAATGTCCTTGAATTTGTCTCGGCCACGCGACTTGGGCTGCTTGGATTTGGGCCGAGGATCTAATTGAAATTATTAGTCTACTGAAGCTGGACAATATGTGACAGCTTACATGGAGCATATCGTAACAAATTGCGCTCGCTTCCTGCTGCTGTGGGAACCAAGGACGCTACAACATTGCCATTCTTACGATGCGTCTTGAAGGTCTTCTCGTCGAGTGCAAGCCTGACGGACTGTTTCAAAACAAGCTTGTTGTAATCTGGATGAGGTGTGCGTTCCACATCAAGATAGGTATATCCACCGTGAAAAATTGCTTCCAGATGTCGATTACCAGCAATGCCGACATAGACAGGTTCCTGTGGAAACTGGCCGCTGCCTTCTGGTATGTCCTGCAGGAAGTCGAGCGACCCGAGTATTTCCTTGACTGCGATGTCGGCTGTGATCTCTACTTCTGTCCTCATCAGCCACACCGGTATGCCCGCACTTATGAACTTCTGCACGACTTCGGGATTGGTAGTATACGTGCCCATATACTGCTTGCGAACAGGAGGTAGATCCTTCGGAATGGTGTAGATGTCTTTGTACACTTCTTCTGCCCAGTCGAGCCAAGCTGTGCATTCTAACCAGTAACGCTGGACTTGGACTACTTGTCGAACAATGTCTCTGAATGTGGAGGGATAACTAAGTCGATGGTACGCCCGCACCATAGCGACCTGGCAGTATTGCAAACGCGTTCCTTTGATGGTGCGAACTGTGTCGTTATACTGCATGGCCCTAGTCGAAAGATTGTCTACCAGCTTTCGGAGGTCATCCTGGCGACTTTGTGCTAATGTGCCCAGGACACGGACTATCGTGCCTTCCAAGGGAACAAAGTCTGAAATGGTGGGAACGTGCCAAATGGGTTGCCTGGGATCCTTCGGGTCTTCAGGTCGGCGTAGAAAGAGCGCAAAGTGTTCGAACCGAGGGCAATACGCTTGTGGCCACACTATAGGATCTTCTGGTCCGAATCTACCATCGGCTCGTTGATAGACCTCTACAGGGCCAATAACGGGCTGAGGTATCCAATCTGCATTTGGAGAGGTGATAATCCACTTGTCATCAGAGGTTGCGGCTGCGACTAGACCATCCTTGTATGTGATTTTAGCTATACGAGACAGTAAGCCGCAGCATGGATTTGTACTGAGTTAATCCATACTCACCACCCTTGTCTATTTTAATCCTGGAATACCATGCATCTCGATCGCGAGGTTCGTCGGAGTCCATTATGAATCCAGACTAGAAGCCCTTTGTCAAGTCAATGTCAGTATCAGCAACATTGTGAGACTACACAGCTAAATTACTTGCTCGTTAAACTTGTATCCCCTCCACCAAATGATTTTTGAAGAAGCGTAGCTTGGCCTTAGAGAGGCCGGGAAAAGAACTCAATAATTAGCCACGCTGGGCGTAGACGCGTTGGGAGAGTAATATGCTGAGACAAAGCGGTGCCCTGTAGTATGAGAAAAATGTTGGAAATGAACATCAATACACCAGCGAACTCAAAGTTGGGCTGGTGTAGGCCTATCATGCGCAGGACTCAGAGTCGTTGCGAACAATAGCCAGCACTGCTGGATGACTCAAAGTCGATCCAGAGTGTCTGAAATAAAGGAAACGAATAGACATTGACTCACCTGAGAGATCACAGATGTCACGGCGCGACTATTAGAGCAGGAAGCTGCAAGAAAGAGAAGATCTGTGCACGCTTAACAATGAAGTTGAACGTTCAGGATCATTATGCGACAGTCCTTGCTGACAAATCAATTCCCTCTTTCAGATAATCTCATGACCGCGTGACTGAAACACGGATGTCGAGGAGAGGTGTTCGAGACAGAAAATAACATTGAGCGTCGTTTCGAAAAGACATAGATCATGGTATTGCAAAGAGATGGCAAACTTCGCTACAACAGACATACAGCTATCTAGTACAACGACACTATGCCACCCAGTACCGTTCACAAGTAGTAACAACTGCAAGAGTTTGATAATAAAAAAGGAATGTATGGTGTGAGTCCACGATGGAAGAAAGAACGAAAGCATATGTGACAAGTCAATATTTGCACGTAAACGACAGTTGTCGCCATAAGGGCGCAGGACGTGCGCGCAGGCTAGGTATGATCTTCAGCGACGAGGGCTACGAGAACCTGCAGCGACGCCACCACCCGGGCATAGACCATGTGAACGCAAGCTGGGGAACTGTCAATGCTTACGTAGGGAACACAGAAGAAAAGACGTACATTCGATCGGACGGCATGACGTTGCGTCTCTTTCGACCTTTCCTCCCTGCAGTAGCAGCCGCACTGGGCATAGATGGGGGCGAATCGCGATTACCTGGTGTGGTCCAGACCAGACCATCGCCGTAAGAGATGCCCTCACGGTCTGCAGCCTGTCGCAAAAGCCCACGGAGATAGGAGTAGTCGGGCGTCTCATCGAATTGCAAGTTCCGGATGTGCTGCAGCATGGCACCAAAGGCAGACGGAAGACCATGACAGAGGTTATTGGGCGGTGTGTCGACTTTCTTCCTCAGGATCAAGTCTGCAGCTCCCGGCATGGACTCCAATCCTTGCCAAGGGAGAGAGCCACAGAGGAAGTATATCAGGATATAGATGACGGACTCTATGTCATCACGACGCAATTGCTGGACACCCAGGTGAGTATTGACAGATGCATAGCGAGTGGTTCCCAGAAGCTCCATTCCCTCTTTGTATGGTATATGCGTGTGTGTCACTGGGTCTCGATAGAGCTCCGCAAGACCAAAATCGATGATGTAGATTTGGCTACGATCGTTCTCAGATCCGAGTAGAAAGTTGGCTGGTTTGATATCACGGTGGACGATATGATGAGCATGAAGGCTTTCAATGCGTGAAATCTATGGCATAGCATTGTAAGTCGCATTCCAGGACAACCGAACATATACAGACCATTTGATCACCCAAGATCAGTACGGTCCTCAACGTGAACTTCTGCCCGCAGCGCTTGAAGAGAGTCTCCAGAGATGGCCCTAAGAGGTCGAGGACCATAGCGTCGTAACCATTTCCGTATCCTAACCAGTGAACTCGGGGTATGCCTGGAGTGCCGGACAGTGTCTGGTATACTTCCCATTCCTGTTCTAATTGAGGATACGTAGAGGAGACATTCTCAAGCTTGATTGCAACATCAACACCAGTTAAGATGTCGGTGGCAATGTATACAGTACCTGTGAGAAGCCGACGTCAGTTTGACATCTCACTGGAATGACCGAAGTAGTATATGCGCATTACCGAAAGAACCAGAACCAATCTTCTTTTTGAGTCTGTATCTGACGTCAAAAATGGCAGGAGGAGAGGACATGATGTATAACGGAAGGGACGAAGGGGGGGGGGACAACCTTGAACTCTGGGAGAACAGTATGTACAAAAACCAAACGAGCGGTGTTCATGCACGGTTGGAACAGGACACATTCAGGGTGGAATTCACACGGTAATTATAACACAGACGAATCGGAAATCGTGAAGAACTATACATTAGTTCCGCTTTGACTGTTTACAACAACTGAAATATGCGTTGGGCTGCGGGCACAATTACACACAGAATGCGGACCTTCATTGACACAAGTAATGTTACAGGATGTAAAGACAATTGCGATAAGCGGATATCGACAGCACGAGGAGACGAACATGGTAGAAATCATCATAAGACAACAATTTACTCGACCTCGGCCTACTCATCGCCACTAATGTTGTCATCGATGGCCTCAAACATGGCATCACGCGCACCCTCTCCCCGAGCAGCGAGGACCGAGAGGCTATCTCCTTGCGGCAAATGTTCCTCCAGCATTCGAACCGAGGTCTCCCAGCCCTCGGTAAAGTTCAAGCGATCCGCCTTAAAACTGTACTTGAGCATTTGGAGGGCTTCGAAGAGATGAGGGGAGATGCGGTTGCGACGGCGAGTGTCGGTCTCTGCCGCAGATGAAAATACTCGTTCGGCAGGCACAGAGGTGGCCTGGACGGAGATGTAGTCCACAGCGATGCGAAAGATGGTCGGATAAGTCTCTCTGTTCATCTGTGAAACGTACTGATCAGCATACTCAATAACTCACACCAGAGGATCTGCATACCTCCCACCATTTGGTGATATTGACAGTGGCGGAGGACAGAGGCTGCGCCATGTAAGTACCAAACTCTTCGTCGACGCTTTGATCTCCTTCGCTCGCAGAGCTGAAAGACATGTCCTCCAAGCCGTACTGGGCTGCAAGTGCATCGATGGCACCTAAGTTGAACGCAACACGCCGACGATGTCCAGGTGCTTCCAACCCAGACGCCACTGACTCGTGTCCGTGAGCATCCTGACGCAACTGGTGCATCTGAAGAGCATGTCAGCATATATCAATTCGTATTTGATCACATGTCATACCTTCTCCTTGATCATCTCGACAGCCGTGCGGCGATAGTCCTCGTCCCAATGGTCATTGATCCATGTGAGCCGCACGGCCGGGTTTGTGACTGTACTCCCGAAGTTAAATGATATCAGTGTTACGAGAATCTGAAGTACTTACACATTGAGAGGACATAAGCCGGCGTGTCATCCATCTTGGTATAGTATTTCTGAGCAACGTTGAGCCCTTCCTGAATGTGACGGGCCATGCGGGGGTTCTTGTCCCGCAATATCTCCCATCGTGTCATCATCATCTCATAAACAGGGATAGATGCAGATAGGACCGGCATCTTGTCCGTACTGAGGATATGCTGAACGAGCTGCGGAACCTATGTAATTGATATGAAGCAGTGTGATAAGCTACACATGACGAGATAGTGAAGATTAAGAGCAGCATCCCTTGAGTGCCATCTCACAGTCGGCGAGAACCTCCCACTGGGCATCCGTAAGTTGATACTTCTGGAGCTCGGGAAGCTCCTTACAGATTTGCTCGATAGCCTACAAGAAACCAGGTGAGCGATTAGAAATATATGACGGAAACGGAAGCTTACAGCGCGAAGGAGACGGAGCCTGTTCAACATTAGGTAGGTCGAGTCCCACCGAGTACGGACATCTAATAACGGCTGGAGGACCTTCTCGATCTTGCCGTCCTCCACCGACCGACGCATGATAAGGTCGAATTTGTCTCGCCGACCCGGAGACGTGCGAAGCACGCGCACAATCTTGCGTGCGATGACGAGAGGGTTACGACGTGGGGCCCGTCTGTCTGAGAACCCGGCAACGTTGTCTTCGTCAGTGCTGTCCTCGTCTTCATCTTCGTCCTCGTCCTCATTGCTCTCATCGTCATCACTGCCACTGGCGTTGGCCTCGTCCATGGTCATGAAACTCTTGATCACACGTTGCGAGCTGAGATTGATGTTATGGGAAAGACAGTGAATCACAGCCTCCGCAGCATCCCAAGAGACACCACGGTCCTTGAGGACCTTCTCGAGTTCATGCAACATGGTAGTATTGGACGAGGCGTTGTCGAGCGTGATGTTGCCAGACTTCGGACGACAGGTTGAGCTCGGTGTAGGGCTGAAAAGGGGTTTACGTACCTTCTCGGCAACTTTAACCCTGTCGAGGACTTCGATGAGAACTTTGGAAAGGTTCGCGCCATCGTGGGCACCATAGAGACGGTGAAACCCAATGAGCGCAGCCTTGTCCTGCAGGGCGCCAGTCTCCTTGTTTTCACTAACCCAATGCGCTGTCACACCCATATAGGCGCGCCTCATCCACGAGTCCCACACATCCACAGTAAAGGCTACCTTTCCCGCAGCGTGCTGTTGCATCAAGTATCAGTTTGATCAGCACTTTGTGAGAACATTTAAATATCGCTTACATCGAACTCCTTAGTCAAGACACGATTATAATCCAGCCAAGCATTCATAATTGCTGCGCGCGTCTTTGTACGATGAGGGATGTCACCATCATCGAGGTCCTCACGCAAGAGCAGGAGGAGCTGTCTGAACTCGGGACAGTCGACAACATTAATTGACTACGAGGAAATAATCAGATCACGTGGACTACATTGATAGAACAAATTGGCACAAACCTGGTCATCCGCGCAGATGAACTTGATTATGGCCTTCATAAACTCCTCGTCAGAGAAACGAGTGCGAGGGCAAGGATCGGGTGCCGCCTCAGTGTTGCGGTTGAGTCGGTTGAGGAGTGTCAGCCATCCGTTCGTACGACACGCCGTTTCGTATTCAACGAAGTGGCTATTGGTCAGGTGGTGGCGAAGGACACTCGTTGATGTCATAGGTGAGTACGCTTTGACTGTGTGCATGGGCTTTGTCTCTTGGATGCGCCTGAATATATGTTAGCACAACAATAAGGGCATAATGAACCGACTTACTTGCAAGCCAAACAGACCGTCTTCCTCTTAGAGCCTTGCGGGGCACGATTGAAGAAGAAATTGATGTCTTGTGCAGCCGACTTGGAACCCGTGCTTGCCTGACCCAGAGCAGGCTGCTGGCCGGCTTCATCTTCGGAGGACGAAACGTCGAGATCAAAAATTTCGGGACCCGGGGCATCAGCGGCAGGAGCGGGGACAGCAGCAGCGGGGGGAGCAGGAGCAGGGACAGGGACAGCAGCAATGGGGGGAGCGGGAGCAGGCACCGCTTCACGGGCAGCAGGAACATCGGAAGGCTGTGCTGCCGCACGAGCGGTGTTTCTAGAGGTGGTCTTGTGGGCAGGCATATGTTCAAATATCAGCGAGTGATGGGGCACACTGCAGTCTCATTGGAGTTTGAGGTCCCTTTATATGAATACTGGACTGGGTCTTATTCAGCGTATGAGTTAGTCACGAGTCAGTTCTGGTCAACGGAAAAAACTTACAATGGAATCCTATGATGGGAAGTCCAACTTGCGAAGGAATGTCGGTGACTGACTACTAGCCTACCACAGTGGCCACGTTTGGGGTGAGGGAAAATGCGATGATCAGGGAACATTGAACGATAACGCTACATGGTCAGCAGTGCTGCAAGCATGTGTTCAGAACGAGATATGAACTGCTCTAGAATGTATTTGATACTTCTGGACGATAGCGCTGGGAACGACGAACAATCAGCAATACGAAGAATTCAGCGGGAAGCAGAGCAGAGGCCGGACCAGAATGACTTACAAGAACGTCTCCGTGCAGCTTGAAGTGTCATGATGTCCGATCTCCGACGACACTCAGTCAAAACGAGGTGTGAAAGAAGCGACAAGATAGTCCATCGTAGGCAAGCTGCCGCATGCAGGATGCGCGCTGGGGACGACAAACTGGCAGCAATACGAAGGATTCAGTGTGAAACAGAGCAGAAGCCAGACCAGAATGACTTACAAGAACGTCTCCGTGCAGCTTGAAGTGTCATGATTTCTGATCTCCGACGAGAGTCATCCAGAACGAAGAGGGACAGAAGCGACAAGATAGTCCATCTCAGGCAAGCTGCCGCATGCAGGATGCACAACAGTGGGTCCGGTTAGACATTTCTGTACCGCCAGCAGGTTCGTCCATATGATTGTTCTTAAAATTAACGGCACGGGCAGCTCCTCATACAACGGTGGGAAGATAAGATGAGTTCAAGTTTGAGTCCGCAGCGGTGGCTTTGGTACCTTGACACACGACTTGTTGGCGGATCTTAGCACGCGTTCAGCCAATGGAGAGAGTAATTACAATCCGGAACTTGCGCGCAAGACGGCATAGAGAAAAATTAAACAGACCTTCTGTTCTTCCAGATGGTGTGGCGATGATACGGGCGTTGGCCCAGTCTTGACAAGGTTGCACGCCTAGAGCGCAGATCAAAACCGCCGAGGCCTATTGAGTGTGAGTTGATGAGCACAAGTATGTGAATGAAGAGATCGTCGTGAACGTTACCATAACAGGAGGGTAGCGAACCTTGGAATCAACAGCTCCAGCACTTCAAACAGTGTGTTGGTGAATAGTTAAACGATCATACTGAGGTCATAGGACAGTCTGCATGGTATACAAAGAAACCGAAATAACGTATGGACCCTGATTTATTTGTGATGAGGAACACTGTCATGTCGTGAGAACTAAGCCTTGAGGTATGTATCTATGAATGCTGATCAGTAGTTTTCTTCCCGAAGCCACTCGGGCTTAGAGAAAGGAAACGGACCTTGTGTGCAAGGACGCATAGTTCCGGTGGTACTTCGTCTGAGTTTGGCATATCGATGTTGGCAGATAGTTGACGGGGATTCTGAGACAAGCCTCGAGGAAACGAGTGACAGCTGCTTTCGCACAAGGAATGGGGGCTGTATGCCGATATGTCGTGAATGACGCCGGCATATGAGGGGTGTGCGGAAGGTCATACAACAATAGAGCGAAGTTCACCACACTGATACCATCGACAAGCGGTGTTCTGGGAATAGAGCACTTGATATGTGTGCACGACGCTCAAGGAAAAGACTCTGCCTGAGGGCAAGCGAACACATAAACAGCAAGGGGTATCGAGGTTCCCCGGATAAGTCCACGCCATGTCCGACCACCATCTATCATCGTTCTTAGCTGCTGCTAGCACACGCCCTCCTAGGCGTCCTACCACCAGGCATGCCCATGACTCCATACTGTGGGTCTCCGAGATATACGATATAATCGACACGCTCGAGCGACCCCACGGGAACGTTCAGATCACTGCGGAGGCCGACAAAATCCTCGTCTCCCTACTCGACACATGCGTGAGCCAAGAGCAGACCGGACCTATCGAGTTGTTACATTCTTTCCTGAAGTGTCTCTCAGTATGTGCAAATTCACAACATGTAAATCAAGGGCTTAACTCACCCGACACCTTTTAGATCGAACCTTTAACTGAGACTTTGGATGACGATGGCAAGAGGCAAGCGGGGGATGTCGACGCCGAGGAAGATCAGGTTGAAGAGAGAGCGGATGTGCAGCCGATGGACAATTTGATCCCGGTCCTCGAGTCATCTGACATTCAGATATATTTTACGGCTGCGTCAGCATCATCGTCCGACGAGGGCAAAGTGGATGACTTAACGGTCTCTGATAAGGACGAGTGAGGGTCGTTGTATACATCGTGTAATCAGTACATACCTGTTGTAGTGAGGCCGATGGTTGAAGCGGTTAGTCTCGAGATCTGTGAACAAGTGAGCGATAGCGAAAACACGAGGCAGCGACGACGCTACCTAAGGGATCTCCGACAAATAGTCAAACCTCAGGCTTGCTTGATCGGTAATCGATAAGGGGAAGACACACATATGGGATATTATGAATCGGACTGTGAGCCGATGAACTCACAAGCTGAGTGTCAGACGTATGAGGCAGATGGGAAGGGCGTGAGGCTTACCGACAGTATTGAGAAATGGAAGGCAGAACTGTAGGGTCAGAGAGCCGGTAGATAAAGATAGGCGGTGTGATAGGCATAGGAGAGTTCAAAGGCATGAAATTCAAAGGTGCGCGCTCAGAGCAAAGAGTGTGAGTTGATGGTTGTCGGATACCAGGAGAAGAGAGGAGGTCAACGGCGAACACGAAGTTGAACCGTTGGTAGCAGATCATCACTGAGAGACGCAAAGTCGGCTCAGAGAAATGCGAAAGCGAACGACGCAAAGTCAATTCGTTCGAGAATAGTGAGTCCTAAGGGCGTTGAGAAACGCAGCATCGTGAGGGCGAACTTGAGAGAGGCAGTGCGACTAAGAGACGAGAGCAATGGCGAACTTGAGAGAGGCAGTGCGACTAAGAGACGAGAGCAATGGCGAACCCAGAGTTGGGCCATTGGTTACTGTAAATCGACCGAGCGACGCAAAGTCTACTGCGGTGATATATTGCGAACGACTCAAAGTCGATTCGCTATGGGAAGGGGGAACAAGACTCCAGAAAGCAATCCAGAAAGCAGAGAGAGGCGGCAGGCAGATAACAATCGGATGCGGTGGCAGATGGGGAGCCGCGACTGAGCTGTGACTAGTCACGGACAATGCCGGGCTGACTTGGCGGACTTTCAACCCTCATCCAGTCATCAGCCGGCATTGCTCAGATCTAACTCTGGGCTGCCCAATGGAGGTTCCACTGGGCGCTGGAGGGCGCTTGACTTCCACTTAGGGAAGGTTCGAGCCAGAGTCGCGGCAACACTAGCGACACTTCTCACCCTGTCTGTCACAATGACTGCCACACGTCGATCCTCTCATAAAAACGGTACACAGGATAAGGATCCTCCCTCTACTCCTAGTCCCAATCCTTCTGCTTCTGCTTCTTCTAAATCACGAGCTTCTCAGAGTCAAAGCAGCAGCCGCAGTAGCAAAAATGTCCAAGAAGCGACAGCTTCAGAAGTACCTTCAGATCTGACAGCCAACTTTACGGCAAAGGAGAAGGCCCTCTTGAAGAAGCTTCAAGCCAAAAGCAATGGAGCAGCTGCTGCGTTGTTGAAGGCGCAAGATGAAGGTATGTCGCTGTTGTTGCCATGGGAGAATCATTGGCTGACGTCCTCATAGACATCCGCAAGCGCAATGCTGCACTTCTAGAAGAGGAAGATACTGACAACGACAATGAAAACGGTTCACAGGCCAAGAAGAAGCAGAAGACGCAAGTCTCAGCAAGGTTGGACGATGAAGAACGTCAGCTTGCTGCTAGTCTGGGTAATCAAGACATCTCCGACAAAGGTGATGTATCCTGTCGTTCATATATCATTGCGAATGAAGCTTCAACTATACACAGAGGGCTCAGATGCCGATCATGCGAGACAGAGCAGTGAGGAGAAGGAGAAAGATGAGATAGAAATAGAGCCTTATGGGGAAGACGATCCTGACCACCCGAACAACTTAGCCTTTGATGACGACAATGGGGTATGTACTCACTCTTTTGCGCTTACAACATTATCAACACCTGTCAATAGGTTCAAGTTCGAGATCCCAAACAAGACAAGTCTAGAGGTGGAAGGCGTTCTCATTCTGTCGCATCTCGTGCTTCCTCTATGGCATCTTCTAGGGCCTCCTCTCCTACTGCCACGCCCCGTGGTAGCAGTAAAGTGGTATTGACGGACTTTCCTTCTG
The DNA here is from genome assembly GCA_036971615.1 of Amyloporia xantha. NCBI lineage: Eukaryota > Fungi > Basidiomycota > Agaricomycetes > Polyporales > Adustoporiaceae > Amyloporia > Amyloporia xantha. Next base: position 219,305 of record JAYKKR010000029.1, read on the forward strand.
ACATACGTAGCCTGGCCAATTTGGCCAAGGCTTGCACGCGTGAGGCCATCGCTATTCAGAATGGCTTTCCAGGAGACATCGACACATTCTGCTGGGAGTCTATTCAGGTCGCAGGAAGAAGTATGGCCAATATGGAGGATGCGGTAGAGGCTGCCAATGTCGATGTGGATCTCTGTGAGCTCCTCATCACTTATGTTGAGTCAAGTTATCGTCTCTTTGGCCAGCTATACTAATGACTATTCAAAGGCAAGCTATGCCATCACTGGCTTACGTGGCGAACTCAAGAGCAAGTCCAAGTTGAAGATAGCTGGTCACTATGGGATTTCCACCAACACGTCTGCCATAGAGGTTCAGAAGCTGGTGCGCTGGCTGAGAGAGCGCTCTAACTTCATGTTTGGAGGCATGGATCTCAAGGTATGTCTGCGTACTTCAATTGAGCAGTCGTCTAAGTTTCATCTACAGAATCAGAAGGTCGATCGTCAGCAGCCCTTTTGCCATCCCATAATCACAGACATGATTAGTCAACAGTGGTTTGGCAAGGGCAAGGCTGACGCTCAAGCGTATAAGAAGATGGTTGCACAAAAGAAGATCTTTGGCCGTATCATTGTTCTTACAGTCACTGCTGTACGTTTCCTGTGCCATCTGATCAGATGAGTTTACTGATATGTATATTCCAGGTTGAATGCGCCATCATGGAGTTTGAGACAGGCGTACATCATAAAGTTGCATTCAGTGAAGAAACAATGACTGCAAGGTGACATTTTGGCTATGCCACAACGATATAGATCTTTACTCACTGATAGCTTAGATACAGCTTTCACTGGCAGTCGTGGTCTAAACTGGAGAGAGACTCTCCCAAATGGGCTCTCATGTTGGAAAAGAAGATGTTTATGGAGATTGTGTACGTGCAGATTGTTCATTTTATATTTGGCTAATTATATGATCAGAAACTCTTTGAACAAGTCCCACCTACATGTGGATGCCGACAATGGGGACCTTGATGATTTGGACTTTGCTCAGCTTGAAGCGTCTGCTGAGGCTTCTGTCGCTGACAGCTAGATTTGCTGGCATAGATTTCAGTCTCTTTCGTATTAATTGCTTGTCGCACCATTATCAATATATTGCAGTTTCTATCCTATAATTCATATCACTCTAAGAACACTCTAAATGCTCGCTCTAAATGCTCGGAGAGCAAAAGTTGAATACACTGAGCCAACTTTAAGGCGACTCTGAAAGCCTCTGCTAGCAGATCTATGATGGCTTTGAGAGTGTATCATATTACCCTTGAAGTGATTGTAGACTGCTTGGAGAGCGTATCATATCAGCCTTGAAGTGATTGGAGACTACTCTTAGGCCCTTCCGAAAGGGCTCTGAGATTGCTCTGAGTCTGCTCTGGAGTGACCTGAGAAAATATTCTCATGTCAACTAAGTTTAAGAGCACTCTGGCTACTCTGAGTTCTCTAAAATCTTTCAAATCTCTAGGATGCTCTAGGATAGTCTCAGAGCAGCCTGGGACCAATATGGTTTTTCCTGATGTACTTGCCAGTCGCACTATCCTACCTCCCAAACGACTGAACCCAGACTCTGATGCCGAAGTTCATCGGACCGGGGTATCTTTCCGAGGGGGGAGGGACCGGGAGCCCGACCAATTCCCATTGGTCCTGCTCTTTGGTGACAATTCCATATCACTGGGATTGTTGCTCCTCAAATGGAATACTTTCAATTCCAGTTTGAGTCTGCTGACCAGCGCTCATCAGCGCTCATCAGGAATCGAAGTCTGTAACCGACTTCGATTGACGCTGGAGGTCTATATAGACCGTCGACGTGGACAGGGATCCTCCATCCTCTCAACCACCATGTCCACCGACAACGCCTCCATCGCCCCAAGCCCCTATACGCCCAGCATCTCAGATGCTGAGCGCATAGAGGGTGAATGCGCCCTTGCCTATGAGACTGAGGTCATCTTGGCAAGGTGCAGAGCAGCGCAAGCCGCTCAGTGGTATCTTCTGCTTCCAGAAGATGACTCACAACTGTATGCCTACATTGAAGTATGGCTGCAGTATCTTACTGCTCGCCGTCTTCACAACATTGAATATGTTGTGGAGGCGCGACGGAGGTTACTCCCTCTCCTCCAGCATACAACACCTGATGTGTTGTACACTTCATCCCAGCGTATGTCACACCTACCAGTGCGACGCACATACCAGGAGCAGTCTGTCGCTGCTTCTGATGTGGATAGTGACAGCATGCCATACGCTGTCATCTATCCACCGGATGCCATTGCGCTGTGCCCCAGCGCTGGTTTCCCAGTATATGAGGTTCGTGTCAATTCCTGGCGCAGCTTCTTCATGCCCTCAGCGCCTTCATCGACACTGTGTAACCATTGCACTAGACCTTCTAGGTCAATGGCATGGACATGTCGAGACGCCATGTGCGTCGTCTCCTCATACACGCGACATGCCTAACCGGTGTCGCGTGGTATGTCAGTGGGTGTGCTGAATACTTCACAATTCGGGATGCCATATTTATGGACATGCTGCATGCTAAACTGGTGCAGCATATCTCTGTGGACTTGCCACATGCCTAACCGGTGTGGCATGCCGTATTTCCTCGAATCAGTCGTCATCCACTATCATGACCGATGACAGATTTGGCGATGCACCTTGATGCCTCTCCAGGTCATCAGCAATGGATAACATTGCTGAGGATGCAGAGGTAACCCCCCTGTGTCCTGCTGGTCCAAAGGCAGAGTGACCCTACTGCCTGGGACTCAGATGCGATGTTGGCGCTCACTGGTCTCTGGGGACTGGTTTGCGTTGATGTCAACTCTGCTGCGGACTGTGCTTGCCACATGTCTAAGTACTACTCCTTGACCTGCGTGGAGTGTTCACAATTTGATTGTGAACTGTTGCTGCGGGGACTTCATCGTCTCCTGCAAGGAATACATTCCACTGGTTTCATCCACTTCAAAGTGCGATGGGCCCTTCCTCCTGTTGGACCCGTGGTACGAGTCCGGTAGGGGAGGATGTAACGTGCCGTTACATATCTATTCAATTATATTCCATTATATTATTATAATCCCTTATCCTAGGCTTATATGCCCTTATCATCTATATTTACATATGTTTGTGTGCCAGCACATATGCCACTATCCTATTTCCTTTCTAAGACTAACACTTCTTTCACATTAACACCTATGTATGCATACTGTAGACACTCTCTGGAATAGAGATTGGGTGCAGCGCATATCAGGTGTGAGTGAGAGAAGTATATTTGTTACAGGTCGCTTGAGTCGTCCGGGACGGGTGGTTGGGGGCTGGTTTGTTTGGCTGTGGCCAACTCAGCCGCCTCCACGTCCCGCGCTTCACGGACTTCTGCTAATGCAGGTGTAGGGGACGTCAGACGTCCTGCCCTGAGTTCCAGGACACGATTGACCGGTAGGTCATCGTGTTCCGGGTCCAGGCGCACATCCGCATTGGCATAGTCCTGTGGGGGTGTAAAATCATCGGAATTGTCGTTCTCGTAATAACGAGACAGGAAATTGGCGACCTTATTCTCACGTCCTTCCACGTACGAAATTTCGTACTGGAATCGTGAGAGGTATTTGTACCAGCGAACCTGTCGGTTCGTTGGGTTCGAGACGCCCTCAAAGAACGTCAATGCCTTATGATCCGTAATAATGCGGATCCGGCGGCCCAATAGCTTGTCCTCCCATTTGAGGAGAGCTTCTAGGATTCCTAGTGCCTTGTGTTCGTACGTTTTGTACGCTCGCTGGGCACTAGTGAATTTTTTAGACATGAATCCCGCCGGTCGGCAAGTACGCCAATCTGGCCCTTGTCCGTAGACAGCGCCGACTCCATGTATGGATGCGTCGCTGATGACCCATATGGGTTCAGGATTGGATGGGTCAATTGGCTTCAATATCGGGGCCTTGCAAGCCAATGCCTTGATGGATTCAAGGCACTTGGAGTGCAGCGGGCGCCACACGAACGGTCTGCCGTTGTGTGCCATGTCCGCTAGAGGTGACGTGTAGGCCGATACATCTGGCATGAAATGTGCCAGATAATTGACTAGTCCCAAGAATCACTGTACCTCGTGATAGGATCGCGGGATTCGCCATTCGCGAATCCTCGCCATCTTATCTGAGTCGGCATGTAATCCTCGGTCATCTATAAGATGACCCAGGCAATCCATGCGTTGCGAAAAGAAGTCACATTTAGTTTGACTCAAGTATAGCTTCGCCTGGCGAAGCTTCTTAAGTACTACTGCGAGATGTTCCTCGTGGTCTTCGACCGAGTCGGAGAACACGAAGATATCGTCAAGGTAAACATGGACGAATCGGCCTATGCAATCTCGAAAGATTGCTGTCATGAGGGACTGGAACGTCGCTGGGGCGTTGCAGTCTCCTTGTTGCATGACATGGCTCACGAACGTGCCGTACGGCGTTGAAAACGCCGTCTTCCAGACGTTGTCGGCAGCTATTCATATCTGCTCGTAGGCGTCGGACAGGTCGATCTTCGAGCGAAACTTTGCCCGGGCCACATCCATTTGGATTTGGTCTTGATCGGGAAATGGCGTCACATCTTTTATGGTGTTGTCGTTGCGCTGTCGTGCATCGACGACACTGCGAAGTTTGCCCGACTTCTTTACTATGCAAAGAAGTGGAGCCGCTTGTGTAGCCATTTTGGATTCCCACCAGCCATTCGCCGTATACCGCTCGATCTTTTCGAGCAGTTGCGGCTTCATGACGTCGGGACATCGGGGTAAATGATACTTGTATCGTTTATCCTGGTCGATAAGTGGGATCCGATGGTTTACCTCCCATAGGGGGGGTAAACCTGGCGGAGGAGGGCACATTATGTCCTCAAATTCCTTATTCCACTTATCTTGCAATGAAGTGTAGTCGGGACGTAAGGTCGCCCGGATCTCTTCATCAATGATGAGATTTTTGGCAGCCTGGTCCATGACTTCGTTCAGACCCCATGGGTCTGATCGACCGAACTTGTCCCACTTCTCGTTGGACGAGTGCAGGCTCGGCACCGATCGCTCCGCGAGTATAGGTGCTTGTTCCCGGTGATTCCGTCCCTTCTGGGGCGGAATAGTTCTTACTGGGTGTTTCCCACTTCTGGGAGGAATGACGGAAACGCCGTCCCCCTCCCCCCTCGGAAACACCGCAGAATCGCCCACGTAGTGAGAACGAGGGGGTTCTGCCGTAGTAGAACTCGCCGCGGGTTCCTATAGACCTGCATCCGATCCGACAACTGCTACATGCAGTCGCGGGTTCCGGCGTGGGTTGCCGTCCTTGCGTGCTGCTAATACGGCCGCCTCTTCGACCGCCGTATATGCTGGCACACGGACACCATTGATATGGATGGTGTGGTGTTTGAAGTCAAGCACCCAGCTGCTTATGTACTAATGATGCACCAACATGTTGGGTAGGCCCAAACGCGGTTATGCACCAGGCAGCGCATTGGCCTGGCTGTTGGTGCATCAGGTGCTAGGGGCCAAATAGGGCAGGTGTAGTGTGACAGTAGCTGGTGTCGTATGGCTTATAAATCAGGCCGAAAGCGGAAATACACATTAAATCTATAGCAGATGTGTATAATTCAAACTCAGCCGGTATGTAAGCATCCAAATAAGGAAGGTGGGCATGTATGGGCTCATTTTGATGCTTGTAATGGTGGCTATTAGAGTCTGCTGCTTATAATGGATTCTAATGAAACATATTACTATTGTATACCACTGGAATGCTTACAAATGGGGCTATTCAAATATTGTAATGAAAATTGTATTGATCTAGGCTGGTAGAAGCTTGTATTGAATGCCACTGTTATATACCATTAGAATGCTTATAAATGGAGCTATTCAAATATTGTAATACAAATTGTATTGGTCTGGGCTAATAAAATTTGTATTGGATGTATGCTTGTTATATATCAATAAAATGCAAAAAAATGGGATTGACAGGTACAGGTAAATGTGCATTTCACATATTGGCCTTGTATGCTTGTATGCTTGTAATCCTGGGCTTGTAAGCCTTTTTGCTGATCACCCAACCAACATGGAGCAATACAGATGCTGTATAACCATTTTCAGCCAAAATAATTTTCATACGCACCGCGTTCAAAAACATATTTTGTGTTTTTTGGCTCAAGTAAGCAAGCTATGGTGCTCAAACAAATTTTTCCGTATCACTGGAGTGATGGTCTACGACTTTCATTTATACCATATATGGTAATTTCCACTTTTGGAAATCTCATTTCAGGTCCAGGGGATGTATAGATACATAGGGCAGACATACAGAGGATGTAAAAGTCATCAAACTATGTCTAGATAAGTCTGTAACATGTGTCTGACATGAGTCTTACATGAGTCTTACATTGGTCTTACATGAATGTTCATGTTTCACCATCCTGGTTATGCTAGTGTACGCACTTCAGTCACTCATATCCTAGTATCAATGAACACTCAAACCAGTATATACTCAATGTGTACAAAGTGATTGAATGAGCTATGTATGTAGTTGCTGTTGTGAAAGACTGACCACTGTTGAAGTGCACACAGAACAAGAGTGGTGAAACTTGTGTAAGACTCATGTAAGACCAATGTAAGACTCATGCCAAACACATGTTGCAGACTTATCTAGACATAGTTTGATGACTTTTACATCCTCTGTATGTCTGCCCTATGTATCTATACATCCCCTGGACCTGAAATGAGATTTCCAAAAGTGGAAATTACCATATATGGTATAAATGAAAGTCGTAGACCATCACTCCAGTGATACGGAAAAATTTGTTTGAGCACCATAGCTTGCTTACTTGAGCCAAAAAACACAAAATATGTTTTTGAACGCGGTGCGTATGAAAATTATTTTGGCTGAAAATGGTTATACAGCATCTGTATTGCTCCATGTTGGTTGGGTGATCAGCAAAAAGGCTTACAAGCCCAGGATTACAAGCATACAAGCATACAAGGCCAATATGTGAAATGCACATTTACCTGTACCTGTCAATCCCATTTTTTTGCATTTTATTGATATATAACAAGCATACATCCAATACAAATTTTATTAGCCCAGACCAATACAATTTGTATTACAATATTTGAATAGCTCCATTTATAAGCATTCTAATGGTATATAACAGTGGCATTCAATACAAGCTTCTACCAGCCTAGATCAATACAATTTTCATTACAATATTTGAATAGCCCCATTTGTAAGCATTCCAGTGGTATACAATAGTAATATGTTTCATTAGAATCCATTATAAGCAGCAGACTCTAATAGCCACCATTACAAGCATCAAAATGAGCCCATACATGCCCACCTTCCTTATTTGGATGCTTACATACCGGCTGAGTTTGAATTATACACATCTGCTATAGATTTAATGTGTATTTCCGCTTTCGGCCTGATTTATAAGCCATACGACACCAGCTACTGTCACACTACACCTGCCCTATTTGGCCCCTAGCACCTGATGCACCAACAGCCAGGCCAATGCGCTGCCTGGTGCATAACCGCGTTTGGGCCTACCCAACATGTTGGTGCATCAGGTCTACATAAGTTGGTGAAGCACCACACCATAGGTGTTGCAGAACACCGTGCCCAATATGGCATCGTAGCGGTCGATATCGACCACATCCATGTAGTGTTTGCAGTGCACTGGGCCGACCCGTAGGGTCGGGCGCGCGCCATAATTAATGCGTGTACGGCTGCCCTTGGTCCCCAATTGCAGCCCCATCTGTTCCCGCAGATCAATGCGGTCGGCGTGACTCAGATACGCCATTTCAGGCGATATTGAGTCCGTTGTACATCCCGTGTCGAATAGCGTATACGCTTTCACACCGTTGATGTCAACTTCGGCACACAGGGTGTGCTGTAGTTCTGGCGTGCGCTTCGGCTGACCCATGGGGTCGGTAATCTGGCGCACTCGGGGGTCATACAGCCATGCTTCCTTTAGTGTACGGGCTGATGGGGCTACCCCCATTGCATAGCATCGGGGCGCCACCGCCTCCGTGTCGGAGGCATGCGCCTCGCTGGACTCGATGCGCATACCCGCAAAACGCATGGCTCCGAACTGGAGGTCGTCGTCGTACAACTGGTCTCGTTCGCCGTGGGATGAATACTGGGAGCCCCCATACCCGTAGTCGGATACTGGGTACACCTCGTCCCCCTCGTCCTCAGCATGCAATTGGGCGTCCTCCTCGTTGTGCTCCTGCACCGTCTCGAGTACGCCAGGCGTACTCGGCTGATCATTACTTGGCTCGTCGTCCATTACTCATTGCGCAAACATCCGTGGGGCAGGCTTTGCCTTACCCGCAGGATGTGGGCAGTTAGTCGAGATGTGGCCCTTCTCGCCACACCCGTAGCATGTCAAGTTAGCGTGATCATGCGTCGGGACCGCGTTGCGTGCGCCACGAGTTTCGTGTGTGCGCGCCGGTACGGTACCCGGGGACGTTTCGCCCCGGGTCGTGGGGCGATCGACTCCAGGTTGATTCCTCGAGCGATGGCTCCGCCCCCCTGGGGCGGTAGTCCTTCCCACCGACGTCATCGTAGTTGGCGGGTTTTTCGAGTTGGCAGCCGTAGGCTGCAGGGCGCGCCGCCGGGAGGCTTCGCCTTCCTGGCCAGTCTCCCAATCCCGCACCGCATCTACCAGCTGGTTGAGCGTATTGTGCGCGGTGGAAAGCCGGTACCCAGTGATCACCGTACGATATATTTCGTCCGGTAATGCATCTAGGAAGTGTTTGCGGAATTGGTATGTCGACGGTTGCTCTACCATACGGTTACCATATGAATTGAGGCGATCGGCGAGATCCGATGCTCCTCCCGTAGACAAGCTATACGTCGCGCGTTCGAATCGTTCGGACGCGATTTGCTCCTCGTTTTTATGGAGGAATCAACGGTGAAGCTGCACAATGGCTTCTTCGAACGTCCAATGTCTAATCTCCCGTTGGGGGGATTGGACATTGATGAAAAACCACGACGCCGCGGTTTTGTCCAATGCTCGGCCCAGGATCTGTAACCGATCCTGGTCCAAGCTTGGGCCGGTGATGCGAAGGGTGCTGAAATAGTCCAGCAACTTCTGCAGCCAAACTTCAAAGGCGTCGAGATCGTCCGTTCTGTCATAAGATGACGGGAACGGCGGTTTTGCCATACGAAGGTACTCCGGAGGACCCGATGTCGGTTCCTCCGCTACTGATTTGTGTATCATTCGACGAGTCCGCTCTATAGCGGCCTCGTACGCAACCTGCTCCTCGGGCATTGTGCTCCCCGCTCGGACCGGTTGAGAGGGGGCAACACTGCCGAACCTGGGACCCAGGTTGGCCGGCCCCGGGGTATGTCCAAAGGACACGTTACGGAGAGCACCCAAAGCGGGTGATCCTCCGTGGCTTCGACGAGGATCACTAGATGATCCTCTCGTTGCCCTTGACGGTAATATTGGAGGGTGGCCCGTCCGTGAGGATGCGTTGCTCTGAGAGGACGAAGGTGGTCCAGGTGGATTACCGCCGGGGGGACCTCCTGGTGGTCCCCCGGGTGGTCCTCCGGGAGGGCCCATAGGTGGGCCGTTGGAACTAGGGGGTCCACCTCCTAAAGGTGGGCCTCCCCGCCTAGTGGTCCTCCCATTGGTGGTCCACCTCCATTACCGTTGTTGCTTGAGTCGTCACTCGGCTCGCTCGACGGTGGTGGATACCCTGGTGGGGGTGGAGACCGGCCTGACCGCGATTGCTCCTGCGATTCGCGCAGCCGGGCTTCTGCAGTGGCACCGTAGCGACGGATTTGTCATTGAGCGGTGATTCTTCGTTCATACGATATGTCCGACTCTCCAAATTGCTGGGGAGCCGTGATGCCTTCGATCGCCGCCTCGATCGCCGGATCCCTTGGTGAGCCCATGTTGAGGCTGTTCGCACCATTCCTTGGGCGGTCGGCCTGGGGGATGGCCCCGTTCCTATCGGGGGGGCCATCACCTTCAGCGTGCGCTGTTCCAGGTCCCGACGACGATTCGTCACCCTGGCGTGTGCTCGAGGGGGTTCCCTCTGGCTCATCTAGTAATAGCTGGAGGGCTTCGTGCTCGATGGCTGCGATCCGGGCGCGCATCACGACGAGTTCGTGATTCGCGCGCTGGGTCGCTGTATCGAGCTCCCTTCGGCTGCGATCAAACACTTCTTGTATCCGACTGCGTAGCGTTTCACTGCGAACGCTACGCGCGGACGTCCTCGAGGGTGCCCTCGCTCTCTCCAACGTCACTCCAGCCATAGGGCTGGGGATGGGAGAGAGGGGGGATGAGCGAGCATCACCTGGTGGTGGCTCACTCTCTCTTATCTCGTCGTTTACGGCGGGCGCTACATATGACAGCGCATCATCTCCATCGCCCACTTGTGAGGCTGATGGGAGTCGATTCACCGGATTCGGTGAATCCTGTGCTTCTGTGGGTCCACCCGAAGGGTGCACCACTCGTTCGGGACCACTCTGCCCGGGCGTTATTGGCTCAGATGGTCCTGGTCCCCTGTCCGATCCTGTGTCACTTACGCGGGCCCTCCATGACATTATTCGTGAAGCGGGTGAGGGTACACCGACTGGTGCAGTCGGTTCGCCCGTCGCTTCACGCATTTCTCGAGCGGTGATGCTCCGAGTTTTGCGTTTGGTCATCCTAATGGGGATGTCCGGGATTGTATGCGATGTGAAAAAGAAGCGATGCTTCTATTTCCGTGTCAGATCCGCACTCGTCTATATAGACGATTTCAGAGATTCTGATTGGAACGTAAAAAAGTGTAAGGCCTGGCTCTTACTCAGACGGAAGTACGTTGCACCAACTTCTATTAGAAGAGTGCGATGTACAGGTGTAAGTAAGAAAGGTACTTTTCTTCCCTACGCGCGTGTCCTTAAAAGGGCACGCGCGCGCGAGACACGTGCATACGTCAATGTACTGTACAGTTGCCCAACGCCGCGATCCACAGGATCGTATTAGGTAATAGTGAAGACGAATATGTACAGTATAGATAAGATGTTGTAGGGTACCCGTAGGGGTACCTTACAAAATGACATCTCAGCCAAAGAAAAAGAATCATTCTTGGTCTTTTGCTCAGTGACAAAGAGGTATATGATTTTCTTGAATATCAAGCCTGAGCAAGTGTTCACTAGGGCAGTGCAATATCCTTAACACTTATTGTTTACCTTAGCATGTGATGAAGACCAACTTGAATGTGATTTCATTGTCAAGCACTGACACACACTTGCTTGGGGTAGGAGTCATATTTAAATGACTGACCATCAACTGGAGAAATCAACTAAGCTGGTCAAATGTCCATGACTCTGGATTGAAATTTGTAGTGCTTGCTTGATCTACTTGAATTGACATCCTGCTGTGAATACTAGGATGTCCTTGGACCTCTGAATTTATTGACCATTATTCACAGAATAGTCTTGTCTTTTTGAATACAGATAACAAGCAACAAACAATTTGAATAAATAGTAGCAGAGCTAACCACAAGATCATTATGCAATATGCTGCAAGACAGACAAAATCCTTTGACAAGTCAATAAGAGGACATATTTATGCAGTCTGGAGGACAGAACTTACCAAGAAAGTCTTCTACCCAATTTCCACCTCATGCCGGCATGATTCAACATTTGCATGGCTTCACACACCATCCTCTGTATCATCAACATTCACTGTACCCACTACCAGCACCTCAAGTTCAATCCCATCTTCCAGCCCTCCATCCCACCTGTCTCTATCAGCTACATCCACATTCACAATTTCATCTGCATCTTCAATGGACAAAGCAGGATCAGAGTTGTTGGCTGCTGCAACATTCAGTGCAAATTCAACACTTGACATCCAGGAGTGTGTTGGTGTAGAGTGGCCTGAGCAGACAAAAGAGGGGGTTGTTTGGGATCCAAAATGAGAATGTGTAGAATTAGCAGCTTGACGAATGTGCAAGAGAAACCGAGATGTGAGAATGCCAGAAATTCTGTGTGAAGTTGGATCAGATGTAGAGAACTTTTCAGATACACTAACGGTGATATGATATCTAAGAGGGCTAATTGCCCCTGTATTCCGTCATAGAATAAGTTTCTTTCAAATGGCATGAGACAGAGTGAGACAACACACTGCAGTAGTGATGTCCACAATGATGTCCGCAATGTTGAGTGCTGTAAGGGCACTGTATACAGCTTCAGCCTGATACTTATAAGAAGTAATTGTTCTTTATGCATACACAAAGTACAATGTACCTACAAGGAAGGCAAATCATTAGTTTAGCTAGCCATTAATGCAGCACAACACAATTACAAGATCTTACCATCTTGAAGCATCACTGTTGCAAGTTTAGACTTCACATCAAGAGTTCCTTGCAAATACGGCAACACAGATTGAGACATGTACTGCCAGGTGACAATAAGAACCAAAATGTCTGATGCAATAACAGATCCACGAGTTGCATAAAGTACTGTAGGTGAGTGAAAAGTCAGTTCAAAAAGCAGTGTATGAAAGCTCAATGTTAGAAGCACCTCTGCAAAGAACAAAATGATCATCAGCTGTTGGCAGTGGATAGTATAATAGCAGAAAGTGTATACATATTGTAGTTTGCCTGAGTCATATCCAGAGAGTGTACACATAGATCTGTTTGGACAATTCCAGCAAAAGGAGTAGCAACAACTTCATATTGAGTCACAGCATATGCAAACTGTATGAATATGTATTCAGTGATGTGTGCCATTGGACAATATTGGAGAAACATATCCAAACCAGATTTGTGCCTACAGGGACCAGCCCCAATGCCAGAGTAGGCAAAACAAGATACCACTTGCGTCCACTCACTGCATGCACACGAAGAGCTGCAACCACTTCATTCTAATGGTCAGCAGATCAAGCATGTATGATCCATGAAAAGCTTACCTGCAGATAGGCACAATGATAATAAGGATGGGACTGCATTGAAATAAGCAGTGACTGTACAGCTAGGTGGCCACATTATGAGCTGCTTGTAGAGAAACAAATTCCATAAATACCAAACCTCTATTGCCAAGGTGATGAGATGAATCCCAAGGTCAGAATATGTTCAACCACTTACTAGTGGAGTATAGAAGGGGAGACTTAGCAGAATGCGTCCAATAGCAGAAGCAATCAAGTTCATTTGGTTGACCCAAAACAAGATTGAGGGGGCTGATTTGTGACCCCACATTAGATGAACTTCATCAGGGATCATGAGGATATGCTCATATATGATCAGGGCTGCACTAACTCATGAGTCACTGAGGATTAGTCCTGTTGGTGACATTAATGACTCACCACTGATTGCAAAGCTTATGTAATTCTCTGTAAAACTGGGTGCTGACATGAAGGTGGCATATCCCTCATATCTGAATGTCCAAACTCACAAGCTTTCAAGTAAGGACACAGCTTCTGCAGCTGGTATTACTGTTTGGGTTGACATATCAGAAAAGGGGACTGGAAATGGTGCTCAGACAATGGTATGAACCTTGTTGGACAGAGCCATATATACATGCACAGTGCAGAGCCAAGCAGGAGACTGAGATGAGATGCATGGGAGGGGCTGTTCATAAATCAAAATAAATCAAAGATATTGCACACAATCCTGTGAAGACCATGCTCAATATTGCAACATCAAGTTTGTTGTGTTGCACATATGATACAAGATCTACACTGAAGGTAAGCTCATAAGTACTTACACTGATATCATGCACTTTGGGAAAACAATTACAAGACAAATTGGACTCTGCAGAACTTTCAAGATAGTGCTGTAGTGACATTGTATGATGCTGGCTGACTGGCAAGACAATCACCAAACAAATATTTCAAAAAGAATCTGTTAGCCGACTCAGTCGGTTCATCTCTCGTACATCTCACCTCCTTAACTATCATTTGTTGAGAACAGACGCAGAAATGCACGAGTTCCTGGCTCTTTGCCATGCGGGGCTGCCGCGCGACGCATCAAGAAGTATCAGCACATCACGGTTCGCTGAACAATCACGCACCTCTTATGGTGGCGAACGAGGCAATTGCGGACATGATTAGAAAGATTGGCATAGCCATACGGCGGGAGTTTCCCGTAGTCATATGGCATAGACAGGCAGCAAGGAGGGAATTGTAATATGCCAGGAGATGCCCTCGAGGAAAGACGCATCAAGGGAAGACAGAGCCAGTTGCCCTCGTAGGACAGGGAAATCTGTGGACCGGTGCATAAATTCGAAACTATACGGCGAAGTGGGCAGTCGAGTGAATACAATCCCCCCACCAAAAGTTACGACGGTGGTCACGTGCCTGCCGCGTCGCGCTCAGCGCTAAGTCCCGCGGACTCCCGCCTCTGAGAACGAGATATCGTGTTTGGAGACTTCATTTGCTTCATATTTTCTGGCATAGTTCATAGGACTAAGAATACAATGAAGGTAGGTAAGAATCAGCAATAGAATAGTGTAATTTATTTAGAGAAGTTGATGAGAATACAAATATGGCTCAAACTATAATTATAATTTAAAGTATTGTTTAGTTTACTTGCCCTTATTTTTTCTTCATAGTGCCACAGCTATTGCGAGCACTGTGAGGTGTCCAAAGTTGAGACAAGACATAGACTAAAATAGAGTGACCGATTCTTATAAACTCGGGAGGGACCAAAAACATGTTTCAAATGAAAAAAAACTAATCAGTTGCAGGGATTGAACCCACAACGACCACAAGCAGACATACAACCAAACCACTAGACTACAGCATACATACCATATGTGCCTTTATAAATATAATATTCTTATGGGAGCGCAGCGCTCCCTCCATGAGCCAGCGCAACGGAATGCACGTGACCACCGTCGTAACTTTTGGTGGGGGGATTGCATTCACTGGGCAGTCGCCGCGCCTTGCCTAGGTATGCAGTGTGTAAACTCGATCCTGCACCTCTGTTGTTGGTCTCCATTGTTCCCTCACCTCTTCTGAGACCGATCCTTTGGGACGGACAGTACAGGTGCAGAGGTATAGTCGCCGACGCTGGCTTCATCAGCGGAATGTTGGGACTTGGGAGGGCGTTTTCTTCAACCGAGACCGCGAGCCGAGAGGCAGTCGGCTGTGTAGTAAAGGCAGATGCATAGGGCCCACACAGATTCTCCAATAGGCTCGTCAACGAGAGTCGATGACCATCGTAGTGGGTCCGAGCGGTCTCAATCCAGTCGCGTCGTGGACTCAGGTCGTGGACGAACACGTACAGACGCCCGCCGGCAAGATAGAGATCGAGATTCCTTTTTGACTACCGTCTCTTGTAGTGTTGACTCGACGGATTCGAGTCAATCTGCTTGTTGGCGGTCGTGAACCCAGGCTATGTGGTCTCTCTTCGCTTTCATCGTGCAGTTCGCTGCGGCTATGCAGTGCGACCATGTCTGTACTGCCCGCCTGCGCGGGTTACCAGGTAGCTCTTCTATCACCAACAGATCACGGCCCTGCAACTCTGCCTGTCCCGAATTCGATACGATCTTTCTGGATCATGTAACTCCCCGAACGCCAGCCCTCTCGCCTCAGAAGGGAGTGATGGTCCCTTGACCAACGGTGTAGACGTCAGAATCATCGCCGGCTCAGGTATAACGGGTGTTCCTGCTGCCTACCATCTGGGAAACGCGCTAGCGGCCGGCAGCCAATCGACCGAGCAGCTGAAGGTGGTCATTTTGGAAGCGAGAGACTTCTGTGAGGATCGACTTGTTCTCCTACGCGTTCAGTCCTGATCACACAAATTACGGGCGTGATAAGTATACATCCTTGCGCGGGGTTGGAACTTGGTTTGACCTGACGGCGACAGGCTAGAACGGCGAATATTTCACGCCTGCTGGCTTCAGAGAATGCAAAGGTCAGGAAGCAGCATTTGGAACGGATGGTGCTTTCCCAGGGCTAGCCTTACAAAACCACACAGCTACCAAAATCCTCAAAAAGCTCGAGACCATCGTCGACCTCGTCAAGGTGAGATTACATCGACCTCATGTTCACACCGGAGGATGTCTCAGAGACAAGCTTGGAGAATGGCTGTCTGATTTTGGCGACTATCCTTAGTGTGACGGGACTATATATTTGAAGGCCGGCGGACGGACGGTAGGAGAAACTCGACCGACTAGATGACACAGCGGACAATCTCATGGAATACCATAAACTCACGATGATTGGGGAGCGCACTGACACGTCATACAAACACACAGATGGTTCAAGCCAAAGAGTGACTTTATCAGTCCTCGCCGCCTAATGAATTCTCAATGCGCACGAGTGTTAGTGCGAGACGCGAGTGACCTGAAATGGACGCGTCAGCATACTTATAACAGATACATGAAAGTAGTGCTCGGAAAAGCTTACGTTCATCTCGGCCTCGTCTGGTAAGCCCCGGAACAGCTGCACACCAGAAGGGGAGATACTATGAATATCCTGATAGCGTCCGTTCCCAAGGACAAAGGAGGTGTGGGTAACCTCAGAATTGTGCAGCGCTTGAAGGGTCGGAAATTATAGTGCATGATTCACACCGCCTGTCCAATAATGTGCTGTTATGCTGATGAGTGCTGTAACAGCGACCAGGCATTAGCCTGAGCAGTGAGCAGGACGCCTTCAGTGTACTGCCGCGCCCAAGTGACATGTTGTTATGCGAAGTTCACTGAAGGATACATGTAGCCAGTACTAGCGATCAAGATAAGCCGCAGAGACGGATCGTCCAACGCTCAGTCACTGTGGCAGGATGTCGCCGAGAGAAGGCACACAATGGATATTCAGAAGTGAACAAACCCCCGTTGCATTGCAGATTAGCGATCGTTCACTACAAATCTATTCTCATCTAGATTGCCTTACTCTTGACGAGCTCTGTATAGCACGGAAAATCAGTCAAGTGTCGCCCACCATTGGAACAAGATGCCACTCACGCTCGACCTCCGCAATGGCGCCGATGAGAATCTCCTTCTGGGTCTTCTCGTCGTTTACGCTCTTGAGCACATTCGCGATGATGGTCTTCGCCAACTCAGCCTGCTCGTTCTCCTTTTCCTGCTGCTCGAAGCGCACCCAGCTGTCCAGAACCGACTTCACCTCCGACGCTAGCACGACCTTCTGGCGCTGCACGAACGCCTCCGACTCGAGCTGGGCGGTCTCCTGCAATGGCGTGAGAGGTCATTAACGTGCCATCTGAATTTGTGTCCATAACTGTACCTTGGACAGAGCGAAAAGCCCCTCAGTGATGGAGACGACATCCTTCATCTGCTCTACAGACTGGATGCGGTCCTTAACGGCCTGGGTGTGTTCCGTGCGCGATTGGTCAAGGATGTTCTTGATGCGCTGGATGTTACCCTCCGCCCAATCACGGTAAGGCTCTCGGATGCTCTGCGCGACCAGGCAATTGATTTAACTACCGAAAAGGTGAGAATTGGCGATTAAGTAGGAACGCACCTTGGCAATGAATGTCAAAAGGATGGCGAAACCAACAGCAATGACGGTCTCCTCATTCACAACGTACAGCTCCTGCGAGATGGCAGTGGCGATGAGACCTGTGCCTAAGATGACGCTGCCGGTTTTAGTGACGAGGCCGGGAGATGAAGGCATCCTGTTGATCAGTTCGGAGGCGCGTTCGGCGGGAGGGGGAGGGTTCGAAGAGCTCGCCATGCTTCGGCTGTAATATCCATGTACACTCCATGAACTTAAGACCAACGAAGAATTTACACAAAAACATACGCGACAACAGCCCGAGGGATGGCGGCGACCGTCTGGGGTCGCACTTTCGATGCTGCGAGAAATTAAGAGTATACTCACGGGTAATAACACCGTGTACGACTCACCTGACGCCCTCAGCGAGCTTACTGCAATCCTGGACGCCATCCGTCGTAAAGTTTAGAATCGTGCAGACTGGCTGGCAAACGCTGGAAGTGACGAGGTCGCCCTCGGGCAAACAACGCACAAACACCGCCCTTCGTGGGAAAATGTCTTCCGGCTTTCTACGGTTCCACAGGTGCGCCAGTCTGAACGCAGCTCTGCAACACGCATTATATTTCAAAACCCTCCATTTTTATTGGAAAAACTGTTGCATTAGAATGGTAGAGCGCGGTTGGTCTGCGCAGCTAATTTTTCTATCAATTGAGCGGAAAACCGAGTGATCCCGAGCCAATGTTTTTGTCACGTGCCTCTACAACGCGACGGCTACAGTGGACGGCTTTCATGGTGACCGACAGAATACATTGTCTCCTGTCTACGCGCTATAACGCTGTTTCTTCACTCTAATCTGCTGGGCGGAAGCATTTGTTGGTTTTCTCTGCTTTAGGCCAAGGTATCCTGAATTAGAAGTGCGCGTGATTACCTGCCGAGGGTCGACGCGTTTGTGCACCACGAGAGCGTGTCGTATTTGAAGTTGCCTCTCCATACAAGTCGCGTTCTTTCACCTCATCCTTTCTGTCTGCCCACCATGGACGCCGACCTCATTAAACTCGTTAACAAGCTCCAGGATACCTTCGCTAACCTCGGTAAGTCATACATAACAAGGCTCAATATTCAGTGCATTCAATATGAACCATACTTGCGCAGGCGGGGAGCTGGACATGCCCCAGCTGGTAGTGGTACGTGTACTCTCGTAGATGTCTAGGTGGTCTCTAGTATGCTGACATGTCAAGGTAGGTTGGTAGTCAATCAGCGGGCAAGTCTAGTGTCCTCGAGACGTATGTCCTCCTAAGCAGAGGCTAGCCTTTATCCTAAGTCACTTCTCGTTTGTAGAATCGTCGGTCGAGACTTCCTACCCCGTGGCTCAGGAATCGTCACACGCAGACCACTCGTCCTCCAGTTGATCCACACGCCCGTACCAGAGCCGTCGGTGGGCGGACCAGCATCTACGTACACAGAATGGGGCCAGTTCCTCCACATCGACAAACGGTTCACGGACTTCGACGAGATTCGCCGCGAGATTGAGCAGGAGACATTCCGGGTGGCGGGCCAGAACAAAGGTATTAGCAAGTTGCCGATCCACCTCCGGATATATAGCCCGGATGTTTTGGACTTGACACTTGTTGACCTGCCGGGGCTGACAAAGGTGCGTGGTACCTGGTAGCGTATTTCGAGTTCAGCGAAGCTATATCTATAACATGGCCAGATTCCTGTCGGCGACCAACCCAGCGATATTGAGCGACAGATTCGGAATCTGGTCGTGGACTACATCTCTAAGCCGAACAGGTTCGTGATGACTTGGATTGCATCTCCACATTCGCTAACTAAGATTATATAGCGTAATTCTGGCTGTCTCGGCTGCAAATGTTGATCTCGCGAACTCGGAAGCTCTGAAACTTGCTCGGTCGGTGGACCCTCAAGGCCGGCGGACAATTGGCGTGCTCACCAAGCTTGATTTGATGGACGCGGGCACGAACGCGCTCGATATCCTGACGGGACGTGTCTACCCGCTCAAGCTAGGCTTCATAGGTGTCGTGTGCCGCAGCCAGCAGGATATCAACGCGTCAAAGAGCTTGAGGGACGCGCTGGACAGCGAGTCGGAGTTCTTCCAGAACCACCCTGCATACCGCAACATTGCTCACAAGAATGGGACCAAGTATCTGGCAAAGACTCTCAATCAGGTTAGTACCCATGACCTGGTGCACGTTTCTTACTGAATGGGGGTGCGGCGATAAATAGGTTCTGATGAACCACATCCGAGACAAACTTCCAGATATGAAGGCGCGCCTGAACACGTTGATGGGTCAAGCACAACAAGAGCTGAACTCATTTGGGGATGCCGCCATATACGGAGATGCAAACCAGGTACAGACAATTTTAGATCTATATGGTGTGAAATTGTGGCTAATTCATGCGCACAGCAAGGTGCTCTCGTACTACGTCTTATGACACAGTTCGCGCGCGACTTCGTGGCTTCCATAGATGGAACCAGCGTCGATATCTCCACAAAGGAACTCTCCGGCGGCGCTCGGATATATTACATCTTCAATGATATTTTCGGCGCAGCACTTGCGTCCATCGACTCGACCCATAATCTGGATAACCAGGACATTCGGACAGCGATTCGCAATTCGACCGGTCCAAGACCGAGCCTCTTTGTCCCGGAAATTGCTTTTGACTTGCTCGTGAAGCCGCAAATTAAGTTGCTTGAGGCGCCCAGTCTGCGCTGTGTAGAGCTGGTTTACGAGGAACTGGTCAAGATCTGCCACAATTGCACCAGCACGGTATGCATATCTCCTATCTGTACTATTTTGGGTTTGACTAATAATTGATTATGAGCAGGAGCTGCAGCGCTTCCCTCGGTTACATGCGCAGCTCGTAGAAGTCGTGTCAGAGCTGCTGAGAGAGCGATTGGGCCCTGCCACAGAATACACACAGAGCCTGATTGACATACAAACGGCATACATCAACACGAACCACCCCGCATTTATCTCAGGGTCCGCAGTCGCTGCGCAAGCAGTCACTACTGCCCCACCAAAACAGGAGCCCCGTCGAGTAAGCAATGTAGCGTGCCACTTTTCGCATGTACTGATCACCCCAGAACAAACCTTTTCTGACACAGCCGTCCTCCGTCCAGTCGGTGAATGGGACAGCGTCAGCGGATGATGACGACGACACTTCTGATGAGGTCAATGGCGTAAACGGCGTCCCGCCGCGTGATGGGCGCTCCGTATCGTCGACGGTCCATGACCGCGCGCGGACCATTGCTTCTGTTACGGAAGCGTCGCATGCTCCCCGCAGACATCCGTCGCCAAAACCACATCATCCCCACACGATCCGCCAAACGCCGGCGCCGACGAGTGGGACATCGCCGCATTCGGGCACAGCGAAGGAGACGTTCTTGAATTACTTCTTCGGCCAGAACGGTCCTGGCCCGTTGGCTGGGATCGAGCGTGGACCGCGGGAACGTTGCACCAGGCGTTTCTCTCGTTGGACGGGATGTCAACGGCGGAGATCCAGCGCTGCATTCCGGGCTCATGGCGGGGAAAAGGAACCTGGAGGGAAACAATGCGGCCTTTGATATGAAAAGCCTGGGGAAGCATATCGAAGCGGTACGTGCCCGGTTTCGTTTGCGTAAAATCGAAGCGTAGTGTAGCTTGACTCTGATCGCATCCTGTTGCAGGCTTCGGACGGCGGTCCCCACCTCACTGCGCGCGAAGAAATGGAGACAAGCCTGATACGGTCGCTCATTGCTTCGTATTTCAACATCGTTCGCCAAACTATTCAGGACCTCGTCCCGAAAGCAGTCATGCATTTCCTCGTGAATAACACGTCTCAACAAGTGCAGAACCGACTAGTCGCCTCGCTATACAAACCGGACCTCTTCGCCGATTTACTGAATGAGGACGAAGCGTTGGTTGCTGAGCGGACGAGAGTCAAGGCACTGCTTGATGCCTACAAGGAGGCCTTCAGAACCCTCTCAGAGGTCACTCTCAAATCTACGTAGCGCGATGATTGTTACCAGCCTACCCACCGTTTGTTGCCTTTGTTATCGCTTTGTCATTCATCGTTATGCAGCATGGTTATACATAAATGCAATTCATAGTAATCTACAGGTTGAGCCATCCGGTGGCCCGAATCAAGCACCGTTGCAGGCGGGCGAATCATGGACATCCCATCACGAGACTTTATCGTTCGTACATCATCACAAGATCATCAAGCGACTTGAAGCAAAGGCAGGTCATCGTCAAAAGTGGACGTGTATGAGCTATGTCAAACGATCATTTCTGGGGGATGCCCTTTCAAAGCAACCCATTTCTCTTGCCCAGCTTCAGTGGCCGTATCCTTGGTGGACTGCTCAGCTTCATCCTCGGAGGTCACGCTTAATTCGCTCTCAACATCATCGCCACTGGGAGTTGGCTCTGTGGTGGTTGTAGCGTCGGTGGCCTCAGACTTTTCATTTTCAGTCGTTGAGCCATCGGCAATAGCTGATGTACTTGATGATGCGCTTGAGCTTGCGTTATTTACCGGCTTCTCTGCATCCTACGGATTGAACAATCGAGGTCAGAGCTCATTGTATAATCTCATCTGACTCATAATTCTTACCTCCTTGGTCGGCTTCTCGACCTTGTGGGAGTGTGCTTAGTGCTTAGTGATAATAATACTATGGACTGCTGCTAATCACCTCTTTGGTTTCTGCCGCCTTCTAACTCAACGAACAGTCAATTGATCTTGTACAATTAATGAGCAAAAAGACGAAACAAACCTCCTTCTTTGCCTTTTCTTCTGTCTATTTGAGGTCAATTTCTGAAAACAGCCAATGCGATATCTCGGATATTGTCTCACCTCTTTCTTCTCCTGCGCTTCGCGCTGTGATGTGGCTTAACATTGGGTATTCGGCACCAGAAGATTTCGACTGACCTCTTCTTTTTCCTTTTTCAACTTCGCCCGCGTTTCGCGCTCCTGAATAATCCTTATGCAAGACAGGTTCAAATTCTATTGCAAATTATTCGGATAAAAGACTTACCAAGCGCTAACTTCATCTACGCTCTCTCGCGGACGCGTCTTATTCTTGAGAAGATATCCTTGCAAAGCAGCAACCTACGCGACATCGTGAGACCCATGCGACAGACACGTGCAAGCGGGAACTCACGCTTAATTCGTTTTCTGGGATGGCACCTGCAAAACGCTTAGCAAGCTCCGAGATCTCATCTTCACTCAGGATGGGGATGGCGTGCGAGCCTCGTTTTCGCTTTGGCACAGCGAGCCCGTCGGAGGTCGGATCATCACCCGCCTTTGATGATGATGCAGACGGGGAAGACGCCGAGCCATCTGTAGACGGCTTGACAGGGAAGAAGCACTTAAAAATGCCTTCCGCCTGCCATTTTGTAGCGTGCTTGAAATTGATCCATACATCCATCCGGCCTGGGCGACTGAGGGCCGGATCGAGGCGCTCAATGTGATTAGTCGTTGCAAATAGCAGACTGTCGTAAAGTTTCAGCATTTCCGACACGGACATTTGAAGCGTCAGACTCGCGGCTCACCGGCCCTCAGCGGCTGCAACTCCATCGAGACTGTTGAGCAGCCCACTGAGACTCAAAGTAGACCCGTCATTGCTGTCGTCTTTATTCTTGGCAGACGATGTGGAGGTAGTAGTGCTACTACTGGTGGGAGCGCCGGTTGACGACTCGTCACGAGAAACGCCACGTGTGAAAGCAGCATCTAAATCTTCTAGTAGCAAAATACATCTAGAGACGGATCTCAGCGGCTACCAGAATGCAACACGAGGAATGACAAACCTCGACGGTACATTTCCCATCAGGTTGGACAAAGTGTTGTCACTCATGCTGCAAAGTTATAAATCAGTAACCGGAAGACATAAGCAACATTTGACCATACCCTTTCGAGGAAAGGCTGACGACATAGATGTCAAGCCCAAGTTCTCCGGCTAAGCTATGGATCAGAGATGTCTTGCCGCTGCCATGGGAGGTGAGGCAACATCAGAGGCTAGATAGTTGTGAGAACAAACCTTCCTGGCACGCCATACAACAGGTATCCCCGGCGGAATGGGATGCCTTCATCGTTGTCAGCACCCACGTCGAATGGAGACACCGTGCGAATGCTCACCTCGCTCAGCATACCTGTGTCCGAACGTTCGGTCAGTTGACGCGTTCCAGAAGAAGCACAGAAAAAGATAGCGCACCAATCTTCCGAACAGAGGAAATCTTTGCAGTCAGCTAGAATCATGTCCTTGACACCGGGTTCCAATACGATAGAGCTCATAGGGCGCTTTTGCCTCGCGCCATTCCATCTCCAGCAGCCGTATGTCCTAGGCACCAAGACGTCAGCGGGAAATATATCGGCATCTAACACATATGCCACCCTTACGTATCTGCCATGAAAATGTGCACGCGGTGCTCAGCGTCCTTCTCATACTCACGCTTCGCTTCAAGGACAAGTTTCTTGAGAATGTCGTTATTCCGGGCTACGACGCTGAGCGGCGTTTGCACGTCATTAACGTGACTGAATGAACTAGATTGAGATACCCACCTGATCTTGAGCTCAGCGTAGGAGCCATAATCTTGGAAACGCTTGGTTCGCGTGATCTGAATACAATCCTATCAGAAGGCTACTCTAATCCAATCTCACCTCCTTACCCGAAGCCAATGCCCGTGGTAATAGATCGTATGCGTGGTGTCTGGCCGTGTAATTAGGATGACATAACTCTAAGATAAGCATAAGCGCTCACCAAGGCTAGGAATGATAGCAACTGTAATGACCAAGGTTCAGTAAAAATTACTGCCTGCATGCTCGGACTTGTAGGAAATGACCTCACCTTTACGTTTCTTCTGACCCCCGAAGAGACCGTCGTCCGCGTCTTCTTCCTCGTCTTCCAGATCACCACTGGTCGACTGAGTCAGACCATGTCGGCTGACGGAGCGGGTTGTTATGTCAAATTCTCGGCTTCGACCCCACGCCGGATGCTGAAATACGTCGTTCAGCAGTAATTCAGCGAAGAGAGTCAAGGGGGCCGCAGCAAGTGTACAAACCTTCGAGAGCCAATGCATTAACCTGTCAAATTATGAGGTCCCGTGTCAACTCGTGCCCGGTCTACGACGACATATCCTGAGAACATACCAGTCATATGGGTAGTCTTCTTGGCTGAAATGTGCGGTTAAGAAGAAAGCTGGCGTATTGACATCATGAGGACAAACAGTATCAGTACCGTGTCGGAGAGCTCACAGTCTATGAAGCCATTCCAAGCAGAGACGGAGGCTCGTCTGGCTGTCTCGACAGTCCCACCAATGACGACAAGTTTCTGCAACTCCGTTTAATGGATATTGCAGACGTGGGGGATAGAAGAGCTCACAAGAGTGTCCTGAATAGGACCCGAAGTGGTGGTGAGTGGCGAGAGCAGGCTCCTGAGTGTCTGCATTGTAGTGGGATGAATCTAGGGGAGAGAGAGAGCGGGCGTGGACGGGACCTCGGTAGCTCTTTATAAGTTGTAGCGGCCTCGTGTGTCCATAATTGGACAGGGCCAGCATAGTTCGCCTGTAGTGGTGATTCGGCAGAATATTCCGAGTCCCATCACACTTGCGTTCGGGGTAACACATCGCAAATTACATTATGTGTATGAGTGGCCCCATCTTGAGGAAGGCGCCCATTGGCGGACTTCGCCCATTGTGCGGAGTGGCTTCGAGTGACAATTCCGCCCGCTGTACATGTAATCAAACCTGTCTATAACATAGTCGAAAGGAGAAAAACAGAAGAAGACGAAGACTGATGGTGTTCACTCGCCAGCAACGCCGATACTTGAAACCGTGGCCACGGGTATAGACTTGCCAAATTAGGTGTGCAACACAGAACGCCACACACCGCTAGTCGCACACGTAGTCCCGGCTGCAGCTCGTTTATCCCGACCTCATCATTAGCGGACACCAAATTGTAGTGTTTCAACAAACCGGCCCATATCTCGAGACCTGTATCGTAATCCGAAATCGCAACAATAGGCTGGAAAGCATATGCGTGTCCTTCGAATCGCAGGAGTATTAAGGGGGTCGACTACTTCGTCGTTGCTTTACTTCAGTCATCGCACCTTGATTCGCAATGCTTGCCCTTGCGCCACACAGCGTGGCCGAAGCTTGGCGTTATAAGGAGTCGCAGGGATCGCTAACCTGGTTCAATATCGAAGAGATCCTCGGTTTAAGTCGCCACGCCACCTGAGTAGACTCGTATAGATCCCGTATTACTCTCTGCCCTGGAACCCAATATGTCATCTGGGTTATAGCGGATCCGACTTGTCAACTTCGGAAATATTCGTTCTCCGGGAGAAACTCCGTGAGATTCGATACAGGTACTTCAGTAGCTGTGAGAACCGCATGTCCTGAAAACGGTCAGATGCGAACGACACATGGCAGCCCAATTGCAGAATCCGTACTGGTTCGAACCCGACGAGTGGAATTCAAAAAGACGTAAGCTGCAATGCAAAAGCTGGGGCGCATGCCGGCAATCATACGGTCGATGTCTGTTATCTTAGGTCACTCTGCCCTGGAAATGAGGTCAGAGATTGAGGCGAATCTCGCCAGTTACGTTCGATTGACCAAAACGAGCCCCAAGATGACAATAGAGATGCGAAGCGAGAGAGCACCACCTAATGCCAAATCAGTATGCTATGTCAACGTGTGATGAAACCTACCCAAGTTATGAGGACACCAAACGCCATTCCCGAAGAGAAATGATGTCCCAGAAAAGGCGTGTACTCAGAGCACATGTGCGACGTCGTGCGTTCCCCCCTTAGTGTACACGTCTGGACCAGATGGGGACCGCGGGAAGCCTCGTGCTTTGGAGAAGGACGTAATAGGAAACCGACGAGACTCCGAATCTGCCAGTGGACGATGCTACGGCGGTCGAAGGAGGAGCGTGTACAGGTCGGAGTAACTGACAACAGGATCACCTTGGAACTAAGACACATCTGTGAGATATCAAGACACATATCAGATGGCGAGGTCCGAGTGAGGCGAATAGCTGTGGTCAGTCCTGGTTTTCAAGCGGAGAGAACGCGAGCTAGCGGGTCGCCAGCAATTAGGGATCCGGAACGTGCAGTACCAGGAAGGATATTAGGGACCTTCGCAATGGCAGTGGAGCGATATTGAATTAACACTAGGAAAGGATTGGTCCGGATTTTGTAGAATGAATCATCTAGGGACTCTGAGATGAATGCGGGTCCCGCCCAGCCATCTTCTTGATATCCTCGTGCCAGAGCAGCGACGTCCTGAGAAGGAGATGTAGAAACACCACACGACGAACGCCAGCAGTAGTCAATATCTGATTGGGACCCACCGATGGTCCAAGTTCATATCGCGTCCATCCAAAGTTAGGTCCCGTAGGCGTCAGAGGGCGCCATTCGGCCAGCGCACCGGACCGTTGCAGTGAAAGGCACAACTATGGCATGAGGTTTCTTGAAGCTGGAACGAAATGTCATACGCAGGCTTCACCGGGATGACAAAACCATAATGACTCCGTGACCAGCGTAGACGACCACAGCTACCTATAGTAACAATGGACCACAACCCGACAACCAGTGGAGTCTTCCATAGGTTGTGACACTAAATATTGAGATTCTCGGATTGATATGAGCGAGACCACGACTCGGCTCAATATCTTTGAGAATCTCACATCAGACCACATCAGCAGCACATATTAGAAGCGACCACAGCGGGAACAGCGTCATTTTCGTTGAAGTATTTCAGACTGGTAGCACGTTGGTCACTTCGGGGAGGAGGCGGACATGATCCAGGAATCTGTACTGACAGGCAAGGATAATATGAGATTCAAAGCAGGTGGAAGAACACTCAAAGAGTCGATACCTGCAGAGATTGACATTGTCGTATTTGTTGGCTGTATCACATCCCATAACGGTGGCACCGCAAGGAACCTGTAAAATATATCTTAGTCATACCTCAAGATGTTTAGACGCGAGAAGATCACGAGGGTGACATACAACAGATGGCTGCGGGCCTTCAATATTTCTTGATAACAATCAAATACAAGTGAGGGAGAACGAGAGGGAAATGGGTCATAACCTCCGACGGACAGACGCGCGGGTACCTGTACGGGATACTCGGAAGATGAAAGTCTAGCCAATTCTCTGTAGACTCATTCAGTCTCTGGATGCTAGAACAGCGGAAACATTATCAAGATATATTTCGGACCCTATCGAAGATCAATACATCAGCGGTCGGGCCAATTCAGACATGGGACAAATTGCAGCTCGCCTGCTTCTTGTCTTCTAGACTAGTCGCGTCTCAGTAGGCTTCCCATCTCCACGTCATCTCCGTCGTTGGAAGATGATACTGCGAGCCCTTCTGACATCTCCCTCTTGACGCATAGTTGCTCTGCGACAACCACCATCATTGTGGTACTGGCTATCATGACCACCCAAAAGAACAAAGACGCAGGAAGCGAATTCGAGTAATATGTGGTCAGCACAAGATGATTGAAAACAAGCGTCAATGAGAAGTCAAGGATTAGACGCGGTCGTCGTATGAGCGTGTACAGGTAATAGATACTGTGAGAGTTTCAGATTTGCCTGCTTTCGTGTACAGGTGTGGAACTCACTCTGCGGTAGACGCGGCTAGCCAGCAGGCAGCAATAATCCAGCCTCGCACGGGATCTGGCCGACCATCCCACTGGTCTCCTGATCCAACTTGCTTACCACCACTCCATACCGCATTCCATGCGCTCCAGGGACTATGAAGTGTGTGCGAGGTGGGCCTTCCGGCCATTTGGTGCCAGTCCATGAGCATACCTGGGGTTTTGTAAATACCTCATAGCCTGTGCCTCAATGGCGTGCATGGAGTGATACATACCAACATTGGCAACACCGCCTTCATACTCCAAAGCATCTCGGTCAGCGAATATAGCGAGAAGTGGCGGTACCAGGACTGCCATCGTCAAGTAATGGAGCGTTTGCATAGCCACGATCTGCCGCGCTGCAGATATTATTGTTATGAAACACAGTGCAAACGACAGAACAGATACCTGAGAGATAAGCAAAACAGGATCCCATCCCGTCGACTTGGCCATGGCTGGTGAAGGGCTTGCGAGCAACTAGGTTGAGTGACAGAAGTGTTGTCAATGTCTGTAACGCAACTGTAACGTGCTAACTAGCATTGACGAGTAATGTAAATACCACCTATCCGTCACAAATAGTACTTAGCAAATATATCCCCATGATAATCTACAGGGGGTACAACTCGTTCAATCGCGTTTAGCTGCTACATCCCTGTAAACGACCTATCGTAACAGTGTTTTCGGTTTCCTGGCTGCCTCGCCATTCGGCCAGCTGTGCGACCCAAAGGTGTCAACTTGACGAGACTCAGGATGCACCTGCCGAAATATGAAGCTCTTTCACAGGAGGGCGAGATAGACTATCATGATGATGCCTCGTCCTCCACTCGCGTTGCGGACGACATTGGGCCCGTCAGCATCAAGCCGGAAACGTACTATGGGGAGGGATCGTTTGACCCTCCCAGCAGTGACGAGGAAGCTGACGAACTCTTAGAGAAGAGGGGTAGGGCGTCCCCTGGAAGTGCTGAGCGCGCAGGTAGCAGTGGTATTCTGCAAGAAGATGGCACTCTGGTTATTGGGAAACGGAAGGTACGTTCTGGGGGGTTTTACCTCTATTGCTTATTCATTTTTCTCAGCGACCAGCCTCGCTGTGGTTCCTTGTCATTTCTCTCGCCACACTGGTCACTGTGGCAGCAGTCATTGGGATATTTGCTGCGCGGTCATATACAGGAACAGCATTTCGCATTCATGGAACCAGGCACATCACCATGGATCACGTCTTCAATGGCACGTTCTCTGCGAGGCGAGAGAGCATCCTTTGGGTACCTGAAGGTACGTTTGCACAACTTCCAGGGTAAGTCTACCTAATCGAGTTGCGGCTCGAAGCCGGTGACGGCGTTTTCGCCACACCTAAGGACGGATATCTTACACTGGTGGATCTCAAGAACAATTCTACGAGAAATCTGGTCGCCTTTTCCGATCTCAAAGACGTAAGATACATAGCCATCATCAAGGAAAGGTTAATGAAATGGGTTTGTTCAGGAACATGGCCGCCGTCTATTTCAATCATCCTGGAAACTCTCGGCTGATATGAGATACATGCTATTGAAGGCCGATACTGTCAAGGTATTTCTCACTACTTGTGTTATGCACGAAACGCCTCGTAAATGTATCCGCAGCTATGGCGCCATTCCAGTTTCGGGAACTATTACATCCACGATATAGAGACAAAATCCACTTGGCCGCTCATACCACCTACTTCCCCTCCTGTCACCACGTATGCTAGTTGGTCTCCAACTGGGCAATCCATAGCATACGTGGTGAATAATGATCTATATGTTGTGCCCTCTCCATCGTACGTCTGTTTAAAATTTAGCTCAAGTATTCTCCGCTTGACACTATTCCAGCTCGTCAGCGGTGCCCATCCGTGTGACTTCAAGCGGCAATGCATCCATGTTCAACGGCATCCCTGACTGGGTATACGAAGAGGAGGTCTTCTCAAGCAACTATGCGCTGTGGTGGTCTCCTGACTCCAACAACTTGGCATACCTCAGTTTTGACGAGACCGCAGTTGACGAATACACCTATCCAATCTACAACCCGACGGAAAATTCGTACACTGTCGTCCCTTACCCCCAACAGATCACCATGAAATACCCCAAACCTGGCTACAATAACCCTCTTGTCTCGTTGCACATCTTTCAAGTGGACAAATATTTAGCGGGCGGCAGCAGTGACGGCTCCGCAGAAGCTGCCACAGCTGCGTCTCTCACTCTCGACTGGGACTCCAGGCAATCTCCTGACAACAGTATAGTGTCAGAAGTAGCCTGGGTAGGGAATGCAACGCTTCTCGTGAGGGAGGTCAATCGCGCTGGGGACAACGGCACTGTCGCGTTGTTCGATCTAGGCGCATCGACCGCTGCCCATGGACAAGTTATCAGGAGACTCGGCAGGGAGGGAGAGCAGGGAGATGATGGGTGGATTGATCCCGTGCGATCCCAATCACCATCATATCGCAATATTCACTGAAAAAGGTCATTTCATAGGAACAAAAAGTGTATCCGATCCCTGCGAGCTTGTCGCCGGATGATCATGCGTCATACCTCGATATCGTACCTGATGCTGCAGGATACAATCACATCGCTTTCTTCAGCCCAGCAGACTCCAGCACACCGCGATTTTTGACATCTGGAGAGTGGGAAGTCACTGGTCGTATTCTCGCTGTTGATGCCAAACGCAGTCTAGTGTGAGTAATATTCTCATGAGTGCCGGTCATCCTTGGCTTTATCTCGATTCTTTGCTCACTGTCCCCTTAATCATGGGCGAGCATCACCCTATCCGTGTGTCTATGAAAGTCATTGTTCTGATCACTTACGGTCGACACTATAGGTACTTCCAGGCGGCCAATCCTTCCTCGCTTCAGCGTCATATATACTCTGTACCGCTACCTGCCATCAGCTCATCCGAGGCTGTCGAGCCAACCGCTCTAACTGACACATCTAGCCCTGGCGTCTACGAGGCTGATTTCTCCCCGGAGGGTGGGTTCTATCTTCTGACTTATAAGGGGCCGCAGCCGCCTTGGCAAAAGGTGGTTGATATTAGCGGTAATGGTGAGTTCATGATTACTTAAGGGTAATCGGACGAGTACCCCTTAAGATAAATTCTAGGCCAGGACTTTGTCCTCACTGAAAACCCTCAACTTAATGACACTCTCGCTCAGTTTGAGATGCCTGTAGTATCACACTCGACCATAGACAGCGATGGATACGGTGGGAGGCTGTCTCTCGCCAGGTTTGAACTATGTCATTTCTGACATACCCCATTGCAGAGCTGAATGTGGTCGAATTGCGTCCACCGCGAATGGACGACTCGGGACGAACGAAATATCCTGTCTTGTTCCAAGTGTACGATGAAGCTCATGAATTTTGACCAGTCTTACTGACTCTTTTAACCGTGCAGTTACGGTGGCCCGAGTTCTCAGCTAGTTAGCCTTGGGTTCTCTCATGATTGGCATGATTTTGTGGCCTGTTCTCTTCAATATGTTGTCGTCGTGGTAGACGGACGGGGAACGGGATACAAGGGTAGGAAGTTGCGTAACCCTGTAAAAGACAACCTAGGTTATTGGGAGACGCAGGACCAAATTAACGCAGCCAAGTTAGTTCCCGTATATGCTCCCTTCCTGGTGCTGACGTCAGAATGCATGTTTACAGAATATGGGCCGCTAAGAATTATGTGGACCCCAATCGTATTGGCATATGGGGATGGGTGGGTAGCTTTGTCAAAACCACAGTTTACCGTCTAACTTCTTGTACCACGCAGTCGTATGGTGGCTTTATGAGTTCCAAAGTTGTAGAAGCTAACGCTGGTATACACACGTTGGCTATGGCAGTGGCAGTAAGGCTTCAGATTTTTACTATCTGCAGATTGTTAATTCACCCGTTGCCAGCCTGTCACGAGTTGGCGCCTATATGGTAAGTAGCTATATAACTGTCCAAATGCGCATGCAAACCATTCATCCCACAGACTCAATCTACACTGAGAGATATATGAACGTTCCTAGCGCCAACCCCTCGGGCTATGTAACCGCATCCATCTCGAACGTGACGGGATTCCACAACGTAGACTTCCTCCTCGCGCACGGCAGTGGCGACGACAACGTCCACTTTGCAAACTCTGCACACCTGTTGGACATGTTTACCGCAGACAAGGTCAGGAGCTTCGAATTCAGGATGTTCACCGATAGGTGTGTACGCTCTCTTGATCTTGGTCACGCGCGGCCCTGATCCTGACGTCCGACACAGTGATCACAGCATATACCGGCGCGGTGCGAACCGGGAATTGTATGAGTTCATGACTACCTTCTTGGTGGAGAGATGGGGCAAGGGAGGGAAGCGGAGGAGCTGATTTTAGCTTATTTCATAACTATACTTATTAGATTCGGAAGCTTGCTTTTTTAGTCAAACTAAGCTCATCTATATTCAGGTTTTTACAATGACTGTTGCGCACTTTTACAATGCTTGCCAATCGAGCCCTGACGTCTGACCTGCAAACTGACATACACCGAGGCACGTACGAATGTTCAATGACTTCATGTCGGACTACAAATGCATGCGCCTTTTAGCTCGTCCTGTCTCAGTATGGCCGCAAATTCGTCAAGGGTGTATGTCCTTGTCACTATCATGAAGACCCTCGCAATTGAGCATGCGAAGCCGAAAGCAAACACGCTAGAAGTTGAGATCCGGTGGCTCATTCATGCACGCCTCGCAAGAACATAACGTGTTGACTCAGACCGCCTGCTCTTTCAGCAGACATACACGATTCTTGTAATGGATCTGATCAGGTGTGTATAACCTTTCCGAGGCACTCGCTCGCTGTGGTTGGGGATGACGTGAGTGTATTAACATGAAAACCAAAGTCGACTGTGTCATAAAACCGATATATTCGTATATATCCGCATATCTAACCGGCCGTGAAGCACGGTAGCACGCAAGTGTGAGACCTGTTGGGCGCATAAACGCAAATAAGTTGGAGGGAAAGAAAAATCCGCTATATCATCCAGAACATTATTGTTTAGGGATTTATCTGTTTATCTGAATCGACGCTGGAGGACTGGGTATGGATAATAGATGGGCATGGAGGCGGTCCAACTTGAAATTATAATTGAATTGATGGTCCGATCGACGATTTGATCTGTATGACTTTCGGGTCCTTCCGGCACGTCGGACAGACATTCTTCTTCATTTTACAGATCGCTGAACCTATGTCTACACTACCAGTTTCAATGCGTTCACA
The DNA here is from genome assembly GCA_036971615.1 of Amyloporia xantha. Classification (NCBI taxonomy): domain Eukaryota; kingdom Fungi; phylum Basidiomycota; class Agaricomycetes; order Polyporales; family Adustoporiaceae; genus Amyloporia; species Amyloporia xantha. The sequence goes on from JAYKKR010000029.1 coordinate 252,562, forward strand.
ACGTGATCAATCGCAGAACACACTGGGACGACTGGGGACACACACGGGAAACTAGGTTCACCGGCTGCATCCGTATGGCCTTCAAGGCGTCACCTTCACAAGATATACCCTGCTACCATCCATATCCCATGAGCAAGAACGCATGGTCCGTTTGTGGTCCGTAAAATAGAACACTAGTGCGTTATCCGAAGCGTGCAGACGCTAGCCCCACGAGCACCGGCGTAAAACTAAGACAGGCATCCGCCAAGAGTAATGCTTCAGCGCGCCATGATATCACGAACCCACCAATTCCATCTCCTTGGAGCCTAATCTTCCATAGCCAACGCACCCTCACTTCACCAGCTATACGTCCTCGCTAGCATTCAACCGTGACCGAGAGCGATCGCCGCGATCCCTAAACGACCGACCTCATCACCACCGCGCACATCCACGGGGTCGGACCAGGCTCCGTGCTCGCGTCGTACACGAGGCCAGCGATGTCCGGACCCGAGAGGAGCCATCACGGCCGATAAGCAGTCCAGATCTCCTGATCCACGCCCTGACAGACCCGCCCGCCCCCATTCGCCTCGCGCCACGCCAATAACACGCCCCGCATTTCACATCACACCAGTGATACCGCAGGGATTACGCTTCCCCCCCAGCGCTAAGCTCGCCTGGAATCGCCTGCAGTCGTGCTGCGTGCTGATGCTGCTGTGTGATATTTCAAAATGTGCAATGATGGTGGGCCGCGGCGAGGGATATAAGGAGCCTCGCCTGGGCTGGGTGAACAGCAGTCTTCGACTTACACCCGCCTCTCCACCTCACACTCCTCACCCTCTACTACACTACCATGTCTGTGAGTAGATGTTGCTGCTGTGCTCGTGTTCAGCGGGTGATACGGTTGCTGATGATCGTTGTGTGTAGGACACCGTGAAGTGCGCCAACACCGAGGCTAACGGCGGGACCTGCTCCTGGCCGACGTGTGGCTGCGCCGAGCCCCCGAAGAGCAAGTAATTGCGCCAGCCGTCGTCGCTGCAGCACGCCCGAGGTAGGCTTGAGTCGATGTGTTCCATGAAGTCTGGCTGACCATGTATCATCGCGGGCAGTGACGGGCATGTGATGAAGAGAGTCCACTCGTTCTTTGACTCGTCCTCGTCGTCAGGGTGTGGATCGTGTATCATCGTTTGCTGTATTTTACAATGGAGGCGGCCGTAACACGCATATTGTATCGATTGACCAACTGGCTTTCGCAAGTGAACGCAAGATATGAAGCTTTGCAGAGTCTAATGTCAAGTTGTATTCGCGATCTCCACGGTAGAAAATGCACCCATTTGATGCACGGTCAATCGTATAGGGAAGAGCAATAGTGACCGTTCGCTTGGTGACTGGCAAACATGCAAAATTCACATACAATTTACGATTCGATATACAAATTCCGACGTCGACGTTTCAAATACAAAGTCGTTGTGATCAAAGTTACATGTCGATGCTAAAAGCGAAACAAACTGCGAACGTGATTTACTTGCGATGACTTCCAACAAGTGACTGCTCAACTCGTTGGCCCGCCGAGAACCACTGTGTTTCCTCCTGACGCGATGTAGAATCAATCTCCACCAATTCCTTGTCGCCTTGCTCTACCTTGGAAGTAGCAATCGTCATGCCGAGAACGACGTTCTTCCTCTTCGAAACCAACGGTAGACGCCCGACTACCTCGTTCGTCATCTCACCCTGCCAATTCACGCTTGAATCACTACCGTAGAACTTCACCCCGTCGTAGTCGAAAATATCCAGGACGATGATAACGAGAAGCCAGTCCCGTTTCAGTGCCACCTTCTCCAGTGCCCTGTCAATCTCGATCCAACCGAGGACGTCGACGCATTTCATGACTTCCTGAGTCGGCCCTCGAGTAAGATTTTCTTGACCCTGTTTTGTGTCATTCAACACAATGCACATTTTGATTTCGCGGATTTTAGTGGAACGTAAGGACTGTAGAGCTGCTGAGAGATAATCGACCGTCGATTGCGTAGCCTCTTCACCGAAGACACTGATGCGTTCAAAGGAAAGCGATTTGAGCTCGGTGCTGAAGGTCAAAGCCCGTAAGCCGCAATCGGGGACTGGGAGATCTTCCTCTATTCCGTGCAATCAGTCATGGCTCGTGTATAGCTAAGAATGATCGTACCATCAGGAAGCCGCCATGTTCTGAAGAAGTCCTTTGAAAAATAAATGCATAGATCTTCCAACGTGTGCCCAGCGGCGTGTAAGAGCTTGTTAACACTGGCTGCCGACGCAAATTTTCCTAGCCAAATATGCAACGAACGTAGCCACAAGGAGAACGGGCCATCAACCAACCAGTGTATCACAGATGAACGAGTAAGATAAAGACTGAGTTCTCGGATGACAGTGACCCTTGGCGTGAACATGGTGGGTTCCATCCTATTTGGGCTCCTCTTTATCCAGTCGAAGTTGCCAAACCGTAGCCGAGATAGTTGGGGAAATGCAGTCAGGAATGCTGGGAAGTCTTCCATGATGCCTCCTCCAATTTCTAATGTTTCCACCATCGGGAAGTATGCGCGCCAATAATTTTGCGTAACCCATGCTTCTGCAGGACCGACGAGAAAGTAACAGGACTCGAGAATGAGGCATCGCACGTATCGTGCGACATAGAGGGACAAAGCGAGATATTCGCGGAAACCTGACTTCAGATTGCTAGTGAATCGGAGCGTGTGAAACATGTGTTGACGAGTTGTATGGAGCCATTTGCGTGATGTCAAGCTACACGCCGCGAGGGCACGATGATCGTCCCAAAGATGATCCAGGATATAGTCACACAGCTCTTGGGGCAGTCGCGGTGTTGCGGAAGACATGCCTGACGCTGACATGCTTATTCCGTTAGTACGTCGACAATGCGGATTCGACATGAGAGCTTACAGTACGAGGTACCCTTTGTCCCAAATATTGCGCGTAAGCGGTTTAAAACAAGAAGGGCAATGACGCAGCACTAGCTGATGGCAGCCGAGTTAATCGAAGCGTTCTGAGCCAACTAGAGCGAGAGATTGATTTGAGAAGGCAGACCAGGTCGTCGCAGAAGCCGTAACATAAGCGAGTATGGGAAACAATTGCGATGCCGAGCGAAAACTCGCGAGAATCGTAGGAAGTAGCTCAGAACGGAAATGAGTGCTGCCCTCAAGCCAAGCGCACAATTTGGGCGTACACAGAAGCAGGTGAAGGGACAGTTCAATCGCCCGTAGCAGAGATGGTGGGGGAAGGAAAAGAGGAAAGGCGCGACGCCAAGTAGCGCAGTTCTTATATATCCACTGGACAGAAGGATATCCTCGAATCAAACTCCGCCTTGTCTTCTCTTTTACAGGGGAGGAAGCTGTCAACGCAGAACGAGGCAATCGAGCGTACTGGATGGACGGATTAGGAAGGGGTATTGCCATCTATGGTATCAACCTGATCGAAGGCCACATGTTGTCGCCCCACCTACCGATATGCCAATGCTGGACTGTGTTCGACTCGGCCGCGACACCGCTGCACTGGCAATCTGAGTCCAAAATTTCTTATTCTCCGTCGATGTAAGGCAGCTTAGATCTAAACGAGTGATATCCACGTTAGTAGCAGACTTCAATATGACCAGGATCATACTTAGATCAAACTTGAACACGGCACGCTGAACGTATTTGCAGTGAGGTGATCATCGAAATCTCTAGAAATATAAGCTAGCAACTGTGGACAAGCGATGTCGACACTCTCTTGGACGCAATCGCGATGCATAGGCTAGAACAGCACATCTTGTTCAGCCAACCAGCCCTGGAACAATTCCACGACGTCCAAAATTTGTAGCGTAGTCTTGACCCAACAATAGGTACGGCGAGAGTCACCCGAGCAGTCTGAAACGCATTACGACAGGGATAATATCTCACCGACAGACACCTCGACTCGGCCCGAGACTGAATGTTCCGTGAATAAGTCCTTGTCTTGAAAATGCAGATGACACATCACATGTGCCCAACAGGATGCAATCGAACCTCGAAGTTGTGGAGCAGATTGAACATGCATCGACGCGGATCTCAGAGAGCTATGCGTTACCATACCGGCTCGCTTCCATTCGTCAGCAGCCCAACCAATGGAAGCAAACGCATTTCGGGGCACATTCTCGCGCCAATAGGATGACCGTGATTCTGCCTGCTGCACTCCGAGTCTGCGGGCTTACCGTTTCCACAACAAGGTGACTTCGAAGGTGTCCTTGCATACCTTGTATATAAGGCACCTGCGTCGTGCTCAATGAACCTCAGTCCTCGACTTCCCCAACAACTCACCTCTACACCTTTCCTCAGCTCCCAACTCAAACAAAATGTCTGTAAGTGTACAATTCGTCGTTCTCCAGTCAGCGGACAGCATGCTCAACGCGAATGGCCTCTGCAGGACACCGTGAAGTGCGCTAACACCGAGGCGAACGGCGGCACCTGCTCCTGGCCGACGTGCGGCTGCGCTGAGCCGCCCAAGAGCAAGTAATCGGGCAGCGTTGCCAGCGACCTTCACAGGTAGGAGATCTTACCATGTACATAGCGAACATCTCTGACGATCTCTGCAGACAGCGGAGCAGCACACCATCCATCCTGTCGAGTGTACTAGTTGAGGAAGGATATAGTCGCAGGGTGTAGGCTGAAGGTCGCAGCTCGAAAAATGTCTTGTATATCATGAGGGCAGATTATCAGATTTTTTCTCGCGACAACACCAACTGCGTGCATCGTGCTTATGAGAGATGCAAGTGTTATCTCAGCGCCTGGAGTCTTGGGTACTTCAGTGAACCTCAACTATTTCCGAAAGAACTGGATGGATACGTACGCGTTCGCTTTTTTTCCGAGACACCTAGAACATGGTGGATGTCCTGTGGAAGTCTCCTCCGTCATTGATGCGATATTTGATTCGCCCTCAGAAGTTTAATTAGACCACACGACTGGAAAATGTCAGAGTCGGTCAGGGAGCTATACCTTCATAAGGATCACATTTCGCTTTTTAAAGATATAGAGAAATACTTGAATACTCACGAAACTTATTGTTGTTAGTCGTAATTGGTAGGGGCTTGAAAGTATGAACCTTGTGTAAAATGTGGCGGGCGTTACAGCAATGAGCCCTGAGCCCTGGCGAGCAACACGTCTCTTCCACTGCTATCGTCAACCCTTGTTATCCTGTTGCACGTACAACATTAAAGCACAAGTGAGGTGAATGTAACAGTACAAGGCGCCCGTCGAGTCGCCGCAGACCAAATCAAGGGTCCTCATTGTACCCTCCCGATCTGGATCTCACCGAACGTCTATCACTCGCCGAGGTGGTCTCCGCACAGTGCAGACTGCAGCAGTGCTCCTCTACCGAGAATACGAGTCGAATTCCGAAGAGACTCCTCCTGTATTATGGATACCTCATCTTCCTCTCGACCAACGCCTGGAAGAACAAATTCTAATGGAAAAACGCAACGCCAAGGGGAGAAAACAGAGGAGAAGGCGTCGGGGGTCAGTCTGAAGGTACGAGGTGTGGTATGCTGATGAACAGGCTGAACGCTGAACAATTACCTGCGCTCGCGTTGTACACACAAAGAACTCGCAATCCACGCATCGTGGCACACGCTACAAGGAGAAGTACGCGTTCTGCCGTCTCTAGCTGCGCCATGAGTTACGAGCGTTCTCTAGGTTTCAAGCTTTGCGCGAGCGGTATGAACAAGTGTCCAACGTTCGTGGCTCGAGCATGCCCAGTTGCCACTCGCTAATGGTGCTACCGCGCCCTTCCTTCAGACACACGACCAGTTCGAGAAGGACCTGCTCGCCGCGAATGACAAAGTGAGGAGGTTGCAAGAAGAGTGCAAGTGCGTGTCTGCCTATTCATCCCCGTCGTTGGGCGTGGTGTCTCCTGCGGTTCGTATACTCATCGTGGCGCAGTCTTCTTCTTCGACGCCGTCGACATTGCTGTTCCCGCTCAACCGTCCCTTCTCCATTACTTGTCGCAAGATCCAATCCCATCACAATACCACTCGTATCAAGTACCCTTCCCAGCTGTCCCATCGACACCGGCGCCTCAGCCACCTCCAGTGCCCCCGCCACAACCGTCTCAACCTGCCCGGACTCGTCGCAGATCTGGTCAGCATACAAATGGGAATGGTGTCAAGCGCAAAGTGAGGTTCCTTGTCAGGTAATCGTGTGGCCAAATCTGACGCGATTTCACATGCAGTGACACTCGCGGTTGTACATAGGGATTTCGACCCTGCTACTGCCTTTAACCATTCACTGGCTTTGTTTGGGGATATGTTGTAATACCACTGCTCGTTGTGCTCAGTCACTCCTCGCGCACATATCACGCTGTAATCGGAGAACTTGTACCAACTATCTGCCTAAGTCAAGTTAACCAATCAAGTCCGAACAAATGCATAGGCAGGAAACATTTAGCAATGATTCAATATTTTGCGTTTGGTGTACAAATGAGGACATTTTCGTCGTTTAGTACATATACCTTTTGTGTTTTGCTATTCAATGACAATTCAAGAGCAAATCGATCATATCTTCCGCGTTAGAAATGGGTGACATAGTGTCGAGGTAGCCATTCGGGAATCGACCACGATTTGTTCATGATGCCGGCTGCGATCATCTGCGAGACAGCGTCGCCACTGTTGAGAGAGAAGTCAACAATCCTGTGTAATAGACTCGGTGTATAGAGCGTGAGACGAACCATGCAAAGGCACGCGGCATACCGTGACCCGAATACCCGGCTGAGATGTACTGTCCTTTGAACGCATCGACCGAATCGGGCTGAGCAGGGTCAACGACAGGACCGACCTGAAATTGACAGATGTCTCAAGACATACAATCACACAAACAATCGAGGCTACTCACGAATGGGTCTCCGGATGACGTATAGCCCATAATTCCCGTCTTCGTGATTTCATGAGCAGGCGAAACCGGAGAAAGACACCTGTCCACTCACCCATTCCATCTCCGGCTCTTTCCCTTCCTCGTATAGACCAGGGAAAACGCGCGGCAGGAACTTCCTCAGGGCGCCGCCTATCTGCGCGTTCACCACCGAGTCGTCCACCTCGTATCGTTCGTACACAGGCGCCGACGCTTCACGCCCCCCGCCGAGGATCACCAGCGGGTACTTCTCGCCCTCCTCGACGGGCCGCGGGAACCAGTACTCGAGCCCCTCGTTGCCCGCCCACGAACTTCGGTTGCTCAGCGAGGCCTTGCGGTTGCCCGACCAGGAACTTCGGGACAGCGCTTCCGTTGGTGCGCTCGCACGGATTGCGATGACTTGCCCGCGCGTCGGGATGACCCCTGCGGGTCCGCTCATATGTGGGAGGAGGTTCGATGCGTACGCGTTGGTTGCGTGGAGGACGTACGAGCACTGCAGGGAGCCGCGCGGAGTGGTGACGTTCCCAGCGCCGAGGAGAGTCGTCGAGGGAAGATACAGGCGTGACGGAAGTGACGGGCGTGCGGGTATGGAGCTTGAGAGATAGCTGGGGTGATGCGGCAGCTAGCTTGTACACCTCGGTGACGAACTTGAGAGGCCAGAGGTTGTATCCAGGAATCTGCACACCGGGATACGAAGTCCCGTATTGCTATTCCGCACATCAATCTATAAGTGCTCCTACTAGAAGCCCATGACTACACTCACAGCACTCATCTCGTCCGCATCGAACCATTTAGCAGCATGGACGTTTGCGCCTGCAGCCTTTGCCGCCTCATAGTCCGCCCTGGTCTCTGATACTTCCTCCGACGTGAACATGAGGTCGATGTGACCCCCTTCGACGAGGTCGACGATGCTTTCGAGCTTGTTCTCCTGTATAATCCGGACGATCTCTGTAGCTGTATGGTTCTCAAGAGCCAGCCCTCGCAAGGCGTCATCTGTTCCAAAAGCAGCTTCATGGCCCTTGAATTCTCTGAAGACAGCAGGCGTCAAGTGTCCGCCATTCCGGCCTGTTGCCCGTCACATTAAAGCAAGTTCCAACCCCGCACGAGGTCCATACCTGTCGCTCCTGAGCCTGTGCTTTCTGTGATCAGAACTGTCGACCCATAGGAAACAAACCGGTGCTAACAGAAGTCCCTGGCTTCCAAAATGACCACCTTCAAAGGCTGCTCGGCCAACTGGCCACCCTCCGCTAGCGCGTTCCCCAGATGGTAGGCAGCAGAAACGCCCGTTATGCCTGAGCCGATGATGCAGACGTCTGCATCGTTGGTCAGGGGACCCTCGCTCCCTTCGGTGGCGAGGGGGTTAGCATTCGGAGAGTTGATCCAGAATGATCGGGTTGAATTAGGGACGGGTAGAGTCGCAGGGCCTTGATCTGTCGGTATCTGAAGAGCTATCTGGTGGTCCGCGAGGGTGTTGAGAGGCACGGGCAGCACAGACATAGTCGCAGCGAGCTGCACAATGAAAGCGAAGGGAAACCACATAGCCTGGATTCACGACCGCCGACAAGCAGCCAACATTGCAAGAGACGGTAGTCGAAACGTAATCTCCATCTCGACGGGCGTCTTTACGACGCGACTGTGTGAGAGCACCTCACTACACGGCTGACCTCCTCTCTGGCTTAAAGAAACCGCTCTCTCAACATTCCGTTTCGCGAAGCCACAACTGCAGGAATCTCATAGCCAGTTTTACATTTCCAGCTGCACTGCTCGTCCCAGATGTTCGGTCTCAGAAGAGATGAGGGAGCGATGGAAACGAAAATAGAAGCCTGAGTGCGCTTGCCAGAGATGCAGGATCGAGCTAGTCGACGAACGACCTATCCCGCCACTGTACAGTGACACCGCATCTTTGATGCGAACCTACAAAAGGTGTGTCGACTGCTCAAGATATTTTCAAATTATGCATCGGTCTACAGATTTCTCTGTTCCGCGAGGGCAACTGGCTCTGTCTACGTCTTTCCTTGAAGGCATCTCCTGGGATATCTCAATTCCCTCCTGGCAGCCTATACATGCCATATGACTATGGGAAAATCCTGCTGTATGGCTATGCAAATTTTTCTAACTCTGTGTCCACAATTGCATTGTTTGCCACCATAAGAGGTCTGCAATTGGTCAGTGAACCATGCTGTGCTGATGCTTCTTGATACATTGTGTGGTGGCAGCCCTGCATGGCAAAGAGTCAGGAACTCCATTTCTGCCTCTGTTCTCAAGAAAGGACAGCTATGGAGATGAGATGTATGAGAGATGAACCAACTGAGTTGGCCACCCAATGTTTTTTGAAATACTTGTTTGGTGATTGTCTTGCCAGTTAGCCAGCACTCATCAGGAAAAACACTTTTTCTCTGGGGTAACCTAGGGTGCTCTGAGATATATGAGGTTTCCCAGAGTAACTCAGACTATCTCAGAGCATTTGAGGCTGACCTGAGTTGCTCTGAGTTGCTCTGAGATAATTCAAATTTCTCAGAGCATCCTAGGCTAGCTTCTGTTTCTTTGAGCAACTCAAGCATATTTTTTAAATCTACAGCACATTATTTCTGAATAATATACAACAGCTATGTTGTTCTACTATTTACTTTCATTCTCTTCACTTTCTATGCTTTATTAAGATGATTTACTTAAATATAGTATGTGAAGGTGATCTATCATACAAATGATAATGGAGATATTGATTATGAGAAATGCACACTCTCACAGAACAAACACAGAGCTGTTGGATAGCAGGGATCTAGTAGAGAGAGAAAAAAGAATGATATAGACATTGAATGGTATGAAAAGAGTGTAGATAAGCAGAAAGTAGATGGAGAAGTGAAAACATGATGTGTATACTCATTGCTGTGCTGCTTCAGTCATTCCCCTCTCCTTATCTCATTTCTACTCCATCTATCCACTAGCTCCTCTTTCCACTGACAGCTAACAGTCAAAAGTCAGAGATCAGAGGGTCAGAGATAAAACAGGAGAAGACACATCTCAGAATTGAGAATCTTGACTCTGGTCAAGGAAATAGACTGAAACTGGATGGATAAGTGAGTAAAAGAGTATTAGATAGTTGGATAATGTGATAGATCAGTGCAGGAATAGATAGAGAAGGGGATACATATGAAGAATAGGAGAATGAGGAGGAGGTCATTCAAAATGCGACCATAGAATGGAAACTGCTGGATGCGGACCCCACAATGTATATATCGTCTGAAAGCCTGTGATTAGGGCTTTCATTCTATCCAACAATCAAAGGAAACCGTCCATGGGTTCCTGAGATATGGACAAGACGAAGTTTTGATGAAAAACAGCAATAGAAGACGAAGGAGTGGACGGATTCGGATGAGCAAGGGCTCATCTGGAAGGGCTTGACAATGCGAATAGAATGGTATAAAAAGCGAAAGGATAACTCACAATGGATCCCCAGTTATCCTCTGATCAAAACCTCGAAAAAGCGCCCATTCCATGTCCAACCCTCCAACCCCTCCAAATCTCCTTCCAAACTCCACCCAGCAAGCTTAGACAGTCCTGGTACTATTCCCAAAGGCAAGGGAATAAGGAATAGAGAAGGAATACTCACAGAAATTCCCAGATAGTGCAGAGCAGAGACAGTGCAACCGTCTGTGATCACTCAAGTTCCAGTGAATAAAGATGCCCAGAAGCCATGGATAGTGAGCCATCAGGAAAAACCATATTAGTCCCAGGCTGCTCTGAGAGCATCCAAGAGCATCCTAGAGACTTCAGAGGATTCAAAGTACTCAGAGTAGCCAGAGTGCTCTTAAACTTAGTTGACATGAGATTTTTTTCTCAGAGTAACCCAGAGTAATCTTGGAGTGATCTGAGAGCGCTCTGACATGAGCCTGAGCAGTCTTTTGTCGTCCCTCATATGTTCTTATACTTTGTATTAAGCACTCTGAGGGTCGCATTATTTGTAATCAACACATAGCAGTATATTCACAGCTAATATACAAGAAAGCTAATACAATAGCAGCCAGAATAATTACCTACAGTGAGACGACTCAAGTTTAAAAACTCCCCATTGTCGAATCACTCATATTGATATATTTACATGCGAGTGATAATGTTGACAAACTTCTAATGGAATATTCAATATAATGAGTATGAGACACAACATAAATACGCACATAATATCTATGAAGACAATCTTGCAGATCGACCAGAATGGAAGAGTATCTGATAGGCAGAATTCAGATTAAGTATCATTAGCTAAACTAGCATAACAATCTACTCACTTGAAGTGCACTATTAGAGTGGCGTTTAAGCAAGCAGAACCTACAAAGTTACAAGACGTCAGTGGAGACTGCAGAAATGGAGTTAGAAATGTGCGACTTACATGAATTATCAGAGCCAGCACCACAGAGGTCAGCTCACCATTTGTTCAAAGTGGTGGATAGCCTTCACTGCAGCTTAGAAATGAAGGAGTGAATGAATGACAACCATACCATGAGTATTCTCACTAAAATCTTAGACTACAAGAACGACTCACCGTTTGTCACAAGTCAGAAGAAAGCACAGATGGTACTCAGTACGTGCAATATCTGATGTCAATGATAGACTTGTCAGCCTACAAGAACGACATGGAGAGACTTACTTTGCTTTGCTGTCGTAAGACGACAGCCAACATCAGATGTTGGAGATTAGGGCTAGTAATAAAATGTGGGGTAGAAGCAGCATTAGTTATTCCAGATACAGATAGAAAGAGAAAAAAAGGATAGACTCACATATACCCAGTGTGCACAATAGTCAACGACCCATATACTCTGTGTACTGATGCCAGCACATCGTCTCACCTGAGGCAGAATTACTCAGCAACCGACAGCAACAGACTAGATATAGACCAGAGACCAGAAGGATAGTAAATAAGTGAACAAAAACAGACAGGCCCGGGAGTGGTAGAGGAGCATGGAAGAAGACGACACAGAGTGGTAGTGGAGGAAGATGAGAGAGAAACGACCATGAGTGCCTAATTTGGGTGTCAGTTTGTCGCGTCAAACTGACACCTGTTTTGGGAACCCTGGATTAGGGTCAGCAGGGACTTAGACGCATTTGCACTCCTCCTCAGTCATTCCTCCTTCCTGTTCTATGTCTGTATCTGTTCTCTCTACTTGCTTGTATCTACCACACTGTGACTAGGGACTGTAGCTCACTATCTATAGCTTCTGGGAATCTCTATCCACTGGAACTTGAGTGACCACAGACGGTTGTGGCACTGTCTCTGCTCTGTATTTTCTGGGGATTTCTGTGAGTATTCTTTCTCTATTCCTTATTCCCTAGCCTTGGGGAATAGTACCAGGACTGTTTAAGCATGCTGGGTGGGGTTTGGATGGGGGTTTGGAGGTTTTGGAGGGTTGGAGAAGGAATGGGCGCTTTTTCGAGGTTTTGATTGGATGATAACTGGGGATCCAAGGGGAGTTATCCTTTCGCTTTTATACCATTCGATTCGCATCGTCGAGGCGGTTCGGTAGAGCCCTTGCCCATCCAAATCCGTCCACCCCTTCCTTTTCTATTGCTGTTTTTCATCAAAAACATCGTCATGTCCATATCTCAGGAACCTGTGGACGGTTTCCTTTGATTGTTGGATAGAATGAAAGCCCTAATCAGAGGCTTTCCGAAGATATATACATTTAGGGGTCTGCACATAGCAGTTCTCATTGTGTGGCCGTATGTTGAATGGCCTCCTCCTCATTCTCCCATTCTTCATGTGCATCTTCTCTATCTATCCCTGTACTTATTCCTCGCACTATTCAGGTATATAACACTTCCTTATTCCCCTATTTATTCAGTTGGAGCCTCTTTTCATGGTCAGAGACAGAATTTCCAATACTGTGAGTCGTCTTCTCCTGTTTGACCTCAGACCTTTGATCTTTGATCTCAGGCTTTTGACTGTCCACTGTTAGTGGAAGAAAGAGTTGCTGGATGTATGGTATAGCTATGAGGGGAGGAGGGAAGAATTGAAGTGCAGCAGTACAGAGGTCTGTACGCATATCATGCTCCTGCTACCACTCTCTGTTTATCTGATGAAAGTGCGCTCTTTTTACATCTTTCTTTATCTATCTCATGCTTCTTTCCCTTCCCACTAGATTCTTGTAGTTCACCAGCTCTCTGTACCTTTTTGTATGAATGTACGCCTCTCATATTCAATTGAGTAGTAATAGAATCCATTCGCATATGATACATTCAATGATAATATGTTGTATTTTTGGAAATATATCAGAGTGATCCAAAGAAACACAAGCTAGCCTGAGATGCTCTGAGAATTCTGAAGAATCTCAGAGTGACACAAGACAACTTGAGATGCTCTGAGATAACCTGAGATAACCTGAGAAACCTCAACTATCTCAGAGTACCTGAGGTTACCCCAGAGAAAAAGTGTTTTTCCTGATGGCTCCAGTCCCTAGTCAACAGTTTGTGAGATCCAAGACAGCAGATGGCATAGATACAGAAAGGTAGCAGCAAGAAGGAATGGCTGAGGAGAAGTGCAAATACGTCTAAGTCCCTGCTGACCCTAATCCAGGGTTCCCAGAACAGGTGTCAGTTTGACGCGACAGACTGACACCCAAATTAGGCACTCATGGTCGTTCTTTCTCTTCTTCCTCAACACCCACCTTGCTTTGTCTTCTTTCATGCCACTTCACATTTCTGCTTGTTTCTGTTCACTCATTGATTGTTCTTCTCATCTCTGGGCTATATCTGGTGACTTCTAATCTGTGGCCGTCTCTCTGGCTGGATTTGCCTCAGGTATGGTGATGTGCTGGCAGAGCATATGGGTCGTTAGAAATTGTGGACACAGGTAAGTACATATCTTCTTCCTATTCTTATTTGTATCTATGAATAACTGACACTATTTCTATCTCTAATCACAATCCAAATCACCAACATTGAAGGTTGGCTGTTGGCTGTCATCATGCGACAGCAAAGCAATGTAAGTTTGTCCATAATACCCTTTCAGGCTGACATGTCCATTACATTTAATAGATATGACATGCACTGTGCATGAATGCATGCTTTTGTAAGACTTGTAAAGGATGGTGAGTCGTCATCTATAATTTCGAATTTTGATGAGAATACATACTCCTAACATGTAAGTCGTTCATTTGCTTCTCATTTCTTAGCTGCTCTAAATTATTGTATCTACAGACTTGTGCGACATGATAAAAACTGATTCTGATTGTGACGATGTCAGGTAAGTTGTTCACTTCTATCTCAATTCCTTTGTTGATCGCTTTGTTGATTCTTAGAGTATTATTGCCCATGCTATTCGGCTTCAGTTTACTGTGAAAATACTACTTATGTAAGTACCTTGTCTTGCTCCTTCAACTAATTGGACTTTACCTGAATTCTTCTATTAGATTCTCTTATATTTTGGCCACACAACAAAATATCTTCATTGATCTTGTGTACGTCTTTCAGCTTTGTGTTTTATATTACTGTATACTGAATAATAACATTAGTTTGGTAATGTGGAGATTTCTGTCTTGAGCTATCACATTGGACGTAATTATTATGGCTGCTAGTATTAGATTATCTTTAGTGTGTATATTATTTGCGAATATACTGCTATATTCTATTATAATACTGTAACCTTGAGAGTGCTCTGATACAAACTATAATGAGGTGTGAGAGACAACAAAAGACTACATAGGGTCATCTAGGAGTACTCTCAGGCTACTCTCAGGTTACTCTGGGTTACTCTGAGAAATAAATCTCATGTCAACTAAGTTTAAGAGCACTCTGGCTACTCTGAGTACTTTGAATACTCTGAAGTCTCTAGGATGCTCTTGGATGCTCTTAGAGCAGCCTGGGACTAATATGGTTTTTCCTGATGCTATACAGGAAGACAATGTTACCACAGCACTCTCCTGAAGGTTCTGTGGAGTCCAATTTCTCTTGCAATTGTGTTTCCTAAGTGGACAATATCAAAGTAAGTATTTACAAGCCTCATACCTTTAGTGTAGATCTTGTATCATGTGTGCAATACCACCAACTCAATGTTGCAATACTGAGCATGCTTTGTGGGATTATGTGATATCTATGCCAATTTGGGACAGCCCCTCACATGCATCTCATCTCAGTCTCCTGCTCAGCTCTGCACTTTGCACATATATAAAGCTCTGTCCAGCAAGGTTTGTACCATTGTCTGAGCACTATTTCCAGTCCCCCTTTCTGATATGTCAACCCAAACAGTGATACCAGCTGTGGAAGCTGTGTTCTTGCTAGAAACCTAGTAAGTTTGGACATTCAGATATGAGGGATGTATCACCTTCATGTCAGCACCTAGCTTCTCAGTGAATTACATGAGCTTTGCAACCAGTGGTGAGTCATTAATGTCACCAACAGGACTAATCCTCAGTGACTCATGAGTTAGTGCAGCCCTGATCATATATGAGCATATCCTCATGATCCCTGATGAAGTTCATCTAATGTGGGGTCACAAATCAGCCCCCTCAATCTTGTTTTGGGTCAACCAAATGAACTTGATTGCTTCTGCTATTGGACGCATTCTGCTAAGTCTCCCCTTCTATACTCCACTAGTAAGTGGTTGAACATATTCTGACCTTGGGATTCATCTCATCACCTTGGCAATAGAGGTTTGGTATTTATGGAATTTGTTTCTCTACAAGCAGCTCATAATGTGGCCACCTAGCTGTACAGTCACTGCTTATTTCAATGCAGTCCCATCCTTATTATCATTGTGCCTATCTGCAGGTAAGCTTTTCATGGATCATACATGCTTGATCTGCTGACCATTAGATTGAAGTGGTTGCAGCTCTTCGTGTGCATGCAGTGAGTGGACGTAAGTGGTATCTTGTGCTGCCTACTCTGGCATTGGGGCTGCTGGTCCCTGTAGGCACAAATCTGGTATGGATATGTTTCTCCAATATTGTACAATGTCATACATTCACTGAATACATATTCATACAGTTTGCATATGCTATGCAATCATATGGAATTATTGCTGCTCCTTTTACTAGCAGTGTTGCAAATATATGTGTACACTCTCTGGATATGACTCAGGCAACCTACAATATGTATACACTTTCTGCTCTTATTCTATCCACTGCCAACAGCTGATGATCATTTTGTTCTTTGCAGAGGTGCTTCTAACATTGAGCTTTCATCCACTGCTGTTTGAACTGACTTCTCACTTACTTACAGTGACTTATGCAACTCGTGGATCTGTTATTGCATCAGACATTCTTGTTCTCTTTGTCACCTGGAAGTATATGTCTCAATCTGTGCTGCAATATTTGCAAGGAACTCTTGATATGAAGTCTAAACTTGAAACAGTCATGCTTCGAGATGGTGAGCTCTTGTAATCATGTTATGCTGGATTGATGGCCAACTGATCTAATGTTATGCCTTTCTTGAAGGTACATTATACTTTGTGTATGCACAAAAATCAGTCACTTCTCATTTATATCAGATTAAAGCTCTACACAGTGCCCTGACCACACTCAATATCATGGACATCATTGTGATCATCACCACACTAGTATGTTGCCTCACTTTGTCTCATACTATTGGGTCAAAATCCATGCTAGTATTGAATACAGGGGCAATTTGACCTCACAGCTATGATATCACCGTTAGTGTATCTGAAAAGTTCTCTACATCTGATCCAACTTCACACAGAATTTCTGGCATTCTCACATCTCAGTTTCTCTTGCACATTCGTCAAGCTGCTAATTCTACACATATTGATTTTGGATCTCAAACAACCCCCTCTTTTGTCCACCCAGGGCGCTGTAAGGAATGGGTACGCGCTACCCTATGAACGGACGGTAGGGCAGGACGAGACAGCGGAACGAAGGAGAGGTGATCACGCGGGACAATGGAGCTCGGCGGAAGCAAGCATCGCATTCGAACGGAACGACTACAAGACGGAGCATGGCATTCGAATGGAACGACTACAGGACTGAACGCTAATCTACGGTCGACAAGTCGATGGGAGCATTGGGCCCTTCCCCGCCGACGTCAGAGAACGAGCGGTGGCACGGGGGACGATAAATAGTCTCCCGGTGGTAACGGAAATCCTCCTCCGCAGGGGTACGGGCCCGCGAGGGACCTCCCTCCCGACATCCTCCCCTTCCTCCCAGAGCATGAGCGGCGACACGGATCGAGTGCTCTAAGTCTTCGAAAGCCCGCGGATAGGGACGCATACGGTCCAAAGTGTCCGAGAACTGGCGGGCGATAAGTTCGAGCCGTTCCAAAGCCTCATCGGTACGTTCCTCGGTGACGCGGGGAGGGGTCCAGAAGGCCTCTTCCGTGTACAACGGGAGGGGAGGCGGAGTGCCAGCTTCGGTCCCGCGCATTAGAGCGGACCTTGTCGGGGCTCCAGGCGATCCCAGGATAAGGGACTGCACCGCGATGGCTCAGGGAGGAGCGGAAGATCAAGTCGATGTAGTGGACGAGCTCGCGGAGGGTGACGAAGGCAGTGAGCGGAGGGAGCGAGGTTCCCCGCGGCTATGGCTTGGGCTCGAGCCTCATAGGCAAGGCGCTGCGGGACAGGACGTGAGGGGAAGGAAAGAGAAGTAAAAGAGAAGGTGGACAAACCAGCAGCCAGCGCACTCCGTGCGCCCAGGCAAGCCAAGCAGCCGGATCGGAAGGGCGGAATGAAGGCTCAACAACGCATTCAGCGCGAAGCACGTCTACGAGGAGGAGGTAGCGGCGGACGTGGAGGGAACCGATGGGGTCAGTGGGTTCGGCAGGCTCAGACATGGTGAATGAGGCGAAGGGAGGGAAGAGCGTGCGGAAGGAGGATAAGTAAGTCAGGGGAAGAGTCGGAGGGGAGGTAGCGGGAGGAAGCGGGAGGGAGAGTGACGTGGCAGCGCACGAGGGACGAGGTATATATGAGGAAGGGGGACGAGGCGGAGGGGGATCTACCATCTGGTACGAGCTGCGACTGGGATTTTGACTTTCACGCGACCGGGTTTTTCTTGCTCAGCGGAGCTACACTGCGTTTTACTTCTACGAGAGGGCGAGCAAGCGGCTTGACCCATTTTACTGCGATCCGGGATATCTACTGCGTACTTAGGACTGCGACTGCGACTTGACTGGGATAGCACACATAGAGCATCCCCCATATACCTACGAGTCTCTAGCTCAATCAATTCTTCTCTTGCTCATCCTCCGTTGATACGACCTCCACGAAACCCCTAACCCCTAACCTGGGTGCGACCTAAAGGGACTAGAGAGACGCTGAATAGTCTTAGTGGAGGGGAGTTAGCAGCAAGGGTGTCCCGCGGTTCGAGTGAACACGAGAAACGCTTCGAAGAAGGCTACGAACGCTGGGAACGGTACAAGGTAGCTCGACACGCCGTCGAGGCTACTCGAAGGCTGTGTAAGGTTAGCGAGACGCAGTGGAGACAATCGAAGCTCGATAGAGCTCTTCGATGTATCGTAGAAAGAACAGAAATGCTTCGACGGGGAGGACTTAGCTATAACGCGGTTCGAGGCGCAACGCAGTTCTTCGACAATAGTCGAAGTCGATCGTAAGATCAAAGGTTCAACGAGACGGTATCGACGAGTGGACGCAGTAGACGAAGTTTCGAAGTAACGCAGCGATGAACGAAGTGACGCAGTAGAGGACTTAGACGCAGGGCGAACTCGACTTATGAGCTCTGAACTCGAGGGGGAAAAGGAACTTGTATTTGAGAGAGAAATACGACAGATTTTATACTACGAAAGAGAACGCTACGACTATCGAGAGTGGCACACTAGTACGAGTGGCTTTGCATTGTCCTACACGAGTCCGCCTCACCGAGTGGCACATATCGAGGCCATCGGTAGAGTGACGTCATGCCGAACGCGGAGATGAAGAGAAACATACGAGACACCTCGGACCGATATCCGTCGTCGAAGGCACGCCGCGAGGCTCGATACTCAAATCGGGAAAGACCGGATGCGTCGGTGTGGCACGAAGCGATGCACGCGATGGACGAGCGGCGTCGAGGGGCTCTATTGTTCGCCGAATGCGGAAGATGGCCCTGGATCTAAGGGCGAGGCCTCGGAACGACCGCGCCGAGCTTCGAGCAAGCGTAGCGAACGGTCGAAGACGTCGAAGAGTGTCGAAGGGTACTGAGCGTCGGGGGTCACGTGCGTAGCATCGAAGAACGTCGAAGGCGAAATCGAAGGCTTGGAGTGTTGGACCGAAGTGCCGGGCGGGATGCGATTGCCGAAAAGAGCTGTATCGGGGCCCAGAGGGGCTTGGCGCCTATCACCGTGCCAGACGCTGCGAACGTCTTCACTCCCCTTCCCCTTCGACTCATTGATCTGTTCCTTCCAGGTGTGCTTATCGCACAGCGGGAGGAGCACCAAGCCTTACAGCGCTCTACACCAACACACTCCTGGATGTCGAGTGTTGAATTTGCACCAAATGTTGCAGCTCTGCTTGGTGAACAACAGGCCAACAACTCTGATCCTGCCTTGTCCACTGATGACACAGATGAAATTGTGAATGTGGATGTAAATGATGGAGACAGGTGGGATGGAGGGCTGGAAGATGGGATTGAACTTGAGGTGCTGGCAGTGGGTATAGTGGATGTTGGTGACACAGATGATAGTGTGTGAAGCCATGCAAATGTTGGATTGTGCTGGCATGAGGTGGAAATTGAGTGGAAGACTTTCTTGGTAAGTTCTGTCCTCCAAACTGCATGGATATATCCTCTTATTGACTTGTCAAAGGATTTTGTCTGTCTTGCAGCATATTGCATATTGATCTTGTGGTTAGCTCTGCTACTATTCATTCAAATTGTTTGTTGCTTGTTATCTGTATTCCAGAAGACAAGACTATTCTTTGAATGATTGTCAATGAACTCAGAGGTCCATAGGGCAGCCCTGCACATCAGCAAAATCCAACTTTTCCTTAGTGCACTTAGAATCTTTGTCTACTTGCACAAACAATAATAGACAATTAAGAACAATTAAGAGATAAATAATAACATGTTTGCTGCTTGGGTGTCTTAAAAGTTCCTTAATAAGAGAGCAAGACAGTATAAGCTTTGTAATAAATATTGAGTTTTACTGATGCACTCACAGCAGGATATCAATTCAAGTAGACCAAACACAGTGAACACCGGTGCTGGTTAGAGTCACTTAGTCGGCGGGTTGAATCACACTTCCACCCTGTGACCGGGTTAAACCTGGGAGGGTTAATTAAGGGTGGTTTTCACCCTCTTCATTCGACCAAATTCAACCCAGTCTTGGGGCTGTTTTCACTATCAACAAAGATTTCGCATGGTGAAAGCGGTCATTTTTCGTGTTACTTTCACCATGTATGCACTGGGTTAGCATAACCCAATATTAGCTAAAATAACCATGCAGACGGGTGGAAGTTAGCCATGTCTGAGGGTTGATTTCACCCGATTTTGCCTCCATAGTGAAACAAGCACTGCAAATTCTAATCAAGAGTCATGGACATTTGACTAACATGGTTGCTCTTTCTAGCTGGATGATGTGTACTCTGGCTGGCACTGAGAAGAGTTGGGTGAACGAGCTCTTGATTGACCGACACGTTTGTCGCCATTGTCGAATGGGGGGGGGGACCGTGGACGGCCCGGTTTGTGCATGCATCAGCAAATGTCAAATTTGACTTATCCACTTAATCACACTTTTTTCGACTTTTTGTCCTGTTTAAGACATTTAAGACTGGTTTAAGACCATTTCAAAGTGAAGGGATTGTATTAATTTTGTCTTAATGCACTTAATTCTCTTATTAAGACAGATAAGTGCAATATCTTCTATAGTAAATGAGCTGAGACCGATTAGGAAAGTCACGTGCTGGTATTTCCAAATCTGGGGTCTTCCAATTCGGGAGTGCGCACATTGGACGGTGTCTCCGATCTTCTCGTGTCGCGTTCAAGGGCACGCTATCCTCGCATGTAGGTCACTCACGCGCGTTTCCCATGCGTTTGGAGGTTTTCCGTCAGTTACTGCGTGTGGTCTATGATTCTCAGGACAGCTCAATCATGTTCAAGAGCACTCAGTACCGACAGGTACCCACATGCAGCACTAGCATGCTCACACATGTAATCCGTGTCCAGGTCTTGCTCATTCTAATTTCTCCGGTCATGTATACCATTCATGTGTGGCCTGTGGTGTTCCCCAGTTATGCGTGTGGTGTATGTGCACCATCCTCAGGATCTGCATGTGCATGTCTCAGCACTGCTCAGGCTGGCAAAAGGATTTCGGTGTTGGTTTGAGTACAGATAATGGGCATGACATACCTCACTACTTGAATATGCTGGCCTGACATCTATGGCATTATAGATGTACAAGATTGGAGGGTGCAGTCCCTACAGTAGTGAGATTCCACCACACTTTATGTAGTTACTGATTCAAGATTTATTTGACTTCAATGACTTTGAGCTTGGCTAAGTGGGGGGACTCCCTCACCTGTGGACAAGCACAAGCCAGAGGATGTGATAATTGATGGCTTCATGAGGTCCCATAAGTAGGAATGTTACAGCCACACCGCAAAAAATCACCATTTTGCAGACAGCAAAAATGATAAGATAGGCATGTGAAAGGGTTCCATATAAATAACCCCTTTTGCACACTTATCTTACTGCTTTACTGTCTATGAAACAGTAATTTATTTGCAGTGCCGTTTGCAGAACATACGGCGCGTGATCAAAATTTCTTTTTTGGACAAATATATATATATTCTACAGTATATCTGTGTTAGCTCAGTCAATCCATGTTGGACTGTCTTGAAAATTGGAGCAATGAAATGGCACTGTAAATCCAGAGGGGATGGTCAACTCAGAATTTTAAAATAATAAGTTTGAACACTTTACAAAAAAGTCATCATGTCAAGTCAATATATCTGGATTTCTGTGGTTCCTGGGTATTCCTGGGCTTATCCCTGAATATACATTGTCCATATCACTCATATAAAGGGGACTGCAAATTTATTTTGTGTGTACAATATTTCTGTTGGTTCCTGGGAACATGGAAATCTGGCTTGGAACAGTGGAAGAAATACAGGTCATATGAACAGGCTACAAAGAGCCAAAATAAATTTGCAGTCCCCTTTATATGAGTGATATGGACAATGTATATTCAGGGATAAGCCCAGGAATACCCAGGAACCACAGAAATCCAGATATATTGACTTGACATGATGACTTTTTTGTAAAGTGTTCAAACTTATTATTTTAAAATTCTGAGTTGACCATCCCCTCTGGATTTACAGTGCCATTTCATTGCTCCAATTTTCAAGACAGTCCAACATGGATTGACTGAGCTAACACAGATATACTGTAGAATATATATATATTTGTCCAAAAAAAGAAATTTTGATCACGCGCCGTATGTTCTGCAAACGGCTGTAAATGTTACAAATTCGAAATACCTATCAATCTGAGTTCCTGCCACAGTTGTTGAAATCAATATTCACATCACACCGATATTCTGCTGTGCGTCGGCACGGGTAGACTGCTAGTAAGTACATTAAGGCAAATTTGACATTTCCTGATGTGGTTGTGGGTAATTACCATAAAAGGTAACCACGGCGGACCAGGGTGTTGCAGTGATATGATTGCGACTCCGCTCATGTTGTGTCTTTATACAGCTCTTCCTCTTTGCTTCACTTCGTCAATATAGGTGCTATTCATCCTCTGTCTTTATCCATATAGCGGATTCCTAGGGTGTCTGGTGCAACAAAGGGTCTGACAGTCATACTAGTGGCACAGATGTCGCGGTCGGAAGTGATCTCAGCGTCAGAGCTCGAGGTGCGAACGACTCATAGTCTGCATCGCCCTCAACGGATGGTAAGTCTGACCTTTAGATTAGCACCGATTGTTCTCATTCAAGTCATGGCAGGAATTGAATAATTCGGTTGTCCTGCATCTCCCCGCTGCTATACGTGACATGATATTCTATCATCTGTCGGACGATCGCCATGTTCTCGGTATCTGTGGTCTAACGTGCCGGGCATGGTATTCCATAACCAGGGTCTACCTATTCCACTCAGTCCACATCCTAGGGTCCGTTCGCTATGAGGAGTTCGAGTGGCTACTCCTCCGAGCTCCGCACATTGCTCGCTACGTCCGAGATCTCTCGATCACAATGGATGGCACGTTCTCCTGGCTCGACCAAGAAGCACCGCGCGTCCTGTTGAAGCTCGATAAAGTCGAGCGGCTCAAACTCAGAAACTGGTCAGCGACGATCATGTCGGACGAGACGAGGCGGAGCCTCCAGCGATTCTTTCCTCGTGTGCGTACACTGGTCCTGCAGGACACGGCCTTTGCAGGCAACGACCTACCTCTCCTGCTGTCTGCGTGCCCGAGACTCTCCGTCCTTCATATGTATGATGTGTTCTGGTCCTACCGGAACAGGGCACTCGTGACCGTCGTAGCCAACTCCAGAAATCGGATACATTCTCTTAGCCTCCGTCGCACATCAGCTCTCGCATCAGCTTGGCTGACTAATGGCGTATTCGAGATGCGTCTTCGCAAGTTGGAGGCCTGGTGGGAGGAGCCGGCACAAGCCTTACACGTGCGGTATCTGCTCCAAGAAGCAGGGGAGTCGTTGGAGCATGTAGTACTTGCTCCCAGCCTACGAGAGACTCGATCCGAAGACCCAATTACAGGTGCGTTTTTGTTGATTATGTTAGCGTGATGTTGTGGCCAACCGGCCCTCCACAGATCAATCTCTCCTCGGCATAGGCCTCTCAAACAATACCAAACTCATGACTCTACGGATGATCGTGGAGACGTGGCGTTCCGACTCGCAGCTATGGGTGCCCAACGTGCTTGAACAGCTCTGCTCTTCCCGCATCCGCTGCATTGAAATCGTGCTTCTCCTGCGCCAGGCCGACGCCCTGCCAGAGTTGGACTGGGACAGAATCGACCAGCATTTGACCCGTCAGGCCGTGGCCCATCCGTCAGTCAAAGTCCTTCTCGATGTGCACGCCCCTCTCAGGTCGCCGGCTGGTGGCGTTTCGGCGGAAGATGTGAGAGATGCGATTATGAGCAGGCTGCCAAAGTCGGTTGTTGAGATGCATCATCTTCAAGTGGTCTGTACGCACACCGATGATATAGTCGTCTCTTCTGCATGGCCGTGCGGACACCGACTTATTGGGGAGCAGGACACAGGGCAGGACACAGGGCATGACACAGGGCATGACGTTACGCAGAATACCGGAGCCTCTCCGGGATAAATTGGCAACCGCCTTAACAAGGTTAATTGTTTCTTGCTGATTGTGAGTATCTCATCTTTTTGCGAGCTGCGAGTGATGAGACGATCGGTTTTTGTCGGAACAGACGATGTGACTATGGATCACTCCTTCGAAGATCCAATTTCGTTCTACCGCCAAAGCCACGGACGACCGTTGGTAAAATATCCTAATCTGGCGTTTTGACCGTTCAGTTGTACTTCACAAAGTTGATGTCTCGTTATGCAGTCCTTAGCCCGGGCGAACTCAAAGGACCAAGCTACGATAATGCTTCCTAATGTCAGCCATTGCGACGCAAGTTAGCCGAGCGAGAAACGGGTTTGTCTGCCATCGTGTCAGATGCTGTCCGCTCTCGCCAACAATTTCCTTTGAATATATGTATATACTGGTCCCAGTTATTTCTATCAATGAAAAGAAACTCATTGTAGTTTGTCACTACTTATACCTGGATTTAGTCGGCAGGTTCAAGATTGAGCTCAGGTGAGGGGCACTTCCTATCATTGACATAACCGTCGTCTGCAGATTCAGAACACGTTATACATCTGCTCAAGACTGCATTGCTTTCGTTAATTAATAGCCTCATTGGGTTTAGACATATTGTCAGTGCTGCAGCAGTCAACGCTGAAAGCTCTGCGGTCGCCGCGAAATTGTGCTGGGCATACATAATTGTGGCGTCGCATACGGACATCTACATCTACTCCCGAGGAGCATGCTACATTGATATAACTGGTTCATATTCTGCGCAGCGATTAGGGTCGTCTTTAACATCACAAAGATTGGACGCCAATGCATGAAAAACAGTGAACACCACGCATTTCCTCGAGGTTGTTGTCTCCAAACATAGCACTCACATAAATAGAGGGCGGATAGATATACAGTGGCTCATTCCCGACTAAACACAGCTTTATACCGAGCCACTCATGTAATCCAATCCAATCCAATTGGCTTTCAATGTGGTGTCAATGATCACTATCGCGGCTGTCCATTGGTAGCTACCGTACTCGAGCGAGAGCTGGAAGGTACCACTTTCCATCTCCCGAGTAAATGATTTGCCCTCAACACCAGCAAGTCCCTGAGCATCTGCAAAGAGTCCGTCACGACATTCAGCTTGCTCCCCGAGACCTCGTGCCACTCAATGGGCACCTCCGCCACCGGCATGCGCAGCTGTTTTGCAAGCAGCAGCAGCTCGACATCGAAAATCCATGTCGGCAGATGCTGGAAGGGGAAGATGCGCTGGGCGGCTGCGCGTGAAAATAGCTTGAAGCCGCATTGCGTGTCGCGGATGTGCCCGACACCGACGATACGCAGAATCGTGTGCAGACCATACATCAGTATGTTCCGGAGCACCGATCGCTGAAGGAGATAGCTGTGAGTGTTATTCTAGGCATGTTAAAGAGACATGGACGCGCACCTTGACCACCGCCTCGGTCTTGACTAGATGGGCACGACTCCCAACCGCGACGGCGGCCTCCTCATTGGGAGCTATCCGGTCCATCTCCTTCCACAGGAGCTCTAAATCCTCGAATCGACTCGCCCCATCCGCATCCACCATGAGAAGCCGCCTGCCGCGCCCATGCAACATCCCATGCCGCACCGCCCCTCCTTTGCCAGCATTCTCCTCCAACTTTACGACGCGGATGTCACTCTCGGGACATCCCAACGCGAATTTGATCGCCACATCCGCCGTGCCATCCGAGCTTCCGTCGTCCACAATCACGAACTCGTACGTCCTGCCCTTGAGGGCTGGGTTGGAGAGATGGGTAATGGCAGCCTGGAGCATGCCCGGCATGCGCTCCGTTTCATTGTACGCTGGGACGACGACGGTGAGGTCGACGCTGGGTGGGTCAGCGATGGAGCCTAGAGGTAATGGTGCTCCGGGGGACTGTGAGGAGCGATAGGTTTTCTCTGAGGCGCGAGCTCTACGTGGCGCGGGAGAGAGGACGACCAGCGCGATGTAACACTAGTCGGACAAGGGCTGTGTCAGCAAGGTGAACACGCATGGATAAAATATAAAACACGGCGTGTCAGTACGGGCGATTACTCGACCCTGACCTGTAAGTTTCGTCTCCACCGCGGCGCGCAAAAGGCCCGCAGCTCGTAGAACAAGGATGATCTGGTGCTCATCATAATAGTTGTTCTCATGGATGTTGTTCTCAAGAATCTCACAATTCCCTCGCCTCCACATCCAGGATAACTAGAATGAAGCAAAGACACGTACTCACGGTAATAAAAGAGACGGCGAGCAACGAAATACTCCCGTATAGGATGGTGGATTGGACCATCGAATCAGTTCGTCATGAGCTAGCTTCGATAAGGGAGTTCAAGAGAGTGCAACAGGAGGGGAAAAGGCTGTCAGAAAGAGTGGTCGTGTCCTACGAAGGGATATAAGGATGGGTGCACTGCTGTGTTGCAGGACCAGTGCGGTGGCAGGAGCTGTGAAACATGTCCAAGTCGGCGTTTGGCGATCTGTAGACGCGAATAACAAGCGCCGAGCGTCTTGTACGCCACCAAATTTCTACGTCGGTCCCAAGTCGGTCTAGTTGCAGTCTGCAATTTAGTTCTTGACGAACTCTGACCGACAGTGTTCTCAGAGTCGCTCAGATATTCTCATTTGGGTGTCGCCGTTTGAAATCCAAGCATTTATTGCTCTTCCCTGGATGGTGAAAATAAATTGCAAGACACATAATTTGAACCGTCTCTCTAAGAGGTCGATACTTCGCTGAGACCTGGCCTAGTGAGTTTATTAATGTGTCCTCTGGCATTTCCAACGATTCTAATTGGCATCGGGCAGTTCACGAGATCAATTCGATTTCGAGTTGGCCATCCCTCCATCCTGTCTTACCGGTACCTTCGTATCAAGGTTAGCTGGATGTGATCGCCACTTTGAAGGCGAAAAGTTTGTGTCGCAGCCTATCATTCGACGTCGTCTTGCGCTCGCCATTTCTGTTGACTCAAAAGGACTTCCGTGCCTATTACCTCAAGCTGGTGGTCGTCTACTGGGATCACGAATATGATTCCTGAAATTCTGACTTACATGCTGCAGCTCTATGTCTTGTATCCAGCTTTGCACTGCGGGCGACAGCCAGTCATCACGTTGCACTCTATGATTTCGGCGACCTATTATGCAATCCACATTTTGTCCAGTCCCCAAACTTGTCGCGACCATCCGGGATGGCTATAGAACGTTCGAGACCTGTACAGTCGACAAGGCGGACGTTGCCTACGGAATCTGATATACCCGTGTTTCGATTGAATGGGTTCAAAGGCTGTGTGAGATGTCCTTGAGCGGGCCGCCCCTTCCCGGTTGACCCGATTGTTCTCGCATCCTTCGGTTCTGGTATGTATTACTCGCATAGCGATGTTTTGCTCACGGGTCTCCAAGGAGGTGAGTGTAAATCAGTGTTGCATAACAACGCTGCTTCGCAGTGTCTAATTCTGGCCTTCATAGCCACCTCTGGCCCCTGTGTCTCTCTTGAATGACACCCGTTTCGTTTGCGCAACATGTGGAGAACGATGTCAATTACAGCCTTCTGACTCTTTTATGGTCAGACTGCCGGCGTGTGCCTGCTCACCGGGCCGCTTGTTGAGCGATCAATTCGCATGTGAATGTGATTACTCTGGCCATTAAACGCCTCTGTAGCTTTCAACGAATACGCGCAAGGATTTTCCATCTGAGACGTTCGACTGCGTCGGGCTGTTGAGCAATTGTCTCATGGCTCTGCCGTAATGGGTGATGCTATTCAAACCGCCGGCCCGCTGCGAAGTGATGATTTTCCCTTTCCCTACGCTTGATCTCTCTTGTTTCCCTTATGTCCACCTTGTGAGTCCACGCACTTATAAGTAGAGGTGCTTTTTGGTGGGTGTCCTGTCTGAGACATTGCTCGTTAGCACCAGATTTCATACGGCGCTGTTGGCTCTGTCGTCATGCTTGCAGTATCACGCCTCCTGCTTTTCAGTATTACCACCTCTCTCGTGCTTGCATCACCATCAGGCAGTGAGCCCTCCAAGCGCTCGTCCTGTACGGTTGACTCCGTCTCGTCCGCTTCCGATCTCTCCTCCTGCTCTAGTGTCGTGATCGATTCATTCACCGTTCCTGATGGTGGTAAGTGGGCGAGATGCTAGACGGAGCGTAGGATGCTATTTGACATGATCTACTCGTCTGTTCTCAGATACGGTGACAATGAGTGTGAGTACTTCCATTATGCAATGCGAGGAGTTTACCTAAATATGAATATTTTCCGTAGTTCCAGAAGGGGGCGACAGTCACGATGTCGGGCGAGGTTACTTTTGCTAACACTACAGGTGTGTTAATTCAGTCCAACTCATGACTTGATGCCAGAAAAAAAACTGACTTTGGAACTCAAAGCGAGTGGTCCTCTCATCACTTTTGGTCAGAGTGTGTTGGTGTCACTGTATTGCTGGTCATTAATAGAGAATAGAGGGAACGGACATCACGTTTGATGGCGGAGGAAATACCTTTAACGTACGTCGAAGATATGAGTTTGTGCTTTGGGAGCATTGATGACCTCCTTTCTAGGGTAATGGGGCAGATTATTGGGACGGGCAGGGTACGAATGGAGGCAAAGCAAAGCCTCATCCTTTAATGAGGTGCCCAACCATCCACTTTGAATCCGGTGTTCAAATTGCTAAGATACCTCCATCAGAATCAAGGCGTCCGGACAATTTGAGAATTTCATAGTGATTGTTTTTTATGAACAGTCCGTATATTCACTGATGGTTGGTGGCTTGTCATAGATATTAAATTCGCCGGCGCAGGCTATTTCAGTCGAGCCTGATGCCGCCCTGACAATCAATAAGGTTACTGTCAATAACAAGGCCGGCGACACTGACGAACTTGGACATAACACTGATGTAAGCCGGGCTGGGGCACAATACTGTTCAGGGTAACAATCGCATTTTGGCAGGGCTTCGATGTAACTGCTTCTGATCTGACGATCACCAATTGCGGTACGTCATATCTCAACACACACATTTTAGAGAAGTCACCATCTCATGTTCTACGTAGTGGTCGAAAATCAGGACGACTGCATAGCCATAAACTCTGGCTCAAATATCGTCTTCAAAGACAACAGCTGCTCTGGTGGCCATGGTGCGCTCACTCTCCAAGGGGCGCATTCTCGGAATTAATTATATATGATAGGCATGTCCATCGGATCCATCGCAACAGGGAAGACCGTATCCGGCGTTGTCTTCTCTGGCAACACAGTCACGGATTCCATGTATGGCATGCGCATCAAGGTAGACAGTGACGCGACGAGTGGTAGCGTTAGCAATGTCACCTACTCCGGGTAAGCTTTCAACAGAGAAAATGGGAATGGGACTTACTGATGACTTGAGTAGAAATACCGTTTCCAGTATTCAAGAATATGGATTGCTCATTACGCAGGTAGGTGCTAATGTGTGGAAAAATCGACTCGACGTTGATGAACCTATCCCTGTCAGTCCTACCCTGACAACGACGGGACACCTGGAACTGATACCACGATCAGGTCTGTGTTGTAGAAGCCCTTAGACTCGGTGATATTTCTGATGTGCTTTCTTCATGCTATGTAGCGACGTCAATTTCGTGGGGAGCGCTACCACCGTTTCCGTGGACTCTGGTGCCTACAGAGTGACTGTCGACTGTGGGAACTGCGTCGGGTATGTGTTTTAGTCTATGCAGGGAGATATGAAAGCTAACACAACCTTTGAGGACTTGGGATTGGTCCGAACTCACTGTCACTGGTGGGGATGCCGGTACCATCGATGCTGACGATGCTACTGTTCGTTCGATTCTTCCGTCATGTAGCCTGCGCTAACGTATGTGTGCAGATCAACGGCGGTTCGTACTGATCAGGACTGTGGCTATGTATCTGGTCAGAATGCCGTTGGCGCGGATTTTGTTGATTCCATAGTTCCACATGCGTTTGTACGAGGTCCAGGGCGTTGCGTTTCAAAAGCTGCATATTTTATTTTCAGCTCTCGATGCTGGGTCTCGCGTGGATGTTGGCGACGGTATTTCATGCTCGATGTTGTCTGCTCCTCAAGAATCAAGTCTGTATGTCTCCAAAATGGCTGCATCGTTTATGTGCAATACCAGATGCTTTCCGTGTGCGTGCTGTTTCTGTTCACTAACTTAAATTTGAACCGAAGAGTATGAGAACGTGCAACTTCTGCCGCAAGCTTACTCGCTGCACAGCAGCAGACTCCTCAAAACCTTACGATGCGCACTTGTGCTGGTAGCGTGCGCCGTGTGGCGTCATGCGGTTCAGTGGCTGAGATGACTTTTGTGGCCTTGTTGTGGCCCCCCGCTGGAACTTCGTGAGATTAGATCGTGATCCAGATTGTGAAACGGAGTTCTC
This sequence comes from Amyloporia xantha, assembly GCA_036971615.1. Classification (NCBI taxonomy): domain Eukaryota; kingdom Fungi; phylum Basidiomycota; class Agaricomycetes; order Polyporales; family Adustoporiaceae; genus Amyloporia; species Amyloporia xantha. The sequence goes on from JAYKKR010000029.1 coordinate 283,032, forward strand.
CGCAAGGCCACACTCGTTCACCGTAAAGGCCGTCCCATGCTCGGTTGGCCCCCTGCCGCATACCACCATCACGTTGACCGGTTAGTCTGTTGCTTTACAGCATAACGTATCTAACTCTCTCTCTATCTTACAGAGGAGCTGCTTTTACAAATCGTTCAAGCATCATCCATTGGAGTCTATCGAGCCCGACCGAAGCTGCACACTTCGAAATCATGCCCGAGACAAATTCGCGGAATTTTCCACCAGAGCTATATGATTACGTTCTGGATCACCTCTGGGACGATCGTGATACCCTCGAAGCCTGCAGTCTCACCTGCCGCGTTTGGCTCCCAACCTCGCGCTTCCATCTGTTCTATACGGTTCGCGTTCGATCAACATGTTCTATTGACCGATTGCGGCTACGATTTGAGAATCATCCAAATATCGCGGTGTACGTTCGGGAGCTCGAGACTCCGGACTTTGAGACAGCATGGATCCTATTACCGTCCTTACTTCCCAATATTCAGCACCTCACTGTCACCATGAACGGCAAGCCATGTGGCCTATCAAATGGGAAGAATGATGCGCTTCTACAGAATCAAGGTGTTCTTCCTTTGATCAAGACGTTGTCCCTGGCACGCATGTCGGTCAACCGAGCGGATCTTCGCTTCGTTTTCTCTATCTTTTCCGGCCTTTCCGCTTTGCAACTAAAAAGAATAACCGCAAAACTGGATAGCTACACGCTCCCAGAGGACGATAACTCTTTAGCAAAATCTGGGACCCACATTGGCATACTATCCGCGGAATACACGGACCAGACCATATTGTACTACCTGCTGCGAGTGATGGGCCTCCCGCAAGTCGGGACATTCAGACTTTTCATACAGCACATCGCAGACATCGCATGTGTGTGTAACGTGCTTGAGACTGCTGGAGGCTCCCTTCAGGAGTTGACTATCTCCTTTGATAATAACATTCAGCTGAATCGACGACTGGGTATGTACTCTTTTCATATATTTATGTATCACTGCTGACACCATATCAGTGGAATATATACACGCTCAAGACTTCGCACATAAGAACCGTCTTCGGTCTCTGCACGTGCATTGTATCTATGCGTGGAGAGAATCTGCCCACAATCATGAACATGATCTACTAGTCCTATTCCTCGATCAACTGAAGTCGCCGGATCTCAAGAAGATAGAGATTACTCTCGAGCTGTACATGTTTGATTGTGACGACTTCGCCGCTGTCGATTGGACGAGCATCATTCGTTGCTTAACCCGGATACCGCATCCACGGCCATGCGTTGTCGTTAACGTCCATAATCGCATAAATTGGCCAGGCTGGACAAACCATGCGATAGACACCGTAGCAGATGGTTTGCAAGGACTACAGTCGGAAGGAGTACACTTGGGGGTGAACTGCAAGACACTCGCGAGGAGGGCAGATGGACCGTCAAATTTGGAGCATCAGAATCGTTGGATATTCTAATCATTCTTCGGTATGCAAAAAGGACATGTATATACTGCATCGCTGTGATGTCTTGGAGTCTTATGCTTTCGAATCCGTATCATATGTTAGTCACAGCAGTAGTGCTTCAGTAATACAAACCACTTAACGTCCCGACCTGTATCGCCTGTTTTACGAAGCGCTACCTGACCCTTCCGAGAACCACGGACAAACACACGTAGACATTCCAAAGATAATGAGCGAAGTTCCTCACTGGAAGGAGCTATAGACGGGCTCATCTCCAGTCACGACTCTAACGGCGATGTTCTACGGCGCTCTCTGCGATGGAAATACCGATGCGACTCATCACGGTAAGTTTTCATTTGAGAGGACCTCCTCCTACACTGGTGCTTCTTCTCGTGCAACCTCGGTCAACCCAATTGTCAGAATATTACTGACGCTAACGTCTCAACGGCGGACGTCGACATTATCCCTATGTCTTCACGTTCTGGCGCTCTGTCATACAAGATTTGGAAGGATCATGCAGTTGGATCCAAAATAACTAACCTATCAGCGCATCGAGCATCGCCATCATCATTTCGGCGGGATTTTTGTAACTCACTAGAGCCCGATACACACCACCTTGACGATCAAAGAGGTATTCATCCGAGCTACATGCGAACCTAGCCAAACAAAATACTGGGGCAATAGTTTCGTGAGCTATTTCTTCGTCAACACTTTGCAAAATTCCTGAGTTTTTCTTGAGAATCCTTCGTCTTGAGGTTATTGATGTCGTCTACAGACAGACTGTAACACTTCCTCCGTCGACCAGTGTTTTTAATACCAAGGTCGCAATACTGACGAGAATACAGAACACTTTGCGTTACCATGAACTACTGTCGCCCTTATTATGTAAACAATCACACCGGTGAACATTGCACATGAGTGGCTTACAAATTCAGAAAGTCCGCCTCTTCGGTACGATCGAGTCGCTAAGCGACGAATCCGGGAAATTTGGCAGTCTGTTCAGTAGAAGGAACGAGCTTTGGAACAAATTCGTACATGGAATTCTTGACAGAGATCTCTATCCATCGGTCTTCCAATTCTTCGCTCAGGCTGCCAGTGGTCTTGACTTCAGCGATGACCGCGAAGAGGCAGGCTTGAAAAATAAATTATGAGTTTAGCATCTGAACACGGCATTGGTATATCTGTCAACATTGTGGCTGATAGCCGGAGAAACAACTGCGGCTGCGAGTTCACGACGACGCGTCAATCAAGCGCGATTGGATATGTAGGCCACGTGACCGTTGCTGCAGTAATCGCCACTCGCTGCGAGCGACTATCTTAATAGTCTATAGGTTTGACCTGTAAGGCAATTATTTGGAGCCTTTCCTTAATAACCGCTATCATATAATATCTGACGCATTTGCCTAGATGGCGACTATTTTTCCCGCATACGCAAATGCTGCCCAGCTACCTGACGAAATCCACGATCAAATCATCGATCACCTATGGGATGATCTTCCCGCCCTCAAAGCATGCAGTCTTGCGTGCCGTTCTTGGCTCCCTGCCGCTCGCAACCATCTGTTTGACACCCTTGATGCAAGATCATCCAAAGAAACTCTACAGAACTACAAACTACGTCTCGAGCAGTACCCCAATGTCTGTGCATACGTCCGCACCCTCATTGCATCAGACCTCGACGCGGCCTGTGTACTCCTAACCATTTTGAACAACACTGTACATTTACAACTCGCTCCACCCAGTCGTGGGAGGATATACCTTTGCGATGAAGCCGGAAACTGGGAAAGAGACGGACAAGGACGTAAATTTGACATGATCAAGACTGTCCAGGTAAAACAATGGACGGTCGACCGAATCTGGATCCAGACACTGCTTTCCCTCTTTCAAAACATCTCCGCGCTTCTCTTGAGGCAGATCGGCATAGCTACGGGCGAGCCTAATTTACCGAACGGCGCGAACGGCCTGCGTCGTATTCCGGAACTCAGTATCATGTCATCGCTGAGCACTGCCACCGCCTGGCTTTTGCGTGTACTAGACTTCGAACGGTTGACGAGTCTAGAGCTTGCAATCGTTGATGTCGCAGATGCGAGATTGGCGTCCACCCTACTCTCGCGGACGGGCCACTCGCCACGAGATTTGACTATTTCTCTATCACCCGTCCGGGTTCAGGCCTCAGAGATTGGTCAGGAATATGTCCTTTTGACGTGGTGTTAGGCTAAAGTTCTTCCGTTGCAGCACCAATATTTTCCCATATCCAGCTACCGCGCGATATGCAGATTCGCTCCCTTTGTCTTAATTGCACCTTCTGGTACACAGACCTGAGGGTCTCCGCGGAAGACGACCTGATCCTGCTGCTGTCCTCAAAATTCTCCTCTCCGTCTCTTGACAAGATCGAGCTCATTTTTTCAATGCGTCCCGCTATCTTCGATGACCACACTGCCGCCAACTGGTCAGATATCGATAGACTTCTGGCACGAATGGCGCGCGACACGGCTCTGTCGGAGGTGGTCGTCCGAATCGACTGTGATGAGGGGATGGCGGATCATGACAGGAATCAAAGGCGGGAGTTGGATATGATTACAGGTCGATTACCTGAGTTGTGTGCCGGAGGAATCCGCGTCGGCATAAAGTACCGGACTTTGCTTTTCTCGTTTGAGCGGTGGTTTCACTGTGATTGATTTGTAAGCTGAAAACCTGTACGTTGAGTACCTAACTCGTATTGACATAGATTTGATTCAATAGGTTCTGATTGGTCTGAATCTACCGCCTGGCTTATCTCATTTCATACATCTATTAATTTGCAGCTACGTATCGTATTGCTCGATCATCCTACTATGCTTTATTTTGTCTAACTTTTATGCAGGAACCTTCGAACCTCTACTATGATAAAGAGTCTACCTGAACAGAGGCGTGTTTCTCTTGCTGTCGCTTATTCATCGTACGTAGCGTACTGGTCCGCCTGTTGTAAAAAGCCTCGTGTTGGGTTGAGGTGTAACAATTGTCCGCTTCTGACGCGAATACTTTGAGGAGACAGCGATTCTTTGACAGGGCTCAACCCCAACGTCGAGGTTTCCGGTCTCTCATCAAGCACAAATCAGACAACTCGGATAGACGGTGGACGGGCGTTGGCCTCAAGTCCCACTTGCGATTCTTGTATCTTGGCATCAATTTCAGTAATGAAGGCTGGAATCTGCGCGGCCGTGAAAGTGCAGGCGAAGGTGAGTCGCTTTTCTGCTCGTCTTCAAGGAGTTATTAACACATAATTTCAGTGCAAATAGGTCGCATTGGCCGGGATTGGGTCTGCTTCGCGAAGAACATAGCCGACGATGTTGTCTCATATCATCGAGAGTGTACTGGTGAAAATGTAGGTTCACATATGGCGGTTGGAATGATATGGTATGGCTTCTAGGTCTAGGCAGGCTCGCAAAGAAGCAAGTGCAACATAATATTCCAAGCCATGACATATACAAAGGGCGTAACGGACCACATTTGAGATGAAACGGAGAAAGTATATCTCAAGATATATCGTTAAGAATCGAAGGACCCGAACAGATAGAAGAATGGACGTTCGTCGCTAGGACAAGACATTTCACTGGTCGTGATAATGATTTTTCAAAGATCGAACCTTTCGCATTTTCCGTGATAGCTTGCAGACCAGATACTGTGAACGATGGTTCAAGCAAAAATTCCGCAGACGGAGTCGGCAGCCTCATCTCGGACCGGCTCAGCGTTCTTGTTCGTAGTGATCTTACTCAGACCGAGGCTCGTCTCCTTCAGGAGCGGATTTCGGATAAGAGCTTCCATGCCAACTGCTCTGGACGGACGGCCTTGACCGTTCGGGCCCGGCTTGCGATTCAGGATTGCGCTTTACAGCACTGTCAACCTGTGACTGACCGGTTGGTCCACATGTAGAATCAGTAAAACTGGAAAATTGATCAATCTCCAACTTGACCTTCGTCCATTGGATATTCCGCTGCTCCATGACGCGACCGAACATAGTTCTGATCATCCTGTGGTCGAATAAAAGCGGTTTTCTGGCCTGGGAGGGGACCTGTACGGATGTGATTGTGAGATCCGGATTGTGGACGTCTTCCAAGATCTCATCGTAGTCCAGCTGGGGCTTTTCAGTCGGCAAGCTATTATCACGTCCATGAGGCTGCGGTAAGGCCAGACGTTCTAAATCTTCCAGTTGATTTTCGATAGCCGAATAGTGTTCCTTGCAAATTGCAGCGAGAGATTCAACAAGCTCCTGGAGCGGTCCGCTCTGGATGGGGCCAAAGGGAATAGCTCCGGATCGCATGTGGATGTATTTGGTCGAGCCGCCGACATCAAGACCACAACGAGAGGTTGAACAATAGTCATAGGTAGTGAACACATAGTTCTGCAGTTGTGCAGGAGCGCTGCTAAGAGCATGTACATGCCATTTGAGTACAAGCCAATTGCTAAGATGAACGAATGATTCTAGATCATCTGAAATGTCGTGCATCTTATGTGGATACTTGAGAAGTAGAGCGGACATGAATTGCCAAGTTCCCTGTTTCAGACAATGTAAACGGGATAGCAGGCATGATTCCTGGGAACGTCAAGTCTCACCGCACGTGTTCTCTGTCTATCCTTTGTCAGTTCATTCTTGAACTTGCATAAATCCCAGTCATTGAGTATTCCCCGGACTCTCTTCTTGCCATTAGCGGCAATATATGTGTCATCGATCATGATATTGCCGACGCTTATATCTCGATGGAGAACCCCTGCCTTGACCCATGCGTCTTCATGCGCTGTATGGGCCAAATTCGAGTCGGCGAATGTACAACGGTGTCCCGCGATCAACGCTCACCTATTAATGCATTAAGTAATACAGTCATCATTTGGCCGGAATCCTCGTAAGACTCTAGGGGCCGGTACACGTCTTTGGATATTAGACGATAGTGGATGCGAGCAACCGATTGACCAAACCCCAAGTAATCTTGCGTAAGTGTCTTCTGAACTGTTGTTTCGTCCGAGTAAACGTCACCGCCGCTGAGAAGTGCCGCGATATGCCTGACTCCGCTCTTTCGTAGATGTAGAATTACCTCTTTTTCGGTCCGGACACTCGACGATGCAGACCGCCATGTATCTTTCAAGAATACAAGTCGTTTTGTTTGTGTATCATAAGCAACGTACCCTCTTGTAGCGCGCCCTGTGGGTGAACTACTCGCGATTTTTGGCTTGCCAATTAGAAAGTAGCGCTTTAGAGACGGGCCACGGCCGGTAACGATATTGCCAAAATCAGTCGTTGGCTTGGATGCTTGCGAGTTGGAAGCTTCAGGGGTCAAGTCGTCGGATTTGATAGTGTCGTCAGGAAGAATCAAGATCTTGTAGATGGGCCATCCCTCCTCCATGGCATCGTCCAGGCATCCCTTGTGGTAGCCCGACAGCGTGTCCCTGCAATTTCTCATTTCTGTTACCTCCATCATGGAAGCCAGTACTGCGGTAGGATCATGACCACGCTGCATGCAATCCATGTGACCATACCTGTATAAAAACGTAGTCATCGTGCTTGAGTCCCCCACGAACTCAAACGACTCGGAGACAACTGCTCCGACTCGATCCCAGCGCAGGAAGCGCGCCCGACGGCCCACAATGAAGATCATGAAACAGAACAGACGAGGTTGCCAGCGTAGTATGTTCGCGACATGTTCAGTGATCTGACCACGTCCCTCTGCGGCGAGGTAGCCATCCTCGAGTAATTGTGTTGATTCAGAAGGAAATTGGAAGGGAAATTTTTTCATTCTTCGTGCTCATAAGTTCAACGAGACAGGATATACGAGCCCAGGGTGTTTTCATGGTATGTTGTGGCTCGCCTCCTGTATGCTGATTCATTTGCTTCTTGTCGGTCAGATCGCAAGACTTTTTCGCCGCACCTGTCGCCGAAAAGAGGATTACACCAGGTAAATTCTTACTACCCTGTGTTTTCTCTGTTACATCGGCACAAATATCGGTGTTTTTGGCCAGGAGGATATTTGGACAGTGGTCTAAGACACTCTGCGCCACCCCGCACTGATGTTCATAGTGTCAGACGAGTACGGTCATTGCGCGTGTGGCTGTCGACTTACAAATTCAGGGTACATTTCCACTTCTTTAATGCTGTCGAATGGTCCGGGGGTAAACTTTCCAAAGGCGGCGGCTTGTTCGGCGGTAGGGGTAGGTCCCGGAATGAAGTCGTCTATAAACTTGTCGACAGAGATTTCAACCCATCTATCTAGCATTTCTTCGTCAGTAAATCTATAGTACTTCGCTGGTTTACTTATATCTTCTATGTTTACCGCGGCCTTCAGGGGTGGCGGATTTTTGACTGTTGGTTTCGTTTGAGACTGTGCGGTGTCACGCGCTGACTTGGATGCGATCTCCATCACGTGCAACGCCGCGATTGCCACAACTTCCTGAGTACTTACTTGTGTGAATCCTCCATTTGTATGTTCTAAGCTCTGACTTGTGAATCAGAATATCAAGAAAGGCTCCTCTTCATCCAGACTGGATCGATTGCTCCGTGTAACTCAGGATAATCCGATCTTCGAACCACAAAATCCGTCAGTCACTTGCGAAAGAAATGGATGATGACTTTGTGGAGATTGATACAAAGACGTTTCTGGAGACCTTTGTCCCTGGATCGAATCCGACAGCTGACGAAAAGACACTCCTCGAAGGTACCAAATATGACGGTGTCAAATTCGACGGTAAGGAGTCTCTCATGTATTCGGAATTTGTAAGTTGGTTTTACGTCCTTCCGCTCTTGTTGCTCAATCACCATCCTTGGTTCACCAAAGTGTCGTGTTGCACAAAATGTGCTGGATGCCTATCCAGGCAACAACCTTGTTGCAAAGGAAACCTGCAACTGGCAAGACCCGAGCGATAGAATGGAATCGCTTAACACTGGCAGAAGGAACAAGAGGCCTGATGTTGTCTTCTATTCTACGAATGAGATGGATGCTGACATCATTACGACAAGCACGTCGAAGACGATCAAAGACCGAGCACCTTCTCTCAGCAAAACGCGATGGGCTTGGGTTTGTGTTCCTGTGGAATTCACAGTTGAGAAGAATGCACCATTTGGATTCCACGACGACGAAGATTTTCTTTGCCATACTGAAAAAGCTCTGAAAGCAGGAGGACAGATCACGAACCATGCAGCCGAAATTTTGCGTCAACAACATCGCCAATTTTGCTTCATGGTGATCGTCTGTCGTCGTCGGGCACGTCTTCTCCGTTGGGACAGGGCTGGAGCTTTCGTCTCGAAGACCTTCGAATTTTTAGAAAATCCCGAGACGATGTTCACGTTCATATACAGACTGAGCAAGATGAATGACGTGGAGCGTGGCTACGATCCGACTGCCGTCCTGGCCTCGGAAGATGAGATTGAGCTCATGAAGGCATGCAAGGACAAGCTGACGGATTACCATCGTAAGTGTTTGGAGGAGGCAATGGAGCCAGGGTGTCCGATTTACAAGATCAGCGTTCCTTCCAAGGATCTTTTCCCGCAGAAGCTTCTTCGTCGAGTGAGTCCGTCTTCACAGAACCCTCAAGAGGTCCCCGAAACGGATGAGCCCATCGAAGCCGGAGGCACGCCGCGATGCTTCCTCGTCGGTAAATGGCGGTTCGCAAGCGACTCGCCGACAGGACGAGGGACGAAGGGATATGTTGCATATGATATGGCGATTGGCAAATTGGTGTTCTTTAAGGATACTTGGCGCATCAAGACGGCTCGACCGGAACTGGACGTCTATAAACGGTTATGGGCAAATGGCGTCAAACATATCGCAACTCCTATCGGGGGCGGCGATGTATACGATGTTGATGGGACCACTGTCCAAAGGACCCGAACACAAGAATTCGATGCAGACCTGTCAGAGCGTATTCATTATCGTCTAATAGTCGAGGAGGTGGGGCGCCCTTTGGAAGAGTATAAGGCGGGGTTTGTCATGGTCAAAGTATTCCTTGATGCGTTTGAAGGGTGAGAGTACTATCACTGTCGAACAATGTTACCATTGACACGCAATCATAGCGCATCGTGGTGCCTGGGAGAAGGCGGGAGTCTTACATCGGGATATAAGCGTTGGTAATATCCTTATGTACGACGAACCCAAGCCTGTTCCCAACAAGAAACAAATGCCACGGGGATTTCTGAACGATTGGGATCTTTGTAAATATAAGGAAGAGCTGGATAACGGTGCAACTCGTATCGGGCGATGCGTAAGCGTTCTGATGACATTTCTCTCGCATAACTACTAACGTTTCTTAGGGCACATGGCAATTCATGTCTGCTTTGCTTTTGAGGTTTCCCGGCTGAAAGAAGCGCGAAGTTTCGGATGATCCGGAATCCTTCATCCACGTCGTCAATTGGCTTTGTCTGCGTTTCCACCAGCGCGATCGTCCCGCGTTCTTTCAAAAACACGTCACTGACCTGTTTGACGAGCGCGAGGTTGGAAATGACGGCCAATTCGATGTCGGCGGAGAGCACAAATTACTGTACATGCAAATGGGAAGCCCAATGGTCGAAATCGAAGACAATCCACCTCTGCAGAAGCTGGTGCATGGTCTTGCAGACCTGTGTCGCCAGCACTATGCTAGCATTGACTTAAGCCAATTTCGATCAACGACGGCTGCAGATACGACAGTGGGTACCGATACGGAGGGGGTCATTTCTTATTCTGCCTTAATTTCAGACGTGAATTCGGAATCGGAATCGGATGCGGGTTCAGATTCAGGTTCATATTCGAACCTAAATATGGATTCGGACGCGTTGAAGGCTTTACCATCAAAGCCACCAGCCCTTGACAACCACAAGCGTATCGTCAAGGTTGTTAAGCAAGCCGTCCTGAGTAAGGGATGGGTGCAAGACAAAGGACACGACCATTTTGCACTTTTCGTTTCGTCATCTAACAACGCAACGGAAATCGGAGGGATTAACGGAAGATCTCCCTAAAGCAAAGAGGTCGAGAAGAAGGGCCGCGAAACGTGGACAGCCCTCTAGAGTCGCGTCTACCTAGCGTCTCAGAGCATTTTGAGGGCTCCTGAATTGAATTGAATACTTGCAGGCCGATTGATCTATGTTGACAATGTTGCCAGTAGCACGTTCCTATCTGCTGTTGCTACATTAGTGTATGCCATTGGCAAGATCGCTATAATCTTAGGTTTACTTGTTCGACTGCTTCAGGCGCCCGGATAACGCGTGACAGACCCTATATTACTAAGTCAACCTCGCGATGTGGCCAAGATCGGGTTGTCTCGTCCTGTAACTTACTGTGGCCCGGCGAGGTACTTATCTGTAAACTGCTGGGAATAACAACTCTTCAAATACCTCTTGTTGTCCCGTCATACTGCCATCTGCTCAGCAAAAGGTCCGGCCGTCTACCTTCAAACCGCGAGCAGGTATTTTCAAGACGTCTGTTCGAGGTACCCCTGCAGTATCAGTGGATCTTTCAGCACCACTACCCTCGGCGACTAGATTTGTCGCCACATATTCGAAAACCTTCTAGGTAATAGGGGTATTCTGTCCAAAGCTCGACAAGAAAATGGAAGACCGATGGGTGGAGATTTCTATTCAAAAGTTCATGAATTCGTTTGTTCCAGGACTTACGCCTACAGCGGCACAGACCGCCCACTTCTCCGAGTTTATCCCCGAGATATTTGATGGCACTGCTCACGCGGACATGCAGGCTGAATTTGTGAGTCACATATGCACACAATCCACAAGATTCCTCTTTGACATGGTCGATGATAGTGCCGAGTGGCGCAGAGTGTCCTCGATCACTGTCCGGACAAGAAATTCGTTGCTAGCGACGCTGGTCAATGGGCTGAATTTCATGGTGGTACGAATACTGTCAGCGCAGGAATCTATCCAACCATGGAATGTGTCGCGAAGTACGGCCTAGTCGATGCACGATGCGATGAGCTGGGAATCAAGTACACAGAAGGACTTCGGTATTCCACCGATGCGCCTTGGGCATGGATCTCTTTACCCATAGAACTCAAGACGACCATCGATCCCTCCGTTCCCTTTAATTTTTCTACAGGGACCAAAGGGCTGATCAGAGAATCGCATCGCGCCGCAGGGGGACGCAATCAGATTGCTGAACACGCTGCGAATATCATGTGCTGGCAGCCTCGTCTGTTCTGCTTCATGATCGTTGTCGCGGGCCGTCGTGCGCGCTTGGTACGTTGGGACAGAGCCGGAGCCATTGTCTCAGAGTCGTTCGATTTTGTGGAGGATCCGCGCACCATGGTCACCTTTTTATACAGGTATGGCCATATGGATCGCGTGCAGCGTGGTTATGACCCTACTGCGGTGCATGCGTCTGAAGCAGAGGTGGCCGAGATGAGGCGCTGCAGAGAGACACTGTCAGCGTATCACAAGGAATGCTTGGATGACGCTATGGAAGACGGGTGGCCTATATACAAGATATTGACTCGCGTTGAAGATATTATTAGTCCCGAAGACTTGACCCCGGAGGTCAGCAACTCGCAAGCTTCGCCTTCAACTGCTCCTGACGCGGCATCAGAAGCCGAGCCAGCATCCGGTATTGGCGGCGTGACTGCAGCTAACAATTCTTGTTCGCAACAGTGTTTCTTGATTGGAAAGCCACGTACCACAAGTCATTCTCCTACAGGGCGAGCCACAAGAGGCTATGTCGCCTACGACATGAGCACGAAGCGACTCGTATTCCTGAAGGACACGTGGCGTCCTGCCTCGCTCCGTGTCAAACCAGAAGGAGAAGTATATAAACATCTATGGAAGAAAGGCGTTACACGTATTGCGACACCTATCAGCTCCGGTGATGTGTATTCGGATAAGGTAACAGTCCAGAAGACTCTTACTCAGGACTTCTTGGAACCGGGTCAGTATGGGGCTCGCATCCACTACCGTCTCAGCTTCAAAGAAGTGTGTCGTCCATTGGAATCATATCGTGATTCTGTAGATATGATGGATGTCATGCTTGATGCGTTGGTAGGTCAGTGATAATTAGTGCACATTATATACATGTTCTGACAAGTAGATTTCACCTGTCAGCTCATCTAGATGCATGGGAGAAAGCAGGCGTTCTCCATCGTGACGTTAGCGTCGGGAATATCCTTATTAACAGCGAGCCAGTAGTCGACAGTGACGGCAATGTAAGATCTCGCGGAATACTCAACGATTGGGATCTTTGCAAATTCAAGGAAGACTTGGATAAAGGTCCTGCACAAAAAGCACACTGCGTGAGTACTGTTGTCCCGAAAGGCACAGCCCGTCTTTCTCTGACGTCGACCCGTCTGCTTCTGTAGGGTACCTGGCAGTTCATGTCAGCCCTGCTTTTGAAGTACCCGCACAAGAGGCACGAGTTATCGGACGATCTGGAATCGTTTGTCCATCTCACTAGATGGCTCGTTCTGAAGTGGCATCCGCATGCCCTCAGTCGCGACCCTCAATGCCTTCAAGCGCATGTATCAAGCGCATATGACTCTTATTGGACCACTCCTGATGGTTTCGATGTCGGTGGCACTACCAAATTTTCTCACAACCGACTGGCGGAGACTCCATTCGCTCCCATTGCCAGTCAACCTCTGCAACAGCTGATACAGTCCCTTGCAAAGATATGCAAGGAACATTATGCAGCCATAGCGGCTCAGATAGATGAACTGAATGCAGAAGGATTGAAACGTTCAAAGCTCCCACAGGAACATATGGGCACTGCAGTGCCCAGACATCTGCTAAGGAGCGTAGACAAAAGTTTCATCCTGCGGTTCAGTAATCTGCCCGATCTCGAGCAAGAGTACACCCCGCCTGTGTGCTCCAATCCGAAACCACTGCTTTCTAACCACAGATATGTCATTAGGGCATTTATGGACGTCTTCGATAAACCACAGGAATGGACGGCAGATAAGCTCCCCCACGACCAGTTTGCGCAGTTCACGGATTCAATCTCGACGCGCACTTTCGCTTCCAGCACGAGCAGTGGGGAAAAATGGAAAAGGCAGGGTATGACCGACTCACACTCCGAAAGCCAAAGAAGTCCAAGTTATCCTTCCGGAGCAGCCAAGCCGGCCGCTCCCTAGAGCCGGTGCCAGAGAAGAGCGAAACCCTCCTGACTGATCGACGTCCCGAAATTAGTACTTCCGTCGCTGCCGCAGGGCTGCTCGAGCTCGGGTTATCGGAGGAATCATCGAACTAGGAATGTCTTCATGCCATTGCAGAGGATGCGGAGAGCCAGCCATCCTGAACACAGAGAGGGTCGTGAATATTGCCAGGTTTCAATTTTGACTACATGATGTATTGATCGTCACTCGCTGCTCTTGAATATATGATGCATTTCGCGCCTTAGACCATGCTTGCGTTCTCGTCGTTTCATCGAGAGATTCCGAAAACTGGTTGTAAGGTATCGTCGACGTCGTTCGATGTCAACTAGATTAGCGTACCACGTAGTAAAGCCATTGCCAGTGTGTCCGTTATCTGAGTCAGTGCTCATCACTGAGACAGCGGTTATCAGCCTGCGAAGGTTTGAGAGAAGCATCTACTCACAGGAGACCAACAACGGTAGCAGACTTCGAACTCCTTCACCAACATGCCAGTGGCTTTCCGACACACGCGCCGTCTCACTGCTGAATGTTATTTTGATTTACGAGACTTACCGCCTCTCAATAATATGTGAACACTGGCACTGAGTCGATGAATCAGTCTCATTAAATGTCCCCGTCGCACTTATGCTATTTTTCCATAATTTAACAAGTCCGCTAAAGTGAGTGCTGTCACCTGTAGGTGCAAATCTGAAATGCAGGCTACCTGAACCCAGGTCCCACCCGATGCGCGGAAGCAGTGGACCAAGAACAGACTAGCCGCGGCGTACCAATTGACCACATCAGGAAAAACCTCCCAGGCTAATAATGCCTATTTATTGCTAATTATTGCTAATTATCAGGAATAGTGGATTAGACCTCATTAGGATAGTTCCACTTCTAATTAGATGGAATAGTTGGGATATAGGACAAGTAGTACACTGTTATTGGACCAGTAAAATTGAAATAGACACATATTTCACACATTTGTTTTGAGACATAAAGATATATTGATGAGACTACAGTACTAACACATGAGAGTACTAATAGCCAAAATAAGGAATACAGATAGTAAACTACCATATCATTCCTACCAAAATATAAAATATTGCTGGTTTCAGCGCCCAAGGCGCGGCGGCCAAATGTGTACAAATTTTGGCCTGTGGCTGTTTTTTTCTAAGGCTGCGACCGCGAAACTCGAACAACTGTAGCTCACTCATTTCTCATTGTCTCGACCTGCTTCATAAATCAAAATTGCTCTATTTATCTGTCCGGAGGGCACCACGAAGTCCGTTCGACGAAAATCCAACTCGTTTCAAAGTTGCTTTTGTCAGCAGAATGAATGGAAGATGAGATCTGAGAGAGCACAAAGATGAGAAGCGAGAGGGCACGAGATAGCGCAGACACTGACACCAACACCTAAGGCCCACAAGAAGTCGCGGAAGCAAGCGAACTGTATTCGAAGGAGGCCGTCGCGGATCGCGCTGGCCGTGTATGTACGTATTTGTACTACGGCGCTTAGCGCGCGAACGTCTACTCTAACACTCCCACTACGTGAGCACGCTAAAAACTCCCACTGAACCAAATAAGTAAAATATCAAATCAGTTGGACAAAATCAACGGGACTGAGATCATAAGCATCGGGAAGGTGTGCGAGATCGAGAATGTGGAAGACGAGAATTAGGATAACGTGGAGAAGCAGGAGGTGAGTCCAAAGATTCAATAACAACGTGATGAGCAGAAGCAGAAGCATACGTAACACTGGGATCCAGACTGTCCTGCGCCAACCGAGCACGCTCACCAGAATTCCAACCCATCGCCCAATCCTTCACGTGTTGAGGCATGTCATACATGCAGCGAGCAGCGATATGACCAGGTCGACCACAGCGATGACACGTACCATCATTGTTCGTGTCGCACCAATGATAGCCTTTTCATCAACCGGAAAGTTTGAGGAACTCCGCTGACCTGATCCACTTCTCCCTCGTTCCACGGAACCCCCTTCCACCATCTCGAGCAGCGAGAGCAGTGTCGAAAGACTCAGACTTGATATGCATGCCAACGTCATGACTGACAGCAATCGCAGATCCAGCAAGAACAGACTTGATCGTAGCGAGATCGGGTTCGGTGGACTGAGAGAGAAGAGTCGCACGAATGACATGGTAGGAAGGATGAAGGTTCATCAAAATGATGTCCTTGATCTCGGTGTCCTCGACGGTGTGGCCGATGGCTTTGAGCTGTGCCGCAGCGAGTCGTGGACAGCCTGGATGTAGACATCCATGGGCTTGCTGGGATCATGGACAGCACCGTAAAGTGCCTTCCGCAACTCCACACGACGAGCCATGGTGGAGCTCTCGAACTTCTTCTTCAGCGCCGCAAATGCAGTCGAACCCGAATTCTCCCCCTCAACAAGATGCTGCAAATCCTTGCTCACCAAGGCCCAGATTATAGGCAGAGCTCCTTCATTCTTCTTCACCCACTCCTCATCCTTAGATGCAGGCCTCGACTCCGTCCCATCAACAATCCCATGACTCCCACTCACTCGAAAGACCATCATGATCTGGCTTCTCCATTGATGCCAGTTCTTGTCGGTCAGAGGATCGACCTTAGCCATGAGGAGGCTAATAGTGCCAGATGAAGTCGACATAGTGGATGGATGGATTGTTGATCGCAGTAGATAGAAATGTAAAAGATTGTCTCAGATCAGAGGAGCGCGGGGCTCATAACCTGTCAGCAGAATGAATGGAAGATGAGATCTGAGAGAGCACAAAGATGAGAAGCGAGAGGGCACGAGATAGCGCAGACACCGACACCAACACCTAAGGCCCACAAGAAGTCGCGGAAGCAAGCGAACTGTATTCGAAGGAGGCCGTCGCGGATCGCGCTGGCCGTGTATGTACGTATTTGTACTACGGCGCTTAGCGCGCGAACGTCTACTCTAACAGCTTTTTCGCCGTCCACCAGCACTCAGAACGGCTCGGGCTCCTTCTTTGTGACATGAATTCATGTTCTTTTCTCTTAGGTCTGTCTTGATAGACCTTCTCGAGGGCCCTGCACCAGATTGGGCCTCTATGAAAGTGTGCAGCGTTCCGAACCGTCTTTTTCGCCACCCACCAGCACTCAGGACGGCTTTCGCTCCCGCTCCGCAACATGTTTCCTCGTTCTTTCAGCTCAGAAGAATCTTTGTAGATCCTCTCCAGTGCACCATGTAAGATGGTAGTCACAAAATATATTTCTTGTCATTGGTACTATGTCGGAGTTGGTCAGAGCATAACATCTTGCTTCAAGGGTGATCACAGAGTTTCCTATCTGCCGAATACTGTAGCTATACTGTCGTTCATTCATCATAAATTCAATTGTATGTACAGAAAACACAAGTCATATAGGAAAGAATCAGAACAAGCAGACAAGTGTCAGCAAGTGATCATTCACCTGACAACTCACCTGCAGCACGCATTCAATTGGAATGGTACTGATTCTCCTGCGAGTCCTTAACCGAAATCTCTATTCAAGGATAAATACGACTGTAAAGACAAAATACATACCTTTCGAGAGGTGAAGCCTATCCTCAATTGCATCCTCCAAACCGTTGACTTCAAAACAGACCTCTGCAGCCTCAAATGAACTGGAGTTCATTTGAGTAGAATATACAGTGCGATAATTCATTATACAGAGACATTCAGATGAAAAAATAGCATGGATAAAGACACCCGCACTCACCTCCAACCCAATCTCACACAGCCCTTGTCCACGGCGCACTTTGCGTCTGGCAACACACCAAATCTCCAGTCCTATTGAGTAATTTGAGTACCTTTTGGATGGTACGTTTCTATGTGATTGACGATCTCATCAATGAACAGCCCAGAGACGTCGCACACCTCGAGCAGTGCAGGTGAAGGTGCTCCAAGTACAGCTTAGAAATTTGCACGCTTTTATACAGGAAATATCAGTGTGGGGCTCTCAAGAGAGTTTACCAAGGCTGTCTGAAGGCAAGCGAATGAGGGTGCGAGTTGTGGAGAAAGAGCCAGAGCCGTTCTGAGTGCTGGTGGACGGCGAAAAAGCAACTTTGAAACGAGTTGGATTTTCGTCGAACGGACTTCGTGGTGCCCTCCGGACAGATAAATAGAGCAATTTTGATTTATGAAGCAGGTCGAGACAATGAGAAATGAGCGAGCTACAGTTGTTCGAGTTTCACGGTCGCAGCCTTAGAAAAAAACAGCCACAGGCCAAAATTTGTACACATTTGGCCGCCGCGCCTTGGGCGCTGAAACCAGCAATAAGACAGGTAACAAGTCCTGTAGAAATATGAACATGATTTTGATCAGTCATGTACTAGTAAGAGAAGACAATATTAACTGACATTGTACTCACTGGAATTTCTATGTCTGATCCTCCTGCACATATATAAGAGATGATAACCCAAAATAAGTGATACAATATAAGCAAAGACAGAGAAAGAGGTACTCACATGAGAAATACAAATACAAAGGAGATTTCAGCAGAAAGGACTATAAACATCCAGAAAGCTGGGCGGTGGTGGTGCAGTGGCAGCATCGCCAACAAGCCTCGGCTCATGTCAGCTGAAAACATCAGTGTGATATGGGTTCGAGCCCGTCCTGGGCAGCAATGACTGTCCGAAACTCGCCACCGGGGGGTTTTAGTGGGTGAGAGTCCCACACTACTTCCGGTACTCCGTATCGACGGGCCGGTCGTGTGCATAATGCATTTCCTCCCATGGTGAGTCTGCGGGGTCCTGGTCCCCTGCTACTCTAGTGGCCCCAGAGAGACGACTTTGTCGGCTGCCGAGGGGTGCCCCTTTCCGCCCGGTGCAAGCTGGGGGGTTATGTGCGGCAACACTCCCCCAAAAAAAAACATCCAGAAAGCTGTATGTGGATGTAGAAAGTAAGGTGAGATGGAGGTGAGCCAAGTAAGGTTTTACATACCAGAAGGACAGTGCTGACAATAGCAATAAATCCTGTGCAAAGAGTCAGTAGGGAGATAAAAGCAGATAACAGAATGGAACGAGTACAGTGGCAAGGACCTTGAATAGCACACATAGACCAGAGCCGCCGTGATGTATCATCGAGAAGCAAGCACAGCACTGACGTGGCGAGCAGCACACAATGGCCAGAGAAGTGACAGCATGTAGATGGAGGGACTCAGAAAGGACAGAGTATGAGAGCTACCTTTTCGAGACAACAGTACGCAGAACTTACGTTTGTGCGTCCGCAGTCGTCTGAGTGTGTGTGTGCGGTCAAGAGAGTGGACAGCGAAGACGGTGTGACGGAACAGGTCTATTTGGCATTGTTTGTAGATTTCAACAATGTCACATGCCTACTGTGCAAGCCATCGCCGCCGACGCACAAGTTCAGCACTCAGCACTACCTGCAGCCCTGCCTCTCTTCGAAGTTCCACCTGGGCTGTCTGCCTGATGCCGCCGTGGTCCGTCTTGTCGGACGGTGAAACCTCAAATTTTGAACGCAGGATCGACAAACGGGGCATGGCGAGAGTGGACACCAATGTGTCCTATGCGCATTGGATGACTCACGCGCAACTTGGCTGTGGCGTCCGTTCATGAGAAGATCGACAACTTGAAGCACACACTGTAGCCGGGGGAGTAGAGTGCAGAACCAGAGACAGATAATCGCGAAATCTCAATTTCGAAGAAGGGGACCGTGCGAGACTGCGAGTAGAGATGGCAGAGTGTATAGAGTATTTATTTCTCATACCCCTGCATCTCTTGTGTCTGTAGATACATATTTTCATTTCCATTATCTAAATGACACGCCGTGCGTGGTATTCCTCAATTAGTGAACAAATAGAAGAGAATATTGGAATAGCAGCAATTATCGGCCTATGATTACCAGGTATGTCTAAATAAGGGCTAATTAGCCCGGGAGGTTTTTCCTGATGCATGCTCCTTCATTCTCTTATGTTCATAATCTTACACCTTCATCCCGTTCACAATCCAAGTTCAAGCCCTGTGTCATATATCGCTCTTTGACGTACCGTGATTTCCCATACATACTGCTATATAGGCTGACTTCATCGCTCCACAATGCTTATGTGTATAATGCTGGGGTTTTATCCGTGATGCAGTGGCTCTAATTTTTAGATTCAACAAGATCGATAGCGATCTGATCAGATCCACATCATTACATACCGGTATGTGCCTACCTGCTTTGGCCAGCGACTTCTATCCGCAGTGCTACCTACTGCCCGCGTGAATCCCCGCACAATATACGACCGGTCTTTCTGAGATATACCATTCACTCTCTAAGCTGGATACGAGACATGTCATCAGCCACAAGTCGCTGTCAGTGGCGGCCACTTGGCATTTGTGACAAGATTGGAGCTCCGGCTCAACTCCTGGGACCCGGCTCAGACGTGACTCTTGAGGATAGGACTGGTGAATGCTCTAGCTTGTACGCGCTTGGAGATCTTCTCGCTCCCCAGGATGCACGTGCTTACACTCAAGGTAAGTAGAATCACTGCCCAGCCGACTGACACTGCCGTAGAACGTTTTATCAAATTTTGGTGCGCTGCGTGTTCCACGTTTGCTATTGGTGCAATCACATTTTGTAGTCCTGTGGACGTTCTGGGAACAACGATGCGGCCCATGTTCCTTCCGCTGGTAGCGAGAAAACGTCATGTGCTCTGTTTCATTCACATACTTGTTCTACTCCTGGCTGTTATCGCAGTAAGCTGACATGGCAATTCCCAACAGCATGTGACGGACATTGGGTCTTCGACCACAGCTCTTATCACAGAGCCCATAATCTAAAAGCCCGCTTAGGCTTTCCCCGGAGCGAACGAAGCTATTCTTCTAGGTTCGCCCACGTTGAGCTGTCATACAGTCTGCACATTAGGCTCTACATCGTGGAAATGACTACCACGCGTTCTGGGAACATCCACCGCCTGCTACCCATGTATCTCCGCCCACCGTTTCCTCTCCTTCTCCATTAGGATCACAGCATTCATCCCACCGAGGCATGTCCCGAGCCATGGAATGAAATCACCCCGGCAAGGTCCGTTCTCGCATCGAGCCTTGACGATACACCGGTCACTGGCCACCCTCAAAGATCTTCCTGTCTCCGTGGACGTCCCACCTGATTGTCGCCGCGGTAACCTGACTGCGCAGTGCAGGGAACCGCACGTTACACGTAAGATCAGCATCAACTAAGGTCAGACTTCCCTGAATGTCCATCTTCGAGGGGTTGTTCATCCCGTGGCGCGCGATGGGCCCGGAGCTACAGTCAGATACGCTGTGATATGTTTGTCTAGGTACGAGGAGGGGCATCGACCCGTCGCCGTCCAGGGCACCCAGATAGAGCATGCCAAATTTCACTGATCATTTGCAAAGGCGGATGTCGAATTACATAGGTCTAGCCAAGGTACTGTAATGATATGATATGATACTGCACTATTGCCTGCGAACACACGTTAACGTTATATGATATAGCTGAGCCTGAGACCAGGCGCACACCGCATAGCCTCGGCCATTCTAAGAAAAGATTATTGATACAAATTGGATTCTAGAGCGGTCTGCGTGGCATGCGCGCCGGAGCGAGAACGCTGATGAGATATGCTACTTTGCGTGCGAGTTACGAAGCTATTGATTGCGAGGATGTCGGAGGAAATGGAATCCAGATGGAAGATGAGGAAGCATCGTGTTCCCTAATAATCTGTAAATACGTTGCCGCAGACCCGAACCGGTGAGGAGAAAATAGACCGAAAGCATTGAGCAATACACAACCGATAGCAACCCGGAGCCCAGACAGAAAAAATGAAAAGAAAAAGAAAGCCATTTGCAGTCCTTATATAGGGGACTGCCCGATTTGAGGATGACGCAGGCGTTCCCGTTAGAAGATTCGTTTGGTGTGCAGCGAGCGAGCGTTCGTAGCTCAAGGTGGGCGCCGCATCAGGACTCATCCATCGCATCATCCGTCCTATCCAGCCCCAACTCCCGAGCCAACCGGTCTCCCGCCTCCTTCTGCGCGCGCGAATACAGCTCCTCGCGCTTATTCTCGTCCACCGTCAGATTCGCCAGCGTGAACAGCGCCTCCGCCAACAGCGGCCCCACGTCCTCCGCCGCACCGCCCCGCGCCGCCCCCGCACCCTTCGACCGCTCGAAGAAGCTCACCGCCATCGCGAGCCCCTCCCGCGCCTCCTCCGCCTCCGCGCTCCCCAGCACCCCCGCGTCCCCGCGCTCCAGCGCCATCTCCAGCTCCTCCACCGGCGCACTGCCCATCACCAGCCAGCACCGCCCGCGCGCAGCCGTCAGCGGCCCGCGCCACGCGTCCATGTCCGCCTCCATCTTCATCTGCGTGAACACCGAGTCCGCCCAGTTCGCCCAGTACGCCCGCTGTGCGCCGTCGGGGAGACGCTCTGCGACGCCCAGCACCTCCGACGCGATCGTGAACAGCTCCCGCGGCCGCGAGAACGACGCGAGCGGGTCGAGCGGTGCGTGCGAATACGACCGCGAGTGCGCCTGCGGGCTGCGCGAGTGCGAGGCCGAGGAGACCCGTGAGCGCGGTCGCAGCTGCGGCGAGACGGGGTTCAGCACGTGCGACGCCGGGTTGTGTGCGTAACGCAGGTGCGGCATGTGGAAGATGCCCCGCGAGAACTGGTCCATCGCCAGCACCATCACGTCGTGTGCGCTCGCCGAGTACAGACTCATCCTTCTTGAGACAGGCGGGCGCGCCGCTGCGATCACCGCGAACGGGCTGTCGCGCGGCCACGTCGGCTCCGTCATGGGGAATGGCGACGCGTTGGGCAGGTAGCAGTACGCGCCGTCTCCGTGCTGTGCCGCCTGCGTTTCCTTCGCCAGCTGCATGCTGTACGCCACCTTCTCGTCCGCGAGACACACCAGCGTGCGTCCCCAGATGATCGCCATCCGCCAGTCCTCCGCTAGGTCTGCGAAGCCCGCGTTTCGTCCTTCACTGTGGCCACACGTCCGGCTCGGCAGGTTCTCGCCCGTCTCGAACACGTCCAGCGCCGCAAGCCAGTAAACAGACGGCGCGTCAGGCTCTCCCGGCAGCGCCACGCTCCGGTCTTGCGCAAGGAGGGTGCCCATGAAGAACAGCGCGATCCCAAAGATTGCATGGAAAGCCGTCGGCTGCTCGCGACTTCTCATAGACATCATCAGCACCCGTGTATTCGAACGTGAACAAAGACGTACTGTGTCCGGCGGCGCTCGTTGATATTTTGCGGGATCTCAAACTCGTTGCCCCAGTCTCGCGACAGCCGTTCATCCGTCGGCGTCATTGCTTCGGGTGATCGGCTGTCACGTAGGGTATGCGCATCGGCGTAGATTACGGAAGGGTCTGGATATATCTTGAGAAATCGGTGGCATTCACGAATAACGGCACGTAGAAGGGGCAGCGCTTCTGCAATATCGTCCGCTGTAGGTACCGAGAGAGTCAGTGTCCGGGACGATAAGGCAGCCAGCATCGCACGACATGTTGTATACTCCTTAAGCAGGCATATGTACAGGTTGGATGGCATGTATGAAAAGCTTCTTAGAACCGGCAGCTCAAGCCACAGTGTCAAATTCACACTGCTGATGCCACTGTGATCGGATAGTACACGAGATCGCACACGTCGACGAAAATGGACGTCCACACCTCGAATCTGCGGAAAGACGCACATACATAAGCTGGGACAACCGTCCGGATGGGCCCTGCCACATCGCACATCACCAGCGACGCCAGTGATAAGCAAAATGACAGAAACACCATCCTTCCATACTGTAGGAGCACGATGACGCACGATCTCCTGCCTGCTGCATGAGGTCCACAAAAGTACCATTGAGAGGACCAGAATGGACTACAGGGGTAAAAATCAGGACGAAAAGCTTACCATCGTATCGGTCGATGGCTCGGGCGAACAGCTCCTTCAGATTCTCCCAATCTTCGTAGTCGGCGGTGAGTGTCTGCTTGCCCTTGTGAAATGCGGGTGGTGGTGAGTTCATCTTGGTGAACGGATCGGCCGTTATAATTCTTGGCGAGGGATGGGGACGGCGCACATGGTGGGAGGCGAGGTCCGACAGCGGAGGGAGGGTGCCCGAGGCACAGGAGGCAAAAGGCGAAGGTCGTCGAGATGGGAGATCGGATTCGAAAGCGCCGTCGAAAGCACCCGAGCAGCGGCGTCGTTTTGAGCTGGCTGAGGACGAGCTGTAGCGGTCGTCGTCGTCGTCGATGTCGATGTCGCTGGGGGAGCACGAGAGACTGGAGAGCGGGCGGGCGTTGGAGGCCGGGGAAGCATCGTGGGGACGGGTAGCCATATTGGGGGGAGACTCTCTCCGGCCCTTCCAGAGCCCTCTGGGCCGCTTGTGCGCAGAGTGGGCGGGGGGCGAGCGGGACGAGGAGGACGAGCTGGAGGATGCGATGGGGAAGGGACACGGCGGGCTGATGACGGCGAGCATGGCTGCGCGGGGGACGTGCAAGGGAGGGGTTGGGGGCCATGACGGGGAGCATATTTGAGGATATGGAAGGGCGAGCGGTGAGAGAGAGCCAGACGCAGTCTAGCCTTGGACGGACCAATCAGGGCGATGTCCTCGATCGGACTGGGCCTCGATCTGTTCCACGCCCAGATCCGCTGGCCACTCATGTACGGGCGTCTATGCTTCTCGACCCGCCTCGTCACTGCATCGGTCTCGCCCAAAGGCAGCCTCCGCTCCGCCCCACTGCCATTCGCTGCTGCTGTCCTCATTAGCCCGACGCCGAGCCCATTGTGCTGACCCCCCACTCGGTCTCTTCGCCGTTCAGACTATGGCGTCACACCTAAAATCTCCTCTGGGCCTCCTAGGCATCTTTCTCACTCGTGTGCGTCTCCCGCCAGTGGCTGCCAGTGCCCGTCTCTGCCATTCGGTCGGCTACATAATGGGTCACCACAAAGCATGGCCTAATATCCCCGCTGTCCCGCAGCAGCCTCGACGCACTTGTTTTCCGTAGCTGCTCTGGGCCCTTCCCCGGCGGCCTTACCGGACTCTCATATGTCAACATCTTCCTGTTGGGCCATCACGCTGTGTCCAAGACAAATCCGCACATGGCTGGTCTCATCGGTGAAATCCGACTCATATGCGATGACGAGGCGCCGACCGTCGACCAATGGCGGCCCTCGGTTCAAATTGGTTATGACGCATGTGCAGGTGCTGGTATATTACCGGTCAGTCGGCAGTACGTATACTGCTCTCCTTGTATCAATGCTGTCGAGACACGATACATGAATGCATGACACCGCATGAAAAAAATTCTTTGTGTCGTGCTCTACGAACGGGACGCCCCTGAGTTTAGGTGATCCGCGCAGTGTGCAGAGTCAAATAGTCCACATTCAACGCGCAGGTGTCATCGGTCATCGTCTACGAGGTAAGGCCGCGGTACGCAGCTGCGTACGGACAATAACCACTCCTTGACAAATACCTTATAGCGAATTCCCCAATCCTTCCCATACCCCACTTGCCCCAGTCTCCGTACTAGCCTCCCTTGTTTCACGCAGTCTGCAACACATGACGCACAGCACGCAGCGATCTGCATTCTTTCATTCATCACAACGGCCAACTGCCAACCGTCTGCCATCTGCCGTCCACCGCCCACCATCGGACAGCGTACACCGGTGCTTGATGCACCCAGCGCGACGCCGTTATCACCGGCAACGCGATGACGCCTGATCCCGCGAGACACATCTTCGTCCCCCAGTCCTGTCCAAGTCTATCTGACAGTACAGCTGTGTCGCATCGCCCGCTGGGACGTGGGCGTGATCCGCGCAGCGACTCCGATGAGTCTCGGGTGTGGCGTCGGCCGCACACCTATCCGTGTGTGGTGCGTATATGGTAATAACGCGCACACGTGACACGTGATATGACGCGTCCTCACTTGGGCACCGTCATGACGAGGACGTGAGGTCAGATTCGGCCAGAGTGAGCACTGTGTCGGAGTGTCCTGCGCGTTGGGCACCCGATGCTGAGTGCAGACCCATTGAACCCCCGATAGGCGAGCCGCGCATTGGTGAAATATTTTATTCGTTCTTCCGCAAATCTGGCTTCTAGCTCATTGCATTTGGCATCGGGGAGGTCACACGATACCTTGCACCAGATTCCATAGATGATTCCATTTTCGCGGGGAGGGGTTTCGTGGTGCTTCAGCCCGACGACCAGTGTCCGGGGCAATGATCCACTTGTCTTGACAGCCTTGGGAGCACTCCGGAGTGCCCGGCCCTGCACTCTGGTTGACCACGTCGACGGGAAATTTTGATTTTGAGGATTGCGTGCATGTGTACCCCACGAATTCGAAGGCTTGTGCGAGCTCGAGGACAGACGCGGAGGAGTGGGCGCTCGGTGCGGCTGTAGGCGCACGTCCTGGACTGTATGTTAGAACTTCTACACAAACATCTGTTGAGCTTTGAGCTTTGGGCAAACTCTAAGGAAGCTGCCAGTGGACCAAGATTACCGTACCGATTTGGCCACCAGTTGAGGTCCTATATTTGGATCTGGCAAATGTGAATCTGAACACGCGTCCGTATCCGAGTCCACGTCTGCCTTTGAGGCAGAGAGAGAATGTGCCACCTCCGTGTTGGAGCCCACCGTTGCCAACTATCTGCCGTCTTCCTTGATCGAAATTGGCTCAAATCAATGCCCGCATAGTGCGGGTGACACAGGTGCGCAAGGGCACTTCAACTAGCTCCCGCAGGGGTGGATCTAGGTGGACTGTCTACGATGTCGACCATCGGACTTCCCGCTTGCATGTACAGTAATTGGTGCTTTCCGCCGACAGCGAGTTGACCACCATATCCAACCTCGCGCTCGTCAAACAGGTCGGTGGCTTGTTTCTGAAAGAAGGCCGGAAGTTCGCGTTGGTGGAAGCGCAGGCAGAGCCAGTTTACGAGACGGACGAAGGATTCTAGATCATCTGAAATTTCGTGCTTCTTCTGGCCCGAAAACCGTTATAAACCCAGCCTGAGGACCACTGATAGTACTCACAGGAGAGGAATGCTGGTGTCAAGCTCTAAGAGTCAGAGTACGTAGTGTTCGGGTTACGATCGATTGTAGCACTAACGGGAGGAGTCTCGTAGAATTGACATAAAGAAAGCTGCATGGATTGTGAACGGGATGAAGGTACAAAATTACTATGAACATAAGAGAATAAAGGAGCATGTTCAATTGGTACGCCGGTAGTCTGTTCTTGGTCCATCCGCGCACTGGGTTCAGGTAGACCGCATTTGAAATTTGCACGTACAGGTCGCAGCACTCACTGTAGCCGACTTATAAATCTTTGGAAAAATAGCACAGGTGCGACCAGGACATTTGATGAAACTGATTCATCGACTCAGTGCCCGTGCTCACATATGACCGAGAGGCGTAGCATTGACAGGGTCATACATCAAGATAACATTCAGCAGTGAGACGGCGCGCGGTTTGGAAGCCGTGTTGGAGAAGGAATTCGAAGTCTGCTACCGTTGTTGGTCTCCTGTGAGTAGATGCTTCTCTCAAACCTTCGCAGGCTGATAACCGCTGTCTCAGTGATCAGCACTGACTCAGATAACGGACACACTGACAATGGCTTTACTACGTGGTACGCTAATTTAGTTGACATCGAACGACGTCGACGATACCTTACAATCAGTTTTCGGAATCTCTCGATGAAACGACGAGAACGCAAGCATGGTCTAAGGCGCGAAAGGCATCATATATTCAAGAGCAGCGAGTGACGATCAATGCATCATGTAGTCAAAATTGAAACCTGGCAATATTCACGACCCCTCTCTGTGTTCAGGACGGCTGGCTCTCCACATCCTCCGCATTGGGATGAAGATATCCTAGTTCGATGATTCCTTCGATAACTCAAGCTCGAGCAGCCCTGCGGCAGCGACGGAAGTACTGATTTCGGGACGTCGATCAGTCAGGAGGGTTTCGCTCTTCTCTGGCACCGGCTCTAGGGAGCGGCCTGCTTGGCTGCTCCGGAAGGATTACTCGGACTTCTTTGGCTTTCGGATTGTGAGTCGGTCATACCTTCCCTTTTCCATTTTTCCCCACTGCTCGTGCGGGAACTGAAAGTGCACGTCGAGATTGAATCCGTGAACTGGGCAAACTGGTCGTGGAGGAGCTTATCTGCCGTCCATTCCTGTGGTTTATCGAGAACGTCAATGAACGCCCCGATCAAATATCTGTGGTTAGAAAGCAATGGTTGCGGATTGGGGTCCACAACCCAGGTGGGAAGTACAGCGTACTTTTGCTCCTGATGGTCCCGTCGCAGTGCGAGATTTCGGCGCTTGCTGCCTAGTGGCAGATGTCTTGGTACTGCAGTGTTCATAAGTCGCTGTTTGAGCTTTGGAGGTTTCGATTCTGCTGCATTCAGTTCGTCTATCTGAACCGCTATGGCTGCATAATGTTTCTGGCATATTTTTGCCAGGGATTGGATCAGCTCTTGCAGAGGTTGACTGGCAATGGGAGCGAATGGAGTCTCCGCCAGTCGGTTGTGAGAAAATTTGGTAGTGCCACCGACATCGAAACCATCAGGGGTGGTCCAATAAGAGTCATATGCGCTTGATACATGCGCTTGAAGGCATTGAGGGTCGCGACTGAGGGCATGCGGATGCCACTTCAGAACAAGCCATCTAGTGAGATGGACAAACGATTCCAGATCGTCTGATAACTCATGCCTCTTGTGTGGGTACTTCAAAAGCAGGGCTGACATGAACTGCCAGGTACCCTACAGAAGCAGATGCGTCGACGTCAGAGAAAGACGGGCTGTGCCTTTTGGGACAATAGTACTCACACAGCGTGTTTTTTGTGCAGGACCTTTGTTCAAGTCTTGCTTGAATTTGCAAAGATCCCAATCGTTGAGTATTCCGCAAGATCTTACATTGCCGTTACTGTCGACTACTGACTCGCTGTTAATAAGGATGTTCCCGACGCTAACGTCACAGTGGAGAACACCTGCTTTCTCCCATGCATCTTGATGAGCTAACAGGTGACATCGATTTGTCAGAATATGTATATGATGTGCAGATGTTATCACTGACCTGCCAACGCATCGATCATTACATCTATCATATCTGCAGAATCACGATATGATTCCAATGGACGACACACTTCTTTGAAGCTGAGACGGTAGTGGATGCGAGCCCCATACTGACCCGGTTCCAAGAAGTCCTGAGTAAGAGTCTTCTGGACTGTTACCTTGTCCAAATATACATCACCGGCGCTGATAGGTGTCGCAATACATTCAACACCTTTCTTCCATAGATGTTTATATACTTCTCCTTCTGGTTTGACACGGAGCGAGGCAGGACGCCACGTGTCCTTCAGGAATACGAGTCGCTTCGTGCTCACGTCGTAGGCGACATAGCCTCTTGTGGCTCGCCCTGTAGGAGAATGACTTGTGGTACGTGGCTTTCCAATCAAGAAACACTGTTGCGAACAAGAATTGTTTGCTGCAGTCGTGCCGCCAATACCAGATGTTGGCTCGGCTTCTGATGCTGCGTCATGAGCAGTTGAAGTCGAAGCTTGCGAGGTGGAGACCTCCGGGGTCAAGTCTTCGGGACTAATAATATCTTCAGCGCGAGTCAATATCTTGTATATAGGCCACCCGTCTTCCATAGCGTCATCCAAGCATTCCTTGTGATACGCTGACAGTGTCTCTCTGCAGCGCCTCATCTCGGCCACCTCTGCTTCAGACGCATGCACCGCAGTAGGGTCATAACCACGCTGCACGCGATCCATATGGCCATACCTGTATAAAAAGGTAATCATGGTGCGCGGATCCTCCACAAAATCGAATGACTCTGAGACAATGGCTCCGGCTCTGTCCCAACGTACCAAGCGCGCACGACGGCCCGCGACGACGATCATGAAGCAGAACAGACGAGGCTGCCAGCACATGATATTTGCAGCGTGTTCAGCAATCTGATTGCGTCCCCTTGCGGCGCGATGCGACTCTCTGATCAGCCCTTTGGTCCCTGTAGAAAAATTAAAGGGAACGGAGGGATCGATGGTCGTCTTGAGTTCTATGGGTAAAGAGATCCATGCCCAAGGCGCGTCGCTGGAATACCGATGTCCTTCTGTGTACTTGATTCCCAGCTCATCGCATCGGCGGGCATCGACTGGGCCGCACTTCGCGACAGATTCCATGATTGGATAGATTCCTGCGCCGACAGTATTCGTACCACCATGAAATTCAGCCCATTGACCAGCGTCGCCAGAAACAAATTTCTTGTCCGGACAGTGATCGAGGACACTCTGCGCCACTCTGCACTATCATCGACCATGTCAAAGAGGAATGTTGAGGATTGCATGCATGTGTGACTCACAAATTCAGCCTGCATGTCCGCGTGAGCAGTGCCATCAAATATCTCGGGGATAAACTCGGAGAAGTGGGCGGTCTGTGCCGCTGTAGGCGTAAGTCCTGGAACAAACGAATTCATGAACTTTTGAATAGAAATCTCCACCCATCGGTCTTCCATTTTCTCGTCAAGCTCTTGACCGAAGAGTACCCCTATTAGCCAGAAGCTTTCCAATATGAGGCAAAAAATGTAGTCTCCAAGGGTAGTAGTGCTGAAATATCTACTGATACTCGCAGGGGTACCTTGAGCAGAAGCCTTGAAAATCCCTGCTTGCGGAAGTTTGCAGGTAGACGGCCGGACCTTCAGTGGCTGAGCAGATGACAATATGACGGGACAACAAGAGGTATTTGAAGAGTTATTTACGGCAGTTTACAGATAAGTACCTGACCGGGCCACAGTACAGGACGAGCTTGGCCACATCGCGGGAACTTAGTAATATAGGGTCTGTCACGCGTTACCCGGGCGCCTGAATCAGTCGAACAAGTAAACAAGTCGAACATGTATTTAAACGTAAGATTATAGCGATCTTGCCAATGGCATGCACTAATGTAGCAACAGCAGAGTAGGAACGTGCTACGGGCAACATTGTCAACATAGATCAATCGGCCTGCAAGTATTCAAATCCGTTCAGGAGCTCTCGAATGCTCTGAGACACTAGGTAGATGCGACTGTGTAGAGGGCTGTCCTCTTTTCGCGGCCCTTCTTCTCGACCTCTTTGCTTGAGGGGGATCCTCCGTTGATCCCTCCGATTTCCGGTTTGCTCCAGCCTCGCTAGAACGGACAAGTTTCGCGTTGTTAGATGACGAGACGAACTGAGCAAATTGGTCGGATCCTTTGTCTTGCACCCATCCCTTGTTCAAGACGGCTTTTTTGACTATTTCGATGATACACTTGTGGTCGGCAAGGACTGATGACTTTGACGGTGGCACATCCACCACGTCAGGATGCTTACATATGGTGGAATATGGTTCTATATTCGGATCTGGAAGATCTGAACTTGAACCCGCAACGAGATCCGGGTCCAAGTCCAAGTCTGAGAGTGAGAGTGAGACCGAGTAAGAATGCGCCGCCTCCATGTCGGTACTCCCTGTTTTATTTGGCGTCTTTCTTGATCGAAATTGGGTCAAGTCGATGCCAGCATAGTGTTGGTGACACAGGTGCGCAAGGGCATCAACTAGCTCCCGCAGAGGTGGATTGTCCTCGATTTCGACCATTGGGCTTCCCGCTTGCATGTGCAGTAATTTGTGCTCTCCGCCGACATCGAATTGGCCGTCATTTCCAACCTCGCGCTCGTCAAACAGGTCAGTGACGTGTTTCTGAAAGAACGCAGGACGTTCGCGCTGATGGAAACGCAGACAAAGCCAATTGACAAGGTGGAAGAAGGATTCCAGATCATCCGAAACTTCGTGCTTCTTTAGACCGGGAAACTTTAAAAGCAAAGCAGACATGAATTGCCATGTGCCCTAAGAAACGTTAGTAGGTGTGCGAGAGAAATGCTATCACAACACTTACGGATCGCCCAACCCGAGTTGCACCATTATCCAGGTCTTCCTTATATTTACAAAGATCCCAATCATTCAGAAATCCCCGTGGCACTTGTTTCTGGTTGGGCATAGGATTGGGTTCTTCGTATATAAGGATATTACCAACGCTTACATCCCGATGTAAGACGGCTGCTTTCTCCCAGGCACCCCAATGTGCTGTGATACACGCCTCAATGACAAAATTTTATGACAGTGGTGGCAGTCTTACCTTGCAGCGCATCAAGGATTACTTTGACCATTACAAATCCTGCCTTATACTCTTCTAAGGGGCGCCCCACCTCCTCGACTATTAGACGATAATGAATACGCTCCGGCAAGTCTGCTTTGAATTCTTGTGTTCGGGTCCTTTGGACAGTGGTGCCGTCAATATCGTAGACGTCGCCGCCGCAGACAGGGGTTGCAATATTCCTTACGCCACTTGTCCACAGCCGCTTGTAGACGTCCAGTTCCGGCCGAGCCGTCTTGATGCGCCAAGTATCCTTAAAGAACACCAATTTGCCAGTCGCCATATCATATGCAACATATCCCTTCGTCCCTCGTCCTGTCGGCGAGTCGCTTGCGAACCGCCATTTACCGACGAGGAAGTATCGCGGCGTGCCTCCGGCTTCGATGGGCTCATCCGTTTCGTGGACCTCTTGAAAGTTCTGTGAAGATGGAGTCGCTCGACGAAGAAGCTTCTGCGGGAAAAGATCCTTGGAAGGAACGCTGATCTTGTAAATCGGACATCCTGGCTCCATTGCCTCCTCCAAACACTTACGATGGTAATCCGTCAGCTTGTCCTTGCATGCCTTCATGAGCTCAATCTCATCTTCCGAGGCCAGGACGGCAGTTGGATCGTAGCCACGCTCCACGTCATTCATCTTGCTCAGTCGGTATATGAACGTGAACATCATCTCGGGATTTTCTACGAATTCGAACGCCTGCGAGACGACAGCTCCGGCCCTGTCCCAACGGAGAAGACGTGCCCGACGACGACAGACGAGCACCATGAAGCAAAATTGGCGATGTTGATGACGTAGAATTTCGGCTGCGTGGTCCGTGATGTGTCCTCTTGCTTTCAGTGCTTTGCCTGTATAGCGAAGAAATTCTTCGTCATCGTGGAATCCAAATGGCGCATTTTTCTCAAATTTGAATTCGACGGGAACACACATCCAGGCCCATTGTGCTTTGCTCAGCGAAGGCGCTCGGTCCTTGATCCTTTCTGACGCACTAATCGCAATTTCAGCGTCAGAACGGGAGTACGCACGTCTCGCTATTTCATTCGTAGGATAGAAGACAACATTAGGCCTTGCAGTCTTTCTGGTAAGAGATCCAAATTCAGCACTCGGCTCTTGCCTGTCGCAGGTTTCCTTGACGACAAGGTCGTTTCCCGGATGGGCAGCCAGCACACATTGTGCGACACGACACTTTGATAAGCAGAGAACATTGGTTGAGTAACGTTAAGAGTAGGAGAACGAAAGATCAGCTTACAAATTCCGGATACATGAGGGAATTTGAACCGTCGAATTTGGCACCGTTGAACTTGATACCATCGAGAAGTGTCTTTTCATGAGCCGTCAAATTCGATCCGGCAACGAAGTTCTTGAAGAAAGTCTCTGCGTCAATCTCCACGAAGTAGTCATCCATTTCAGACAGACAATAATTTGAAAGATTCAATTATCCTGGGTTACACACAGAAATCGGTCAACTTTAGATTAAAATTAGCCTTTCTTGGGAATGCAGTTGCCTTGCACAAGCTTGATGCCACCACGTCGCGGTGACGCGTCCGGGACCGCACAGCAGTGTTCCAGTCAAGGATCCATAACTCTTGTGAGCAGTAATACAGATTGAAGGCAGAACAAGTCCAGCGTATTTTGACAGTGATATTGACGAGGAAATGCGAGACAGATGGCCGCTACAGAGTGTGCGCAGGAGACAAAGGAGCTACGCGATCACGTGCAGCAGTACGCGCCCATTCCCGCGCCATCGACGCGTCGTTTACAAGTCTCTGCTTTCCAATCAAGCAGCAGTTCCGAAGGTATCTGAATTCGTATCCTTGCTGGTAGCATATTAGTATATTGCGGATTTTTAAACAAGAGTAGCATCGTGGAAATCCGCGGCATAACGAGAGGTCAGGGCCTGTAGATATCTTATATACACAACTACGGGTTCGGCACAACCCACAGCACAAATAAAGGCTCTGGGGCAGAGGAAAAATGGCCATTATTTTACTGTGCAGTCGGACAGCTCAGGCCGGCTCCCGCTCCCCATGAAATCTTCGCTAGAACTTGTCTTCATTCTCTGGTCTCCAGGCCCAGGCCACGATAGGGAACACTGGGGCTGTGTCTGTTTGGTGCTTGATGCATAAATGTGCGATAACAATTGACCGTGTCCTAGCAGTGAAACAATTTCCCTTTTTGCTTGCCCTTAGACTACGTATACCACTCGCATTTTTCCTCCTGAATAGGGGGATTGCGTCCTATCAGTGTGTATTCTCTACATCAATGGTACTTGGTGATATACTACCCGCTTATTGCGGCGCAATGACGCGGTATCTTACTACTAGTATGTAACTGTACTCTATTTCGTGATTCTGAGTCTCCCGGGCCATGCATTAATATGTCTATCATGCCGTGCACAGCTCTAATATCGTCGTGTATAAGAACATGAGGTACTGTAAGCCTCTTCGCGGCCTATTTGATCCGTACGAGGTTATTCATTATATACTTTGGTAGAGTAAAACTCGATATTCACGGGCACGCCGTTTCCGCGTAATATATTGACCTTCACGCAGGCCAGTTCCACCATCTCTATCCCCCAATTTCGGCACTTCTTACACTCCTCATAGAACTTGCACGCCTTGCATATGATCTCGTTTCTGATGATGAGCGCAAGCACCCACTGCGATGCTACCTGTACTGCCCGTTCCAGACACTGGTGGAAATTCGGCCATGCCATGAGCTCCATGTCGTGTATTGTGCGAACGGCCAGCTTCATCGTGATCTCAATCTCCTTGAGATGGGCGAGGCGCTGAGCCTTAGATAGGAAGAGCGAGATCATGTCGGTGGCGGGCGACAACGTGTGCCCGAGTCCTACGTAGGTGCATTTTAGGTGGAGCGAGACGATTTGAACCGCGTCGCGGAAGAGGTCACATTGAGAAAGAAAGTCAACTGGATCAAACAGCGGTCAATACTCATCGATTGGTCTGGATGAGGGAACGTCTACGGTACCAAGGGGGCGGTCTTTTGCCATGTCAGCGGTGAAGGATAGCGCTAGTCGGCGAGGGCATATCCCCGCTAGCAGATCATGCAGCCATCTAACGTCGGGTTCTCTGGATAATGTCATGTCGAGGATAGCGATTTTTCGAGTAGCAATGGACGGTGGAACAGGCGGAGATGCGCTGATCGCCTTCGCCGTGTGGTTACACCGAGGTGGAGGACATGTTAGGATGCAAATCGTCAGGCGGTCAAAGTTGGGCAACGCCAGTAACACGCCCTTTGTGAAGATTGATATTATAGCGTGACGGACGTGACAAGCGACGTTGGGAGCTTGCACGACAGCATAAAGCGGGCTGTTTGGGCTGACCACACGGGTGGTACGGAAGAAATGGGGGAGCGCAGCGACATAGAAGTCCTTGCAGACGAGACGCAGCACCCCGAGGATACTAGGATCGTCGACGTCATGAAGACAATCAATAACCACGTCACAAATATCGGGAAGCAGTGGAAACGCGTAAGCCATTGACAAGCCTCAAATATCAATAATGTTGACGAGTTTGTCGATTCGAAGTCAGTTGTATGTACTATGGAACAGCAGGCTGTCATCACTTACAGATTGGTCAGTATAGTGCCAGGAGAGCGTCGTAAAATGCACTGAGCGCGAGTCAAAAACTCTATCGCGGCGCAGGGTAAATGCATTGCTTGAAGACGCACTTACCCGTCTTTTATGATGTACCGGAGGAAACTAATAGCTGCACACCAAACAAGGTTATCTTTCGGATAATTTTTTTGGTCGTCTGCTGGATATCCACAGCGTGATATCCAGCAGAACGACATTGGCAAGCAGTCAGTTGAGTAACCACAGCCTTACTAAGCCCAGGTATCTGGATATGCTTCTGTTTCCTGCGTTTCGCAGATATGTTCCCAAAGGTCGCGGAAACGTTAGGTGATACGCACGACCAAGGTCGACTGCTTTCACGACCGATGCGGCGGCTCGCTGAGAACCGCCCGGATAAGTGCGTATACTTCGCTCCCCGTTGCTGTTTCCAGCAAGACGATGAACCACCATGACACGTACTTGTCATCAGCCTGTCTTAAATTAAACGAGTCATTGGGAGGCGGATATAGAGGAATACCAATTCGGAACAATGGCGTCTCGAGAACACAGCCTGGTTGACAGTTTATTTATGTAAGGTTTACTGGCGACAGATCCGGCTGTTCTCGCAGCGTATTCCACTGCAAAGAAATCACCGTTTCATTGGCAGGGAAAAGGGTAAGATAGGCGTGCGAAAGGGTTTATTTATATGGAACCGTTCCTTTCACATGCCCATCTTACCCTTTTCGCTGCCTGCAAAACGGTGACTTTTTTGCAGTGTTCTGTGCACCGTGAATTCAGAGTAACAGTGGAAATTTGAGGTGGATCGGCAGTAAGTGATAGCGGCTATCCTGATCTGAGTCGGAGGCGCAAGCCTATCAGCCGAATGATAAGATATGCGCGGGAACTTTGGCGGGCAGTGACGAGCGGTGTGGAGGCGCTTGAGGCCTGAGGCGGCAGCGACGTCGCGCCGCATGCCAAAAAGGCTGCGCTAGATGATGACAGCTGCTTTTATATTCCTACCCACCACCTCGACCTCGACCTCATCTCTCTCGCTGCTCTGTACGTCGACCACTACGTTTGTCGAGGACGTAGGACCATCCGAACTGTGTCAACAGTGCACCACGCGAGCCGGCCCCGCCTGATTGGCTGAGCGCGTCCCATGGCCTCCTCCGGAGTCTCATCCCATCTCTGGCCATGGTACCAGTATCAATGGCGGCCTCGCTGGAACACCGCACTCATCCTTCGCGTCGGCTTTCGCATTCTCAGACTGCCCTTCCTGCTCCCCTTCTGCACCTTCCTCTTCATCTGCCATGACCTCTGGCGCCGGTGGTGCGAAAAATTCAGCTGCAAGGACATCTGGCAGCCCGCGTTCCCGTTCTCATGGCGGATGTGGCCCATGGGCCTTGCTGCTGCGACGCTGAACGCCGCGCTCTGGCTTGTCTGGATGCTTGGCTGGCAGGCTGTGCTGTGGTATCTTAAAAGGCGCAAGGCGCCCTCTTGGAGGAGCCCGCGGCGGCACAGTCAAACTGGGAGCCCTTTACTCTCAGGCGAAGAGGACGAGGGCCAGTATATATTGCTACCCGACGGAGAGCGTTCCTCAACATCGAGTCCGCCCATCTCTCCCACCCGGCGTGGTAAACCGCGTCGCACATGCCAGGTCCACGGTGCATGGTGGTGGACACAAATCGTCCTCTACGCGTCGATCACTCTAGTCGGACTATGGGAGGGTACCCACTACGAGCATCCACACGATATCCGCTACCGTCCAGCCCTTCAACGCGCTCTCGCTGATCGACATCCGAATCCCAACGGATACGGCAAAGGAGGTCAGTCCTCATTTTTGTCCCGCCCTATTCATTTCTGCTGGCGGGAACGTGTTTTGTTGAGAGTGTCAAAACGGGTGATTTATTGACGTCAACGTCTTACGTCTCGTTAATTTGACAATAGTTCTCCAGCAGCCCTCCATGTTGCTCTCCGCGTTTCATATTCATTCTGTTCATTCTATGCATGAGCTTTGATCTTGGGAGAATCTGCTCAGTGGTCCATAAGGCGTTGATATAAAACAGTTCAGTCATTGGCCTGACCATTTTACCTCATGACAATCAAGATTGAGGGGTGTTCCAGAGCTTCTAGTCTTCGCGCTCGCTTGTCGATCATCACCTACTCTAGATTACCCGTCGAGTCGTCGCTCGAGGATTCATTAACATTTACTCCACGTGTTCATAAGCCCTACAGTCGAATAGGAGGCGTTGCAAGAGCTTCATATCTTCCTTCGCCTTGTCTCTAGGACTAGATTAGCTGAGGGTGATAGGCGATCTCTTGCAGATCATGACGTGGGCAAAACACGCGCACAACCTGCACATTGAATAATACTTCCCTTGCACATTGCCATCGCTTTACTCTTCGATCGTCGACTCACCTACGTATTTCTTCCAGAAAAGATCTTCATCGCCGCGGCGTTCTACAACAACGAGCTCGTGCTCCCCTACTGGAGCACGACCCTCCTCACGCTCATCACCTACCTCGGCCCCGCCAACGTCTTCGTCTCGATCGTCGAGTCCCACTCCTCCGACAGCTCGCCGGCGCTCTTATCCGCGCTCGCGGACACCCTCACCGCGCGGGGCGTCCCGCACCGCATACTGGTGCACGACGACGACGCGGTGCCGAAGCCGGACGACCTGTCGTTCAACAACCGCATCAACTTCCTCGCGGGCGTGCGGAACCGCGCGATGGAGCCGCTGGTGGAGGCGGGCGGGTACGACCGCGTGATGTTCTCGAACGACGTGTTCGTCGAGCCGGAGAGCGTGATCGAGCTGCTGGAGACACAGGGGGGAGAGTACGACATGGCGTGTGCGATGGACTTTGGCCATTTTGGGTGCGTGGCTGAGGGCAGTGCCGAACGCTGTTTGTTGACTGACTTTACGCTGCAGCGCATACGATGCTTGGGTGCTCCGTGACCGTCTCGGCCACCTCACCAGCTCGATGTACGCCCGTCGCCGTTTCGCTCTCTCCTCAGACTGACCCATTCACCCACCTGCAGCTGGCCATACTTCATCGACGCCCCTTCCATCGCGCGCATGCGCGACGACGCGCCCGTGCCCACCTTCACATGCTGGAACGGCCTCGTCGTCTTCTCCGCGGACCCGTTCCTCCCGATCCACCTCCGCTCCAACCGCACCCTGTCGCCATTCCCGCTCTCCGCCCCCCTCCCGCGCACGCACCCGCTCCTGCGCGGCCCGTCCCCGCAGCTCACGCCGCCGCTGCGGTTCCGCGCGGCGGACCGCGCACGTGGGGAGTGCTTCTCGAGCGAGTCGTTCCTCGTCCCGTACGACCTGCGGCGGGTGTTCGGGCTCGAGCGGGTGTATGTGAACCCGCGCGTGGTGACGGCGTACGGGTGGCACTGGTACGTGTGGCATAAGTGGGTGATGGGGCACCGGGCGGTGAGGTGGTGGGTGAGGGAGGTGTGGGAC
This sequence comes from Amyloporia xantha, assembly GCA_036971615.1. Lineage (NCBI taxonomy): Eukaryota > Fungi > Basidiomycota > Agaricomycetes > Polyporales > Adustoporiaceae > Amyloporia > Amyloporia xantha. Next base: position 321,703 of record JAYKKR010000029.1, read on the forward strand.
GGGGCGGGGATGGAGAGGAGGAAGATGATCGTGGGCAGCGAGGAGGACGTGTGGGTGTGGGATGGGGGCGACTGCCATCCGTGGTGGTAGGGAAGGCGGGGGGAGGGCTGGGGATGCAGTATTTATGCGTGAGCGTTGTAGATATATTCGATAGAGCTCAGGGTATTAGGTGTACCGGACTTTCCTATTGTACTGGGGCATATGAGTAGCGTACGGCGAAATAGCGTAGAGGGATGAGAAACTGTTGTGGGTGGCGATCTGTAACTCCAGGACGACCCGATCCTTATAACCGGTCGAAGCGCCTTCTCTTATGTATCGTCGTCGCGATCTTCCTGCGTTTCGAGGTAAGAAGCTCATCAATCACTGTGGAGCCTTCGCATGCATTCTTTCAGAGAAGCCCATACGGTAACCTACATAACAACGGGCCAGCAGTGAGCACTTGAATAGTTCCATGCTCGACGCGTGCATAGTATCTGACTATTATCTTTTGGAGAGAGAGAACATCTTTGATAATACTGCCAACGGGCGATCAATAAAGCATCAAGGTACAGTTGTAACAAACGTAGTAACTATTCGCAGGAGATGAATGCTGCGTTCGGGGCGTCAAGTTTAAGAGTCAGAGTACGTAGTGTTCGGGTTGCGATCGACTGTAGCACCAACGGGATGAGTCTCGTATTACAATTATTTAACAGAGAGAAAGTTGCATGGATTGTGAACGGGATGAAGGTACAAAATTATGAACATAAGAGAAGTTAGAACGAAGGAGCATGTTCAATTGGTACGCCGGTAGTCTGTTCTTGGTCCATCCGCGCGTCGGGTGGGACCTGGCGTTCAGGTACCCTGCGTTCTAGATATTCACGTACAGGTAACAGCACCTACTTTAGCGGACTTGTTAAATGATGGAAAAATAGCGCAAGTGCGACCGGGACATATGACGAAACTGATCATCGACTCAGTGATCGAGAGGCGGTATAGCATTGACAGTCTCGTACATCAAAATAATATTCAGTTAGTGAGACGGCGCATATAATAGAGTACATGCTTCCTTCAAACCTCCGCAGGATTCAACCGATGAGCACTGCCAGGGCTCGGCTCGGATAACGGACACACTGGCAATAGCTTTACTACGTGATACGCTAATTTAGTTGACATCGAACAACGTCAACGATACCTTACAATATCTCTCGATGAAACGAAGCATGGTCTAAGGCGCGAAAGGCATCATATATTCAAGAGCAGCGAGCGACGATCCAACGTGAGACATGTACAATACATCATGTAGTCAAAATTGCAACCTGGCAATATTCACGACCATCTCTGTGTTCAGGACGGCTAGTTCTCCGCATCCTCCGCAATGGGATGAAGATATTCCTGGGTCGATGATTCCTCCGATAACCCAAGCTCGGGCAGTCCTGCGGCAGCGACGGAAGTACTGATTTCGGGACCTCGGTCAGTCAGGAGGGTTTCGCTCTTCTCTGGCACCGGTTCTAGGGAGCCGCCTGCTTGGCTGCTCCGGAAGGATGACTTGGACTTCTTTGGCTTGGATTGTGAGTCGGTCATACCTTCCCTTTTCCGTTTTTCCCCACTGCTCGTGCGGGAACCGAAATTGCGCGTCGAGATTGAATCCGTGAACTGGGCAAACTGGTCGTGGTCAAGTTTATCTGACTTCCATTCCTGTGTTTTCTCGAGAACATCGCTGAACGCCCCAATCAAATATCTGTGGTCAGAAAGCAGTTGTCGCGGATTGGGGTCCATAGCCCGTGTGGAAAGTACAGCGTACTCTTGCTCCCGATGGTCCGGGCGCAGTGCGAGATTTCGGCGCTTGCTGCCTAGTGGCAGATGTCTGGGCACTGCAGTGCCCATATGTTGCTGTGGGAGCTTTGAACGTTTCAATCCTTCTGCATTCAGTTTGTCTATCTGAGCCGCTATGGCTGCATAATGTTCCTTGCATATCTTTGCCAGGGATTGGATCAGCTCTTGCAGAGGTTGACTGGCAATGGGAGCGAACGGAGTCTCCGCATTTCGGAGGTCAGAGAATTTGGTAGTGCCACCGACATCAAAACCATCACGAGTGGTCGCATAAGAGTCATATACGTTGGATACGTGCGCTTGAAGGAGTTCAGGGTCGCGACTGAGCGCATGCGGATGCCACTTCAGAACGAGCCATCTAGTGAGATGAACAAACGATTCCAGATCGTCTGATAACTCATGCCTCTTGTGCGGGTACTTCAAAAGCAGGGCTGACATGAATTGCCAGGTACCCTACAATACCAGATGGGTCGACATTAGAGAAAGACGGGCTATGCCTTCTGGGACAATAGAACTCACGGAGTGTGTTTTCTGCGTAGGTCCTTTATCCAAGTCTTCCTTGAATTTGCAAAGATCCCAGTCATTGAGTATTCCGCAAGATCTTACATTGCCGTTGCTGTCGACTACTGACTCGCTGTTAATAAGAATGTTCCCGACGCTAACGTCACGGTGGAGAACGCCTGCTTTCTCCCATGCATCTTGATGAGCTAACAGGTGACATCGATTTGTCAGAATATGTATATGATGTGCAGATGTTATCACTGACCTGTCAACGCATCGACCATGACATCTATCAAATCTGCAGAATCACGATATGATTCCAATGGACGACACACTTCTTTGAAGCTGAGACGGTAGTGGATGCGAGCCCCATACTGACCCGATTCCAAGAAATCCTGCGTAAGAGTCTTCTGGACTGTTTCCTTATCCAAATATACATCACCGGCGCTGATAGGTGTCGCAATACATTCAACACCTTTCTTCCACAGATGTTTATATACTTCTCCTTCTGGCTTGACACGAGGTGAGGCAGGACGCCACGTATCCTTAAAGAATGCGAGTCGCTTCGTGCTCATGTCGTAGGCGACATAGCCTCTTGTGGCTCGTCCTGTAGGAGAATGACTTGTGGTACGTGGCTTGCCAATCAAGAAATACCGTTGCGAACAAGTATTGTTTGCTGCAGTCGCGCCGCCAAGACCGGATGCTGGCTCGGCTTCTGATGCCGCGTCAGGAGCAGATGAAGGCGAAGCTTGCGAGTTGTTGACCTCCGGGGTCAAGTCTTCGGGGCTAATAATGTCTTCAGCGCGAGTCAATATCTTGTATATAGGCCACCCGTCTTTCATAGCGTCGTCCAAACAGTCCTTGTGGTAGTCCGATAGTGTCTCCTTGCAAAGCCTCATCTCCGCGATTTCCGCCTCAGACGCCAGCACGGCAGTAGGATCATATCCGCGCTGCACGAGACTCATGAGGCCGTACTTGTATAGAAAGGAGTGCATTGTGCTCGGGTTTTCCACGAAGTCGAACGACTTGGAGACAATGGCCCCAGCTCTGTCCCATCGGAGCAAGCGTGCGCGACGGCCGACAACAACAATCATAAAGCAGAAGAGACGGTGTTGCCAGCGCAGTAAGTTCGAGGCGTATTCAGCAATCTGGCCACGTCCTTCTGCGGCACGAGACGAGCGTCGATGTAGTTCCTTCGCGTCTGCCGAGAAATCGAAGGGTATTGTGTCGTTATTTTTCGTCTTGAACTCCACAATTAGGGAAGCCCATGCCCAAGAGGTCTTGCCAGAATAGTTTACTGAATCTTCTGTGAGTATACGCTTCTTGTCCTGGTCAGCAGGTAGATCGTAACACTTCGTCGCCATCGGATCAGTCGGATACAGAATCACATCCGGTGCTTTCATAGCGCCGGGGACTTTCTCCGTGGGATCGCTCCATCGACTCGTGTCCTTGGCGACGAGCTTGTTGTCGGGGCAGTGTTTGAGAACGCTTTGTGCTACTCTGCACTGTTATTGCATGTCAAGGAGGGGACATCGAAGAAATGCGAGAAGACGACGCACAAATTCGGGATACATATCTGGTTCTTTTGAGCTATCAAACGGTCCGGCGGCGAACTTGGAAAAGTCAAGTTTAGATGTGGGTTCAGGTCCTGGAACGATTTTGTCCATGAACTGCTCGACGGAAATCTCTGCAAATCGGTCTTGCATTTCTTTATCGATATCTCGGCGAAGCTTTTCCAGGTTGGCTTTGCCTTCGACGTTGAGGATCGAATGTAAACGTTGACTTGAAGGTTTTGCAGTGTGCGGTGTTGTCTTGATCTCCGGTGGAAGCACTAGCGGATTGATAGATTGTCGGGGTGGTGTTTTCAGCAGAGCTTCAGAGGAGACAGGTTGATCTGAGACAGATGCCGGGTCGATGTGTTCGGCCTGCGCCAAGTCTTTGTCAGACGACGTCGACATACTCGGAGAGAAGGGGTGAGAGGACAAACCTATCTATCTCGACGTGTTATATAGGTGTACTACAGAGGGGCCACCGCGTACGTGATTCCTGTCTAGCCACACTACTCAGCGCCACGTGTATATTCTGCATTGTTCCGTTTCAGTGAATACAACATGCGAATCAAAGGGCCACCGCCACACTCACCACGAGAGTTCGGGAGTATGAAATGCAGGCCTCAGAGATCTGATGGTTCTACTTTCGTATAGATGTCTTCTCCTTTATGAGTCAATTTCTTACAAGAGATAGAGCTGTGATATGTAGGGGACGGATTTGGTAACGTTTGTGAACGCGTTGTTGGATGCTTCGGAACGATGCAGCAGATCACGCACTGACTCACAATGATCCCACTGGCACCGAGATGTGGACAATGTGGGCGTCCTGCACCGGCAATAAATTGAGCAGCTATTGCTTTAGCTCTCTAATTGCTGCAATTAGATTGACTAATACTGACCGTCGTTGAATTTCTGAACTTCCGTCAAAAGCGAGATATGTTGGATATCTGCGAACATCCCGGCGGACCGCGATGCAGGCGCGTTGCCATCAACGCGCTATGTCACGTGCGCGCGTATCTCCCCTCGGGCGCTTAGCAGTGTGGCCTACTTCATTCTTGCCGGCAACGGCCGAAAGTCTGTACCGTAAAATGTAAGCATTATGGACTGGAGTGGTTAAATACTGCAAGTGTGAGTCCGCAATAGAAAATTCACACAGCTTTCTGAATTAACTTCTCCCTTTGACTGCATTCTCTGCGCACTTTCCCGGCACGTGGCTTTAAGCGAGGAATATTCTGAATTCACATGGCATGTTCCTCTGAATATTCCTTATTTTGCTCGCATTTTACATACATATCCCCTTGCAGAGAAATAAAGGAACATTTCACTTATTTTAATGCTTTCGCCCCATTTTACGGTACAGACTATCGGCCGTTGCCCGCTGTGTCATTCTTGCCGCGGCCGTTCACCGTGTCCTCAGGGTCACCTAGTGGCCGACGATTGGCCATATCAACCTGATGCATTCAACGCGGCGGGCTATCTCTAGTTCAGCTGCTGCAGGTGCGGAACACGGTTCAGCGGTACGAGGAGCGTGCATGCCGTCTCAAGGTCTGAAGTGACGAGCGTATGGACGCATTGAGCGACACTTGGGTACGTTTCAAAATGCAGTATGCTTCTTGCTTGCACTGACTTGTCCTAGTGGGTAATAGCGATGGTGTCGAAGAGATGGAAGCGAGCTGATGGGACCCAAGCACGGCAGGTGAGACTGCAAGACTTCAGAGCGGCGTGGTCGTCCCCCAGATTAGGGAGGATATGATCGTAGATCTCGGGAGGTACTTTGGGCAACGTCGGTCCTGGGGAACTTGAATGAGCACTTCGCAGTCGATTCGATAGGAAGAGTATACGAACCGTTTGTAACAGGTAGACTTTACGGGGTATACACATTCTTGAGACTCGAAAGCCTATAAATGCTGTCCGACGCCGCTCACTCATCGTGGGGTATGCAAGCACATATTTATGCGTAGGACTGGTCTCGACCTGGTGCGTTCTCGATCGACCGTCATTTGATTGACTGGTCCCCCTCATCCAGCCACCAGGCCTCGATGCCGCTGCTCGACTCGTTCGAGAATGGCATCCATCCCACACTTGCCAGAGACTCTTAGTATCATGTCGGGATTCGGGACTATATTATATTAAGTCAGTTACGGCTGCGTCGCAGATTCTGCACTGAACAATGAGGCACGCGTTTGTCGCGTGACGCAACACAATCCACGTGACCGTACGCGGGCCACACTCGCGACGCGCCACGAAACTGTTCGGCGTCCCGTATCATCCCCAAACTCCTTACATAGATATTCTGTTGGAATATATCTACGCCGAGAACTATATGGCCTCTGCTCTACGGTTCTACAATAGGACCCATCCGTATCGAGTCCACTTTCCATAGAGTCGACACAAGGGAGAGGAAACCTGCGCCGAGGACTTGCTGCAGAAATCATGGACGTCCACTTTGTAGAGGTCAGCTACGATGTCTTCATGAACAGCTTTGTGCCAGGACCCAGTCCTACAGCGGAGGACTGGAGTCATTTTGAGTCGTTCGATGGCTCATGTTTCGAAAAGAAGGAGGTCAAAATGTACACTGAATTTGTAAGCCTCATCTTCATCGATACTCTATATGAGCCTGACAATGACCCTACCTACACAGTGCCGAGTCGTGCAAACTGTTCTCAACGTCTCCTCACCTCCAAGGCTTTCTGTCAAGGACACTGGAGACTGGCCGGACACAACTGACCGCACCGATTCTGGACGTGGAGGAAAGAAGAGACCCGATGTCGTCATATATCCCACAACTGAACAAGTTACGAAAGCGTCTGACCTTACGAAGAAGGACCACGGCGGGAGCTCTGCTGACTCACTTGAGGATCGAAAGCCCCACCTTGCAAGGGTCCGATGGGCCTGGATCTGTGTCCCTGTGGAGTTTAAGACCAGCAATGAAAAGGCGCCATTCGAATTCTCCAATAACGAAAGAAATCCCTTTCTCCGCAGGTCGCTCGAAGGCCAGGAGGCAAGGGGACAGATCGCTGAATACGCAGCCAAGATACTACGGCGACAGCATCGGCAGTTTTGCTTTATGATTGTAGTATGCCAGCGACAGGCACGTCTTATCCGTTGGGACAGAGCCGGGGCTGTTGTCTCGGAGCCATTCGACTTTGTGGAGCACCGGGAGAAGTTGTTCACATTCATCTACCGATTGGATAGGATGGACGATGCTCAGCGCGGCTACGATCCCACTGCCGTCTTAGCCACGGAGGAAGAAAGAGAGATGATAAAAGAATGCAGACATGGTCTCACTGGTTATCGTCTCCGCTTCTTGGATGAAGCCATGGAAGATGGATGGCCAATTTACAAGATCACTGTTCGGCCGCAGGACCTTGTTCCAGAGGAAGCACTTCGCCCATCGACTGACGTTTCACACAAGCCAGAGACGACAGTCGAGCCAGACACACAGCCGCGTTGTTTCCTTGTTGGAAAGCGATATTTCGCTAGTGATTCGCTTGTAGGACGCGGAACAATGGGCTACGTGGCGTTTGACATGGCAACTGGAAAACTGGTATTCATGAAGGACAGTTGGCGTGTCGACTTAGCCAGCGCCACGCCTGAACGAGACGTGTTTATACGACTGTGGCGACATGGCGTCCGTAATATTGCCACGCCTATCAGTGGTGGTGATGTGCATAACAGCGATGGTCAAGAGATTCAGCGGACTAGAACACAAGAATTCTTACCGGGTGTATTGGCGCGCATTCACTATCGGCTCATAGTGAAGGAAGTCGGTCGCCCTCTGCAAGAATACACGAACGGACACGAGATGGCCAAGGCTGTTCTGGATGCTCTGGAAGGTCCGTCTCATTGTCAGTCGCAACAGAGTACTGTACTGATGTTGTTACAGCACATAAAGATGCGTGGGAGAAGGCGGAAGTCCTTCATAGGGACATCAGTGTCGGCAATATCTTAGTCTACGAGGACCCTGAAGACACAGGCAGCGAGGGTGCGATGGCCCGAGGTATTCTGAACGACTGGGATCTTTGCAAGTACAAGGAAGCGATGGACAATGGTGCAACTCAGTTTGGTCGCTCGGTGAGTGTATGTCATCTTCTATTTATGACCCTCCTTGACTTGCATAATGTTGCAGGGGACGTGGCAGTTCATGTCTGCTCTGCTCTTGATGCATCCAGGTCGTAAGAGACACGAAGTCTCTGATGACCTGGAATCCTTCGTCCATGTCTTTGACTGGTTATGTTTGAGATTTCATCAACATCAGAGGACGAATCCCCAATATTTGGAGCAACGGGTTCGATCTATATACGACTTCCGCTCCAAGGACCGCTTGGGATCTGGACTCGATGTTGGTGGATATTTCAAGCTGGACATGATGACTTCCATCCAGCCCCATGTTGGGATCGCTGATAACCCACCTCTAAAGGAGCTCGAAGTAGCTCTGACAGGTCTCTGCCATATGCACTTCACTAGTATTGATATTTCCGTGTACGATCCCCTCCCCGCAGATCAAACCCACCCGTCTTCAGACGTTTCGACATCTGCAAGACCCGGCCCAACGTTGGCCTCCCAGTCATGGAGCGAAAAGGTCCGAGAACTCATCGCCCAACTCAGTCCTCCAGAACCTGCACTCGCAGACCACCGCGAAATCATTTCGATCTTCCAAGCTGCAGTCTCTCGCGATGACTGGTTCGCAGACAAAGGACCGAACAAGTTTGCACAATTCGAATCGCTCAACAATACGAAGATGGTACATTCGAGCGAAGCGACCCGGGGATCGAAGCGCAAAACGGAGGGGTCCAGCGATAGCGTAGCTTCGCCGAGGGTCAAATGGTCGAGAGGATCGACCGGGAGTAGACAGGCTCAGTCTTCGCAATCTGAGCTCGCCCCTATTTTAGAAGACTTGGAGGCTCAGGCATGATTACTACTCGCCCTGTATCACCGTGCCTCATCGAACACTTGAAGGTCATGGACATCTAATCTCACTCATCCTGGTTTATGTCTGTTGTACATTCTGACTGCTATGGGAGGACCGCCCCTGTATTACTGATACTCTCTTGCTAATTACACGCATTTCTACGATGGACATGAACAACGTATTATGTGTCATATGTGGCCAAAAGCATTGTGTGATATTTTGGACTCGTTATAGCTCAAGATATGCCAACAGCGAGAAATAAGGCTCTCGCGATCGGCGAGAAGACCTCTCCGAAGCCTAGGGAATTAATAGATCGACACAGCATATCCGAAGCGGCTCAGTTACAGCATCTGGTGACTGTCTCCAAATTGTTCAAAATGTGGCAGTACCGGTACCACATCATGCTCTGGTAGTCTTAGCTTCACGTTGCCGAGAAGTTAAGTCGGCAACGTTGGATGTAGGTCCCTACTAGTATCATCTTGGGAAACCGCAATTCTGTTTGGCCCGGATGGAAAAAGCTCAGCCTCACCGCGTTGCTCCAACCGGCTGGTGTGCGCGGCTTCATTGGAAACGCTCGATTCGAGTTCCAGTATAACAGAGTAGTCTTGAGAAAAGTATCCTTATAAAACAAAATACGTGAACTCTTGCAGCTCAATTCTATCGTGGAAACGGCGCTGTGCATTCATTAAAATCCTCAGATATCTTGGACACTGACTACATAAGCCCAATGTAGATCCGCGACAACCGTCGCTCACACCCTCGTCTCCGCCCCCACCTCCATCCAGAACGCACATCTCTCCTCATACAACGTCGACCTTTCTTCCATGTACGACGCAGTGCCGTTCACGCCGCCTTCCTGGATCACCAGCCTGCCCTCGTTCGCGGAAAGCCAGAGCGGAGACGTTGCGAGCGGCTTGAACGTGTCCGGAGACGATGCGCGCGCGAAGCTCGTCCAGTAGCCGATCGTCTCGGTCGCGAGGACCTGTTCAGACGCGTTGAACGGCGCAAAGCGCGACACGGGAGTGGTAGGAGATGGACCGGAGCTGCGGATGATCAAATTCAATCGGACGTGTCTTAGCGTCTCGAGCAGTGAAGGAAGGTAACTCACTTTGTACCTAGAATAGCGAGCGGACACTTAACGACTTGAAGAATATGGGACCGGCGGAAAAGACTGACCTTGGAACAGGAAGAACAGCTCCGACGTGTGCATGACGCCCTCCCACGGGTTTGCCGCTAGCTGTACCGGATCGGGTGTGTTGTACCGATAGTTATACACGTCGGTGCGGCCCTCTGAGAGCAATTTCTGTGCGATGTACCAGTCCCTATTCCGGCATCAGTCCAGCCACAGAGGGACAATATCTGCTGCAAAGTGTCACGGACATGCATGTGAATACTGTATCCCCAAAGGCCCTCTTCGCCCTCTCCCACTGAGATGGGAAGTCGCTCTCGGGATACAGCTCGATCATCTTCTCCACTGTCGCGTTCGACTGTCAATCCGTCAGGAACTCTAGATAGCCCAAATACCATCTTGAAAATATTCATACCAGCATTGTGTACCGCTTCATGATCGACGCGACGAATCCCTCCGTGGTGTTCACAAACGTTGCCGGATCCCCTACGAATATGGACCCATCATCCGTCACATGCCCGTCTATGAACGGCATCGAGTGAAACGCCCCCGCAGCAATCAGCTGTGAGGGAAGCGCGGGGAGGAACGTGCCATCCACGACGGGAAGGAACCCGCACGCAGAGGGCTTGTTGTTGATTGCAGTGACGAGAGCAGCGAGAGGTGCAGCGCGCAGGCAAGACATGATCGACTGCGAAGTGTTCGTAGGGCTCAAGCAACCGACGGTTGCGCTGGCATTCGCAAAGCAATACTAAAGGACGCAGATGAGTCGGTTGTGTTCATGCAGGAAGCAGATGGGTTACTTCATATTGCTCCGCGGTGGGAAGAGGGTCCATTCCGATACTCTCGGCAACCTGACGGAGTCGAGGAAGCCTACGATGAGTTTGGCCCCTATGAGAAGGATAGCTATATGCGCACTGCTGCTTAGAAAGGGGGCTCTCCCTGACCGCCGTACGACACCATTTGGTGAACGATGTCCGCGGATCCCTGATCCTCAACATGAACGTCTAGGCGAGCGACAACGAGCCATATCAAACTCACGGCACTCTGTCCACTCACGGTAATTCTTCCAGGATCCCCGCCAAAGCTAGATATATGGCTGTGAAATGAAAGGACCGTTGAGAATCTGCCTTTGGACTTAGGCACCGGAGTGCACATACCGCCTGACCCAATTGAAGGCGGCCCGCTGATCGAGTAAGCCAGCGTTCATGTCCCCGTCTTCTTGCACCGCAGACGAAGCCAGAAATCCGAAGAGCCCGAGACGATACTGGATGTTCACGGCAACGATGGAACCGTTGGATTCGCTGATCCAACTGCTCATAGGGAATCCTTGTGCGCTCTAGTGGTGCATTAGATGGCCGCTGCCAGTATCAATACGAATGTGAACCTATAAAGCCCGCTCACGTTGGCATAATTTCCACCGCTCTGCGTTTACCGTCGACGACGGCATCGTCAACATAACCCATGCGCGACGTCAGAAGTGTGTTCATGACATACATGAATGTAGAGAGCCACGGGCAGATTGTCGCCTGCTTTCGTGTCGGACGACCTCCAGACGTTCAGAGTCAAACAATCTGCGCAGTCCAACGGACCATATCACGACGCTATACACGCGAAGCACTTCCAAAAAATGATCCCACGACTAGTACTGACCTTCCGACCCGAACCCAACCTGGGCAGGCTGCTGCATACATATATCCCCCCAGTCCCGCGCATCCGTCACATTATGTTCTCTCGGCGTTTCGTCCAGCAGCTGCGGCGCACGAAACCGCAGCTCGCCAAGAGGCGGCTGCACGTAGCGTATTCCGCCGAAAAACTCGACGGCCGGAAAGCCAGGGATGGAGTCGTTCCCGAGGTAGGAGACATATCCAAGGTCGACCACGGGTCCAGACGGAAGCACTGCAGCTGGCAGGCTGGATGCACAGGTAACCCGTGCGATCAAGGCTGTCGAGACGGCGAGGGCAGTGGATAAACTCGACGAGAACATGTCCCTACGGAAATGCCGAGCATCTGCGTTTGTAACAATCACGTCGCCATTTATCCACCGCCCTCCAACTGACCGTTACCCTGCGCGGTGTTCTGCGGTATTAGGCTGCAGTCAGCTTGCCAAGATTTGTTCCCAGCGCCGGACCGCTACTGGTGAACAGGGAGTGGGAGGAAGTATCGAAGATGCTCAGGGCGGTCATGGGATGCATTTATACTCACACAGTCATGCTCTTGTCAAGAGCTAGGATTCATGGGTAGTCTCGACGTCATCGATTGTCCACCGAAGTACGGATGATCGACTCGCGACCGGCACCTGAGAGGATACCACATACCAGGAACGTGGCGGTGACTGACCGGCCGCTCTTGAGTCCAAGATCGTCTTACAGAGCAGCGACAGCAAACGCAGGCTTGTCACATTCATACTCGCATAGCCATGTGCGTGACGTTATGAGACTCAGAGACAAAGATCACAGGCATGTAGCCTTATCGTCGGTCTGCCGAAACGACCCATAGGTATGGAGAATGCCACAAGCGGAGAGCCTGGCTCCTGCCAGTGAGTGCCTCTCAAAGGTTGGCATCCGAGTAGTACAGAGGAATGATAATAAGGACAAGGTTTGGTAGCGAGTAGCACAAGCGTGCAGGCCACAGAGTATACGTATACTCGTATGCGCAAACCAGTTGCATATACACACACAGCCTCTTTGTAAACTTTGACTCACCTACATAAAACATGCGCATAACTTCCAAAATGAACAAAATTTCCTTCGAATGGGGAGATTGCGATCGTCTTGCTCTTCGATCGTCGACTCACCTACGTATTTCTTCCAGAAAAGATCTTCATCGCCGCGGCGTTCTACAACAACGAGCTCGTCCTCCCCTACTGGAGCACGACCCTCCTCACGCTCATTACCTACCTGGGCCCCGCCAACGTCTTCGTCTCGATCGTCGAGTCCCACTCCTCCGACACCTTGCCGGCGCTGTTGTCCTCGCTCGCGGACACTCTCACCGCGCGGGGCGTCCCGCACCGTATCCTGGTGCACGATGACGACGCCGTGCCGAAGCCGGACGACCTGTCGTGCAACGACCGCATCAACTTCCTTGTGGGCGTGCGGAACTGCGCGATGGAGCCGCTGGTGGAGGCGGGCGGGTACGATCGCGTGATGTTCTCGAGCGACGTGTTCGTCGAGCCGGAGAGCGTGATCGAGCTGCTGGAGACCCAGGGGGGAGAGTACGACATGGCGTGTGCAATGGACTTTGGCCATTATGGGTGTGTGGCTGAGGGCAGTGCCGAACGCTGTTTGTTGACTGACTTTACGCTGCAGCGCGTACGATGCATGGGTGCTCCGTGACCGTCTCGGCCACCTCACCAGCTCGATGTACGCCCGTCGCCGTTTCGTTCTCTCCCCAGACTGACCCATTCACTCACTCACCTCCAGCTGGCCGTACTTTATCGACGCGCGGTCCATCGCGCGCATGCGCGACGATGCGCCGGTGCCCACCTTCACATGCTGGAACGGCCTCGTCTTCTTCTCCGCAGACCCCTTTCCCGTTCCGCTCCAACCGCACCCTCTCGCCCTACCCGCTCTCTGCGGCCCCTCTCCCGCGCACGCACCCCCTCCCCCGCGGCCCGTCCCCGCAGCTCACGCCGCCTGCGGCGGGTGTTCGGGCTCGAGCGGGTGTATGTGAACCCGCGCGTGGTGACGGCGTACGGGTGGCACTGGTACGTGTGGCATAAGTGGGTGATGGGGCACCGGGCGGTGAGGTGGTGGGTGAGGGAGGTGTGGGACGGGGCGGGGATGGAGAGGGGGAAGATGATCGTGGGCAGCGAGGAGGACGTGTGGGTGTGGGATGGGGGCGATTGCCATCCGTGGTGGTAGGGAAGGCGGGGGGAGGGCTGGGGATGCAGTATTTATGCGTGAGCGTTGTAGATATATTCGATAGAGCTCAGGGTATTAGGTGTACCGGACTTTCCTATTGTACTGGGGCATACGAGTAGCGTACGGCGAAATAGCAGAGGGATGAGAAACTGTTGTGGGTGGCGATCTGTAACTCCAGGACGACCTGACCATTATAGCCCGTTGAAGCGCCTTCTGTTGTGTATCGTCGTCACGATCTTCCTGCGTTTCGAGGTAAGAAGCTCATCAATCACTGTGGAGCCTTCGCATGCATTCTTTCAGAGAAGCCCATAGGTGGCACTACGGTAACCTACATAACAACGGGCCAGCACTTAGTTCCATGCTCGACGTGTGCATATCTGACTATTATCTTTTGGAGAGAGAGAACATCTTTGATAACACTGCCAACGGGCGATCAATAAAGCATCAAGGTACAGTTTACTAACAAACGTAGTAACGACTCGCAGGAGAGGAATGCTGCGTTCGAGCCATCAAGTTCAAGATTCGGGTTGCGATCGACTGTAGCAACAACGGGAGGAGTCTCGTATTACGATTATTTAGCAGAGAGAAAGCTGCATGGATGGTGAACGGGATGAAGGTACAAAACTATGAACATAAGAGAATGAAGGAGCATGTTTAATTGGTACGCCGGTAGTCTGTTCTTGGTCCATCCGCGGCCCGTCGGGTGGGACCTGACCTGCGTTCTAGATGATTTGCACGTACAGGTGACAGCACTTACTTTAGAGGACTTGTTAAATTATGGAAAAATAGCACAAGTGCGACCGGGACACTTGACGAAACTGATTCATGGACTCATTGCCAGTGCTTGCATATGATCGAGAGGCGGTAGCATTGATGGCAGTAGCTCGTAGTACATCAAGTTGAACAACATTCAGTAGTGAGACGGCGCGTGTGTTGAAAGCCATGTTGGAGAAGGAATTCGAAGCCTGCTACCGCTGTTGGTCTCCTGTGAGTAGAGTAGATATTCCTTCAAACCTTCGCATGGCCTCATAACCGTTGTCTCACTGATGAGCACTGCCAGGGCTGAGCTCGGATAACGGATTCATTGGCAATGGTTCTACTACGTGGTACGCTAATTTAGTTGACAATCAGTTTTCGGAATCTCTCAATGAAATGACGGGAACGGAAGCATGGTCTAAGGCGCGAAAGGCATCATATATTCAAGAGCAGCGAGTGACGATCCAACGTGAGACATGTACAATACATCATGTAGTCAAAATTGCAACCTGGCAATATTCACGACCATCTCTGTGTTCAGGACGGCTAGTTCTCCGCATCCTCCGCAATGGGATGAAGATATTCCTGGGTCGATGATTCCTCCGATAACCCAAGCTCGGGCAGTCCTGCGGCAGGGACGGAAGTACTGATTTCGGGACCTCGGTCAGTCAGGAGGGTTTCGCTCTTCTCTGGCACCGGCTCTAGGGAGCCGCCTGCTTGGCTGCTCCGGAAGGATGACTTGGACTTCTTTGGCTTGGATTGTGAGTCGGTCATACCTTCCCTTTTCCGTTTTTCCCCACTGCTCGTGCGGGAACCGAAATTGCGCGTCGAGATTGAATCCGTGAACTGGGCAAACTGGTCGTGGTCAAGTTTATCTGACTTCCATTGTTGTGATTTCTCGAGAACGTCATAGAATGCCCCGATCACCTCATCATGGTTAGAAAGCAGTGGTTGAGGATTGGGGCCCACAGCCCCGATGGGAAGTACGGTGGAATTTTGCTCATGATTGCTCCTTCTGCTGAACCGCCGTGCGAAGCTTGCGTCCTTTTTGCGTCGCAAATGATCTGGCACTGCAGTGCCTACCTCTTGCTGTTGGACCTTTGAATGTTGCAATCCTTCTGCATTCAGTTCGTCTATCTGAGCCGCTATGGCTGCATAATGTTCCTTGCATATCTTTGCCAGGGATTGGATCAGCTCTTGCAGAGGTTCATTGGAAATGGGAGCGAATGGAGTCTCCGCCAGTCGGAGGTGATCGAATTTGGTAGCGCCACCGACATCGAAACCATCAGGAGTAGTCGCATAAAAGTCATATACGTTGGATACGTGCGCTTGAAGGAGTTGAGGTTTGCCACTGAGCGCATGCGGATGCCACTTCAGAACGAGCCATCTAGTGAGATGAACAAACGATTCCAGATCGTCTGATAACTCATGCCTCTTGTGCGGGTATTTCAAAAGGAGGGCTGACATGAATTGCCAGGTACCCTACAATACCAGACGGGTCGACATTAGAGAAAGACAGCTATGCCTTCTGGGACAATAGAACTCACGGAGTGTGTTTTCTGCGTAGGTCCTTTATCCAAGTCTTCCTTAAATTTGCAAAGATCCCAATCGTTGAGTAATCCGCGAGATTTTACATCGCCGTTTCTGTCGACTACTTCTGATTCGCCGTCAATAAGGATGTTCCCGACGCTAACATCACGGTGGAGAACGCCTGCTTTCTCCCATGCATCTTGATGAGCTGACAGGTGACCTCGATTTGTCAAAATATGTATATGGTGTGCAGATATATAATTACTGACCTGCCAACGCATCGAGCATGACATATATCAAATCTGCAGAATCACGATATGATTCCAATGGACGACACACTTCTTTGAAGCTGAGACGGTAGTGGATGCGAGCCCCATACTGACCCGGTTCCAAGAAGTCCTGAGTAAGAGTCTTCTGGACTGTTTCCTTATCCAAATATACATCACCGGCGCTGATGGGTGTCGCAATACATTCAACACCTTTCTTCCACAGATGTTTATATACTTCTCCTTCTGGCTTGACACGAGGTGAGGCAGGACGCCACGTATCCTTAAAGAATGCGAGTCGCTTCGTACTCATGTCGTAGGCGACATAGCCTCTTGTGGCTCGTCCTGTAGGAGAATGACTTGTGGTACGTGGCTTGCCAATCAAGAAATACCGTTGCGAACAAGTATTGCTTGCTGCAGTCGCGCCGCCAAGACCGGATGCTGGCTCGGCTTCTGATGCCGCGTCAGGAGCAGATGAAGGCGAAGCTTGCGAGTTGTTGACCTCCGGGGTCAAGTCTTCGGGGCTAATAATGTCTTCAGCGCGAGTCAATATCTTGTATATAGGCCACCCGTCTTTCATAGCGTCGTCCAAACAGTCCTTGTGGTAGTCCGATAGTGTCTCCTTGCAAAGCCTCATCTCCGCGATTTCCACCTCAGACGCCAGCACGGCAGTAGGATCATATCCGCGCTGCACGAGACTCATGAGGCCGTACTTGTATAGAAATGAGTGCATAGTGCTCGGGTTTTCCACGAAGTCGAACGACTTGGAGACAATGGCCCCAGCTCTGTCCCATCGGAGCAAGCGTGCCCGACGGCCAACAACCACAATCATGAAACAGAAGAGACGGTGTTGCCAGCGCAGTAAGTTCGAGGCGTATTCAGCAATCTGGCCACGTCCTTCTGCGGCACGAGACGAGCGTCGATGTAGTTCCTTCGCGTCTGCCGAGAAATCGAAGGGTATTGTGTCGTTATTTTTCGTCTTGAACTCCACA
Organism: Amyloporia xantha; assembly: GCA_036971615.1. Classification (NCBI taxonomy): domain Eukaryota; kingdom Fungi; phylum Basidiomycota; class Agaricomycetes; order Polyporales; family Adustoporiaceae; genus Amyloporia; species Amyloporia xantha. The sequence goes on from JAYKKR010000029.1 coordinate 339,008, forward strand.
ATTAGGGAAGCCCATGCCCAAGAGGTCTTGCCAGAATAGTTTACTGAATCTTCTGTGAGTATACGCTTCTTGTCCTGGTCAGCAGGTAGATCGTAACACTTCGTCGCCATCGGATCAGTCGGATACAGAATCACATCCGGTGCTTTCATAGCGCCGGGGACTTTCTCCGTGGGATCGCTCCATCGACTCGTGTCCTTGGCGACGAGCTTGTTGTTGGGGCAGCCTTCGAGAACGCTTTGTGCTACTCTGCACTGTTATTGCATGTCAAGGAGGGGACATCGAGGAAATGCGAGAAGACGACGCACAAATTCGGGATACATATCTGGTTCTTTTGAGCTATCAAACGGTCCGGCGGCGAACTTGGAAAAGTCAAGTTTAGATGTGGGTTCAGGTCCTGGAACGAGTTTGTCCATGAACTGCTCGACGGAAATCTCTGCAAATCGGTCTTGCATTTCTTTATCGATATCTCGGCGAAGCTTTTCCAGGTTGGCTTTGCCTTCGACGTTGAGGATCGAATGTAAACGTTGACTTGAAGGTTTTGCAGTGTGCGGTGTTGTCTTGATCTCCGGTGGAAGCACTAGCGGATTGATAGATTGTCGGGGTGGTGTTTTCAGCAGAGCTTCAGAGGAAACAGGTTGATCTGAGACAGATGCCGGGTCGATGTGCTCGGCCTGCGCCAAGTCTTTGTCAGACGACGTCGACATACTCGGAGAGAAGGGGTGAGAGGACAAACCTATCTATCTCGACGTGTTATATAGGTGTACTACAGAGGGGCCACCGCGTACGTGATTCCTGTCTAGCCACACTACTCAGCGCCACGTGTATATTCTGCATTGTTCCGTTTCAGTGAATACAACATGCGAATCAAAGGGCCACCGCCGCACTCACCACGAGAGTTCGGGAGTATGAAATGCAGGCCTCAGAGATCTGATGCCAGCTCTACTTTCGTATAGATGTCTTCTCCTTTATGAGTCAATTTCTTACAAGAGATAGAGCTGTGATATGTAGGGGACGGATTTGGTAACGTTTGTGAACGCGTTGTTGGATGCTTCGGAACGATGCAGCAGATCACGCACTGACTCACAATGATCCCACTGGCACCGAGATGTGGACAATGTGGGCGTCCTGCACCGGCAATAAATTGAGCAGCTATCGCTTTAGCCTTTAGCTCCCTAGTTGCCGCAATTAGATTGAATTATACTGACCGTTGTTGAATTTCTGAACTTCCGTCAAAAGCGAGATATGTTGGATATCTGCGAACATCCCGGCGGACCGCGATGCAGGCGCGTTGCCATCAACGCGCTATGTCACGTGCGCGCGTATCTCCCCTCGGGCGCTTAGCAGTGTGGCCTACTTCATTCTTGCCGGCAGCCGCGGCCGTTCACCATGTCCTCAGAGTCACCTACTGGCCGCCGACGATTGGCCATATCAACCTCATGCATTCAACGCGGTGGGCTATCTCTAGTTCAGCTGCCTACGTTACTACATTCATGCCGATCGATTTTGACCAATCATACTGGCTCTCCACCTTCGCGTGCCTTGTGCTACCAAGCAATAAGTCGACATGATCATTCTTGAGAGCATGATTTAGCGAGAGGAATTGAATGGCGTCCTCTCAACAACACCGGACATTGGCAACAGATCACCGAGCGTGAGCAACTTAACCCCTCCGCCCTGGCCTCCTTCACTTTCACGGCGCTTCCCATAGTCTGCAGGAACGAGCAAACATAACATCCCTGCGAGACAGAACTCATGCAATACTTGGCGGCACAGTCCACACGGTGATATCGGAGTCGTAACATCGCTGCTCATCATGATCAGCGAACTGCGAGCAGTGAGAATAACACAAGTGAACTGTCACATTGACATACCTGGTGATGGCGATCGCACGGAAGGCTCGGATGCCCTCACTCTAAGGATATGTTTTCAACCACGAAGATGTACGACGGTGGAATAGATAGGACCTACGACAGCCTTCACAACTGCAGTCCTCTCTGCACATATTGCCCCTGGGATCAGTCGCAATGAGTTGTTTTTTTTGCACGGACAAATGTCATCTTACGGAGTACACACCGGAAGAGACACAATCGATGCTGGCTCCTGTGACTATCTCCCCGTTTTCACACAGTAGAGCAGCGCCGACACGGAACGCCGGGTGATAGCTGTTACTATACGCATTTTCTCTCGCTATAGGCGGGGCATCCCATCGTATTCGATCCCTAAATCAAAAGCACTGCCAAAATAATGAAGGGTGAATAGACTTACCCGCAAATGCTGCCTTAATCAGACGTTCGCGATCACTCGCACTAATATCACTTGCAGACTCTGGGGCATCCATCCGTAAGTAGGAACAGGGCAGAGAGATACTAGATCCTTATCAAGAATATAGACCCTGCACGTTGCCGCGGACGTGGAAACCTTATACGATCAGAGAACCAACTGAATGCACTTACCGAACCGACGTTTTTTCAGACAAGAACATACATATCAACAGTGGGGCTGCTAAAGTTGTCGAATTACACTATGCATTATTTGTGTACAAGGACGTGGTGTACTCAACCCATAACCCTGAATGAGGCCATGCGAGCGTGCGACGCAATATAAAGCTGACTTCGCATACATCTGATGATGCTACCCTTCTGCAGACGTCTTCGGGAGCCGACATGCATGCTACCATCAGAAAAAGATGACAGTCTGTCGATCACATTTCTCCCCTCTCCTCGAGCTTTAGGCCATCCTTTCAGCGAGGGAACTACACAGGCCGCAGATGGCCATCAGGAGAAGGCATGCACAATCGCCTCGAACGTGGTGAAGGTGACCATGTTCACCGGTATAGCTCTAATGACAGCGTCAGTACATCCTTGACATCCTTGCAATCTGGCAGAGAAGCGAAGATCCGCACGTACCGAATGAGCGTGGGTGCGAGCCCACGAAAGAACACGGAGAGACCTTCCGCACGATAAGACGTCACGATCGTGGAGAGCGTGTTCCGGTAGGGATGGTCCGGTGTCGTGGCATAGGTGCTCTGTACACGTGTTTTGACCACGTCAAATGGGAAGGTCACCACCCAGCCCGCTATGCCTGCCATTCCACCTGCGCACAACAGCGCAGGCCAGGAAGCCGTAGGCGAGGAATTGGTCTCCGTGGTGTCTGGAGAGCGTGGCCAGTAGCGGATCGTCGCTTCGTACGCGGCGAAATAGGTACCATACCCGGAATCACGCAGCGCTGTTGCGGTGACTCCGCGGTAGAATCCTTTGATGCCATGATTTTTGAAGACATACGAAGCGACATCTCGCGCACTGACTGGAGGTTTCGAACTAGAAGAGGTGGCCGCAGCTGATTGCATCAACTGCTGCTGGGTCTTGACCAATTCTGTCGGTGTTGTAATGAGCCTTTTCAAGCAGACAGACAGAGATGGAAGATGTAAAGAAAAGTTGGGAAGTAAGTTGCACTTGAAAAACATGTAAAGTTTTGAAGGATAAGGCAACGCACGTTCCAACGGCACCAGTTCCGGCACCAGCCAGTGTCACCTGCGTAAGTGTCGGGACATCTGTTGCATCCTCAAGTTGGATTTTCACGAGGAAACGATACACAGAGAAAACTAGGCCGTTCAGTGGAGCGGCAGTAATCTAGCAGAGCGCGCGTGGTAAAATAATCAGACGCTTGAGATGTTTTCTCTGGCAATGAGAGCATACCAAAGGCGAAGCAATGCCTCGATACAGTCCACTCACGCGTTCCTCGCGGAGAATTGTAGAGAGGGCATGAAATGTGGACTTATACCGCCCATTGCCTGCAGCACTCTGTAGCCGTACTTTAACTAATGAAGCAAGCGGTGTGTAAATCACTTCACTTTGACGGCTAGGAGACGTACTCACTAGTGTCGAACGGAAACCCCACCGCTATGGCGGCCATACCTAGCGAGAATATTGAATTTGACCAGTACATCATATAGGTCCGCGCGTCAGTATCTCAATCGTCCCTCACCCGCAACAGTCCCAGCAACAAAGTCCAGACGCGGATCAAGTTTGACTACAATGGTGAATAATCAGCTCAGAACCTCTTGGATGCTATCCACTGCTTCCCGAACCTGCTGCATTGTCGTCACCCATGCCAAGCAGTAACCGATGTCTCGACGATGTTATGCAGACATATAAGATCGACTTGGGTTTACTGGTAATCTATATGAGGTGATTTGTGGCTGCAAGCGATGCGTCCAATGTTCGGTGTCGGGTGGCTGTCCGACAAGAGTGAGCCGGTGTAAGCGCCCATTTTGACTGAAGCTATTCGCAGAGCGTGGGAAAGTATGTGCATCATAGCCACTGCCAGCTACAGGCCGCCGCAGTACACGCACTTGGTTTCATTCATAACCTACCCTCCCTCTCAAGATAAACATTCATCATCCGATAGACAGCTGAATTGACCACTTCCGAATGTCGTTGCAGGTCAACTTGTCAAGCAGAGATTTGACACAGGCGTACCAAGACGTATTGAACAGTCGTGGTATCGATTGGGCGATATTCACGTATGACAAGGGTACGAATGATCTCAAGGTACAGGCTACAGGAGATGGAGGTCTGGAGGAGCTGCAGGAGGAATTCTCTGATGGACGGTACGTCGATCGTCGAGTTTGTTAGCGTATTATGTCTGAGTCTCGCGTGCGGGTGGCAGAATGCAGTACGCGTTTGCTCGCGTGAAGGACCCAAATGTGCGCTGAAGGTACACTTATCAAAGGTATATTACACTGACATTCAATGTACAGAGCGAATTGTCAAAGTTCGTCCAGATCAACTGGTGCGGCGACGGTGTACCGGTGGCGAGGAAGGGCCTCTTCCATACGCACTCGAGCGCCGTCGCGAACTTCCTTCGCGGTACCCACGTCGTCATTAACGCTCGTAACGAGGCTCGTTGGTTTCCTTTCCAAGAGTCATCGTTCCAGCTATCTGACGTATCTACCCACCCGCACAGTCCGACGTCACGCCTGCTCTCATCATGTCCCGCGTCGAAGCCTCTTCAGGCGCCAAGTACTCCGTACACAGGGAGACCGCGCGCAGATTCGAGCCCATCGCTCCCGTCGGGACAAATTACACGCCCGTTGGCAAGGTCGACATCGGGGCGATGCGCAGCGCGGCCGTATCGGCTGCGCCAAAGCCCCCTATGCCCAGCGCGCCGCGCCCTGTCCCGCTCGCTCCCTCTCCTGCGCCAGGAATGGGCAAGGTACCGGTAGCGAGCAAGGCGCCTGCGGACGCGTGGCCCGACGAGGAGCCCGCGCCGCCCCCTGCTCCTCCGTCTATTGGTCGTCCATCTGTCGCCCCCATCACTTATCGCACGGCTACTCCCGTAAGTCCCTCCAACTTCTCATGAAATAACAGCCGGGCTTCAATTGCGGTGGTGTACAGCCCGCTACGCGATTCGTACCCCCTGCAGCCGTTCCTGCACCGGTGGCTGCTTCTCCCAAGCCGGAAGAAGATGACAAAATCGGCCCCGTGGGCACTGCGTACACACCCATCAAGCTGCAGCCGAAGAAGCTCGTGAATCCATTCGCGGCCATGCAGGCGCAAACGCAGTCCGAGGCTGCACCTCTCAAGCCGCAGCCGACTGGTATGTCCTTCCAGAGCACGCTCTCTGCACTTAATGGACGTGGACTCACTATTCTGCTCTCGCATAGCTGGGAAGAAGCTGACTTGGAGCGAGCGACAGGCGCTCGCGAAGAAACAAGCCGAGGAGGAAGAGGCTCGGAGCCGTGCAGCGTCCTTCCAGCCCCCTCCACCCGCCGCGCCGTCTTTGAGAACGGGCGTTCCACCACCGCCTCCTTTTCTTGCGTCCGAAGAGGAAGAGGAGGAGGCATACGCTGTGAGTTCAATCCCACTTTCCCCTGTCCAAGATGTATATAAACTGGGTTACTAGCCACCGCCACCTCCGCCCGCGCCCCCCGCTGCAACTCGACCTCATGTGCCAGCGGCAGTTCCTACGGCGCCGTCTCCACCGCCGCCACCGCCCCCTCCCCCTCCGCCTGTCGCAGAACCGGAGCCAGAACCAGAGGTCGAGGAGGATGCACCTCCCCCGCCCGTGGGTTTCCTTACTGGTTTTTATTTTGATCGGCATTGACAATCATGCCTAAATGTAGCCCCCGCCCCCTCCTCCGCCTCCTCCGATGCCAGCCATGTCGACGCCCGCCCCACCTCCAGCACCGGAGCCAGAGCCAGAGCCAGAACCGGAGCCCGAAGTGGAGCCCGCGCCTGCACACCAAGGATACCCTCAAGGCCAAGGGATCTGCGCCCTCGTGCAGTTCGACTACGATGTAAGCTACATTCGGCGCGCGTCCGGCTGACTTGCGCGATGCTGACGGTGGGGACACAATATCATCACAGGCACAGGAGGACAACGAGATGAGCCTGGTCGAGGGCGAGTTGATCGAGCAGATCGAGCAGCTGGACGAGGGGTGGTGGTCTGGTGTGGGCGATGGTGGGTCGAAGAGCGGATTGTTCCCTGGTGAGTTTCGGGTGATTGATGTGTGAATTAAGGGTCGGATTGGCTGATTGCATGATTGTACAGCAAACTATGTTGAGATTGTGGAGCAGCAGGAAGCAGAGGTTGAGGCTCCTCCGGCGTCGCCCCCTCCGCCGCCGCCGCCTCCACCACCACCTCCAGTGCGGCATTCTCATCGCAGTGACACATCATTAAATCACTAACGACTTTACACTGAACAGCCTCCCGCTCCTGTCATGGCACAGCCAGAGCCTGAACCAGAACCCGAGCCCGAGCCCGAGCCAGCGGCCGGCGGCTTCACCGCCGTCGCGCTATATGAGTACGTTTCACCCATCACGATGCCTACCAACTTGAGACGCTCATTTCCATGTGACTTTTCGCAGCTATGACGCAGGAGAGGACAACGAACTGTCGTTCCGTGAAGGCGACCTGATCGTTGAGATCGAGGCGGCGTCTGATGACTGGTGGCAGGGCAAGGACAAGGATGGGAACGTCGGGCTCTTCCCGGGTGAGTCGCCGCTTTCATCTCATGACGCAACTCTTCTGCGTACGCCACCCTTTCATTTGGCTGACGTTCCTCTGTTCGACAGCGAACTACGTCGAGGTGCGAGAGTAGAAGGTCGATATACCAAAAATACGGTTGTCAGGTATCTAGCGTGCAAGGAATACTATTTTTGGGAAGCGCTTGTTTTGCGTTCGTTCGACGTGGCTATCAGGTGGAGAGCACGAGGTTTTAAGACGTCGGGGATGAAGTGGCTTCTTCGATCGCGTTGCCTGAAGAGAGCGCGAGTGCTGCCGTGGGTGAGCATGTGAGCAGGATTGGACCTCCGATCGATAGCGAGAGGTACGATGAAGGGCCAGGTCGATGAAGGACAGAAGTGAGTTCATTAAGAGCGAACAAGCACGTTTCGAATACCGATTGCGGAGCGACCTGGAACAAGGTCATAGCGGTCGGAATCAGCCACGTAAGCTAATACAGTGACGACCTAACCCGTCTTCGGACGGCAGACGCTGTGGTGGCGTATAGTCAAATGTACAGTACATACGGTGCTTAGTCTGGTGACCACGCTGCTGTACGCCCTCGACATCGGGCGAGTATTTGATATACCTGACAGCTAAGAGCGCTTGAGATGTTCCCGTGTCGAAAACGCGGACGATGATGGTTTGCCAAGGGCCAAGAGATGCAGGTGGTCCTACGTAGTTCCTGAATGTTCAGGCCCGTATAGCCTAGGCTGGCTGCGATAAGCACCAGGGCGCCGGGCAGTCTATGAGGCCGAGGGTCGACAATGAGAAATCGTTTGACGTGGGGGGGGATACGACGGGAATGTGTTTGAATGTTTGAACTCTGCGGACGCGGACGCTGGGGCGGTGGCCGGCTGGGCTTGCGCAGGAAGCGGTGCGGCGGCGATGCAACACCGAGTGCTGTCAGCGGACGCATGGCGAGGTGGGCGACGGTCGCGTATCTCGAATATTTTAATTTTGGACATATTTTTGCACGGTTCTGTTGTTCTCACCCTATTCTTAGTGTGCTCCACCGCGGCTGCTTGTGGCCATGGTGTCAACAAACGCCGGCTGGGAATGGGGACGCACCGAGGATGCGCGGGTATCGCGCGCAAGTCATAAGGACAGACTATAAACACATCGGTCGCCCCACTCCACACTCTGCGCAGTCAGCGTTTTGAGAGGGCGAGGGAGATGAATGGACACGGGGAGAAGAGAGAAGCGGAAGGTAATAAACGACATGGCGTACTCTATTTGGTCCGTTGATCAGAGTCCAAATATAGGAGCCATCAAAGGGGGCGATTGGATGAGCGCCCGGGGAATTCCCAGCGTTCATAAGACATCTGCTCGCCGGTCGCTGGCCCGCCTTTCCCCGCAGCCATCTCTCGACCATGTTCGCCCCTCTCCTCCTCCTGGCAGCCTCCCTCGTGCCCTATGCTGCCTCCCTCGCACCCATCGTAAAAAAGGGGAGCTTCCTCTTCGACTCGTCCACCGGCGACCGTTTCTATCTCAAGGGTCTTGCCTATGCGAGTGAGTGTCTAATCGCAACCGTTTCACCGTGCAGTGCTCAGACGCGCACTCAGGCAATTACGGTTCCTCCCAATCCACGTCCGTCGAGGAGAGCGGCACCGTCAGCCAGCTCGACCCGCTCGCGAACGGCGATGGCTGCAACCGCGACATTCCTTACTTCAAGGAGCTCGATGTCAACATCCTCCGAGTATACCAGGTTAACGCCAGTTTGGACCACTCAACGTGCATGGAGGCCCTCAACAGTGCCGGTATTTACGTAGTCCTCGATCTTGCCACCCCCTACGCCGCGCTCAGCAGCACCTCGCCGTCATGGAACCTCGAGCTCTTTACCAGCTTCGTTGAGACTATCCAGGCTTTCGGCAGTTACGAGAACGTATTCGGCTTCAACATCGGCAACGAGGTGGTATGTGCACCACTTCCACATTGTAATGACCCGGCGCCCGCTCAGACTATTTACAGATTAGCTCGCTTCCCTAACGATGGCGCCGCTCCCTACATCAAAGCCGCAGTCCGTGATATCAAGGCGTATCTGTCTGCCCATAACTACTCGCAGCTCGTCGGCTACACCGCGACTGACTCACCGAACTCGCGTGTCGCGCTGCCGTATTACCTCGCCTGTGATGAGGACACCTCGTCTATTTTCGACTACTGGGGTCTGAACATTTACGAATGGTGTGGCCAGAGCACCTTCCAGACGTCCGGTTACCAAGCACGTACGGAGGAGCTTCAGAACCTCGGTATTCCAGCGTTCTTCTCCGAGTATGGCTGTAATGCCGTCGAGCCGCGTACCTTCCAGGACGTGCCCGTTCTCTACAGCTCCGACATGAGCCCCGTGTGGTCGGGAGGTATCATCTACGAATACGTCGAGCAGGGCAACAACTACGGGCTTGTCAACATCTCTGCTGACGGTAGCTCCGTTTCGACGCTCACCGACTTCACCAACCTCAAGTCCCAGTACGCCACCGCGACCGGCTCGTCGCTCGCCATGGCTTCGTACACGCCTTCGGTCTCCCTCCCCGACTCGTGCCCCCAATCGAACGCGAGCTGGCCCGTCAGCACCAACTTGCCCCCCACCCCCAACGCCGGCGAGTGCGACTGCATCTCCAATGCGCTCACCTGCATCTCGACCTACTCGCTCAGCGACAACGACATCGGCACCGCCATCGGGACGATCTGCGGCACGTCCACCGAGGCGTGCAGCGCGATCGCGGGCAACGGCTCGACCGGCGTCTACGGCGACCTGTCGATGTGCAACCCGCTGCAGCAGCTGAACATCGCGATGGACGTGTACTACAACGAGCAGGGCCGCGCGGCGTCCGCGTGCCAGTGGTCGTTCGCGACGACGACGAGCGCGTCGGGCGTGACCGGCACGGCGGCGTTCGCGAGCGCGACGAGCGCGTGCGTGAAGAACGACGCGTTCGTAGGCAGCACGGGCATCCCGAGCGCGACGACGACGCTGCCGGGCGCGTCGACGAAGAGCTTGATCACCGCGACGACGCAGGCGAGCGCGGGCGCGAGCGGGAGCAGCGGCTCGAACAGCAAGAGCGCGGCGGCCGGCTCGGGTGTGCCTGCGAGCGCGCTGTTCGCGAGCGTGCTTCTCGGCCTGGTGGGCGGCGTGATGGCCGTGGCGTTCTAAGCGCCCTCCTTCACCTTCCCCCCGTGGCCTTGTCGAAAATCGCGCACTGCGACGACCGGGGTACTTCGTTGCTCTGCTCTGAGAGGGGAGCGCGGAGGCCACCGACGACGACGAAATAGTATGGCTCGGTGTGCTTGTGCGCGCCGGCCGGGACGTTCTCTCACCGTATCATGCATGACTGACTGACTTATTGTGGACTTGCCTGCGGACGGATACTCACCTACCTACTTACCCATCCACTACTCGCGTGTTGGCTGCGCGCGCATACATACGTACGTACATATTACCCACACACACACACACCACTACCACTGCCGCACACGCATGGATTTCTCTGTTGTTGTTCTACCTGTCGCTCTTCCCGCTAGCCTATAGCAGCGTTCGTTTCGATAATGTTGTTGTCTGTGCTTTCATACCGTTCTTTGTGTCCAAATCGCAGTTCATTCCTTTGCAGAGGATCCACTGGATCGGTGGTGATTGCGCGTGGGCGGGACGGCGTTTGGAGGAGGACTGTTTTTTTGTGGATAGAATTCAAGCTATTTCAATTTTCGGAGTTCATGATTATAGACGCTAATTTGCGACACGAATTTGATGAATTGTTCAGTTTGGAAAGAGGCTACTTATGCGATGTTCGCTTGGGGTCCTGGTTGGGTCCTGGACGTTTTTAAATTTGTGAGTTGCACACCGGTACTACACCGTGACATATGTGATTCGGACTCGGAGGGCTCGTCTTACACAGTCTTACACGCACTCTGCTCGCTGACAAGCCTGGGTCTACTTTCATTACTCTGTACGACTCGGACGACCTTTTGAGAGGCACTCCAAAGTTAGGCACTCCCGACCGTCTTGTAGCATTCTCCATGCCCGTGGTTCATTTCGGCAGACCGACGACAAGGCTACGTCTGGCTAAGTGCACCCCATGAACGTTTGAATCCTGCCCCTCACAACGTCATGACTGTGCTCGTATGAATATTGTGGCAAGCCTGAATTTGCTGCCGCTGCTCTGTACGCGTACGACGACCTTTGAGAGGCCGGTCACGCTCCCGGCACGGTGGCATCCTCAGGCTCATGCCGGTGGTCGATCGTCCGTACTTCGGCGGACAGATGACGTCGAGGCTATCCCAGCCCTTGACAAGAGCATGACTGTGTGAGTATAAATGCATCCGATGACTGTGCTGAGCCTCTTCGCTACTTCCTCCCACTCCCTATTCACCAGCAGCGGTCCGGCGCTGGGACACAAATCATGACCTGCTGACTGCAGCCTAATACCGCAGAAAACCGGGCAGGAGAACGGTCAGTTGGAGGGTGGTGGATAAATATTATGCGACGTGAAAGTTACAAACGCAGATGCTCGGCATTTCCGCAGGGACATGTTCTCGTCGAGTTTATCCACTGCCCTCGCCGTCTCGACAGCCTTGATCGCACGGGTTACCTGTGCATCCAGCCTGCCAGCTGCAGTGCTTCCGTCTGGACCCGTGGTCGACCTTGGATATGTCTCCTACCTCGGGAACGACTCCATCCCTGGCTTTCCGGCCGTCGAGTTTTTCGGCGGAATACGCTACGTGCAGCCGCCTCTTGGCGATCTGAGGTTTCGTGCACCGCAACTGCTGGATGAAACGCCGAGAGAACATAATGTGACGGATGCGCGGGACTGGGGCGATATATGCATGCAGCAGCCTGCCCAGGTTGGATTCGGGTCGGAAGGTCAGTACTAGTCGTGAGATCACTTTTAGAAATGCCTCGTGTGTCTAGCGTCGTGATATGGTCCGTTGGACTGCGCAGACTGTTTGACTCTGAACGTCTGGAGGTCGTCCGACACGAAAGCAGGCGACAATCTGCCCGTGGCTCTCTACATTCATGTACGTCATGAACACAGTTCTGACGTCGCGCATGGATTATGTTGACGATGCCGTCGTCGTGTGGTAACCACAGGGTGGTGGAAACTATGCCAACGTGAGCGGCTTATATAGGCTCGCATTCATAGCGATGCTGGTATCAGTCATCTAATGTATTGTCAGAGCGCACAAGGATTCCCTATGAGCAGTTGGATCAGCGAATCCAACGGCTCGATTATTGCTGTGAACATCCAGTATCGTCTCGGGCTCTTCGGCTTCCTGGCCTCGTCCGCAGTGCAAGAGGACGGGGACATGAACGCTGGCTTACTCGATCAGCGAGCAGCTCTTGATTGGGTCAGGAGGTATGCACACTTCGTGGCCCAATTTTGAACATAGATGTACCCACCGGTATTTTTGATTTGGCAGGCATATACCGAGCTTCGGCGGGGATCCAGGAAGGATCACCGTGAGTGGACAGAGTGCCGTGAGTTTGATATGGCTCGTTGTCGCCCGCCTAGACGTTCATGTGGAGGATTAGGGATCTGCAGATATCGTTCACCAAATGGTGTCCTACGGCGGTCAGGGAGAGCCCCCTTTCCAGGCAGCAGTGCGCATATAGCTATCTTGTTCCCAGGGGCCGAACTCACCGTAGGCCTTCTCGACTCTGTCAGGTTGCCGAGAGTATCGGAATGGACCCTCTTCCCACCGCGGAGCAATATGAAGTACCACACTTCCAGCCTTGTTTTCTGCATACATACAACGCGACTCATCTGCGTCCCTCTAGTATTGCTTTGCGAATGCCAGCGCAACCGTCGGTTGCTTGAGCCCTACGAACACTTCAGAGTCGATCATGTCTTGCCTGCGCGCTGCGCCTCTCGCCGCTCTCGTCACTGCAATCAACAACAAGCCCTCTGCGTGCGGGTTCCTTCCCGTCGTGGATGGCACGTTCCTCCCTGCGCTTCCCTCACAACTAATTGCGGCGGGCGCGTTTCACTCGATGCCGTTCGTAGGTGGGCATGTGACGGATGATGGGTCCATATTCGTAGGGGATCCGGCAACGTTCGTGAACACCACGGAGGGATTCGTAGCGTCGATAATGAAGCGGTACACAATGCTGGTAGGAATCTTTTCAAGATGATATCTGCGTCATTTGGAGTTCCTGACGAATTGACAGTCGAACGCGACAGTGGAGAAGATGATCGAGCTGTATCCAGAGCGCGACTTCCCATCTCAGTGGGAAAGGGCCAAGAGGGCCTTTGGAGATACGGTATTCACATGCATGTCTGTGACACTCTACTCTGCGGCAGATATTGTCCCTCCGTGGCTGGACTGATGCCGGAATAGGGACTGGTACATCGCACAGAAATTGCTCTCAGAAGGCCGCACCGACGTGTATAACTATCGGTACAACACCCCCGATCCGGTACAGCTAGCGGCAAACCCGTGGGAGGGCGTCATGCACACGTCGGAGCTGTTCTTCCTCTTCCAAGGTCAGTCTTTTCCGGTTCCATGCTCTCCAGCTCGTTGAAGTATGCGCACGCTGCCCTAGGCACAAAGTGAGTTACTTTCCTTCACTCCTCGAGGAACATAGATACTCCTACAGCTCAATTTGATCGTCTGCAGCTCAGGTCCATCTCCTACCACTTCCGTGGCGCGCTTTGCGCCGTTCAACGCGTCTGAACAGGTCCTCGCGACCGAGACGATCGGCTACTGGACGAGCTTCGCGCGCGCATCGTCTCCGGACACGTACAAGCCGCTCGCAGCGTCTCCGCTCTGGCTTTCCGCGAACGAGGGCAGGCTGGTGATCCAGGAAGGCGGCGTGAACGGCACTGCGTCGTACATGGAAGAAAGGTCGGTGTCGTACGAGGAGAGATGTGCGTTCTGGATGGAGGTGGGGGCGGAGACGAGGGTGTGAGCGAGGCTTGTCATGGATCTAAAGTGGACTTGTGTGATCAGTGTTCGAGATACTTGAGGATTTTAATGAATGCACAGCGCCGTTTCCACGATAGAATTGAGCTGCAAGAGTTTACGTATTTTGTTTGATAAGGATACTGTTCTCAAGAAGACTCTATTATACTGGAGCTGGAATCGAGCGTTTCCAATGAAGCCGCGCACGCCAGCTGGTTGGAGCAATGCGATGAGGATGAGCTTTGTCCATCCGGCCCAAACAGAATTGCGGTTTCCCAAGATGATACTAGTAGGAACCCACAATCAACATCGCCGACTCGACTTCCGAGTCGAAGACTACCCGAGTATGTTGTGGTACCGGTACTGCCACATTTTGAACATTTTGGAGCTTCGGAGAGGTCCGACTTCTCGCCGATCACGAGAGCCTTATTTCTCGGTGTTGGCATATCTTGAGCTATAACGAGTCCAAAATATCATACAATACTTCTGGCCACATATGGCACATCATATGTTGTTCATGTCCATCGTAGGAATGCGTGCAATTAGCAAGAGAGTATCAGGAATACAGGGGAGTTCCTTCCATAGCAGTCAGAATGTACAACAGACATAAACCAGAACGAGTGAGATTAGATGTCCATGACCTTCAAGCGTTTGATGAGGCACGGTGATACAGGGCGAGTAGTAATCATGCCTGAGCCTCCAGGTCTTCTGAAATAGGGGCGAGCTCAGGTTGCGAAGACTGAGCCTGTCTACTCCCGGTCGATCCTCTCGACCATTTGACCCTCGGCGAAGCTACGCTATCGCTGGACCCCTCCGTTTTGCGCTTCGATCCCCGGGTCGCTTCGCTCGAATGTACCATCTTCGTATTGTTGAGCGATTCGAATTGTGCAAACTTGTCGGGTCCTTTGTCTGCAAACCAGTCATCGCGAGAGACTGCAGCTTGGAAGATCGATATGATTTCGCGGTGGTCTGCGAGTGCAGGTTCTGGAGGACTGAGTTGGGCGATGAGTTCTCGAACCTTTTTGCTCCATGACTTGGAGGCCAACGTTGGGCCGGATCTTGCAGTTGTCGAAACGTCTGAAGACGGGTGGGTTTGATCTGCGGGGACGGGATCGTACGCGGAAATGTCAATACTAGTGAAGTGCATATGGCAGAGATCCGCAAGAGAGACTACGAGCTCCTCGAGAGGTGGGTTATCAATGATGATAACAGGGGGTTGACCGGAGCTGATCATGTTCAGCTTGTAAGTTCCACCAATAGCAAATCCTTGTCCCAAGCGGTCATGAAAGCGATAGTCGTATATGGTTCGGACTCGATGTTCTAAATCTTCAGGTTCCATGTTCAGGTGTTGATGGAATCTCAGACACAACCAGTCAACGAGATGAACGAATGATTCCAGGTCGTCAGAGACTTCGTGTCTCTTACGGCCGGGGTACCTTAAGAGCAGGGCAGACATGAACTGCCACGTCCCCTGCAACATCACGCAATTCAAGCAGTGTTCGAAATAGAAGACTAAACATGCTCACCGAACGACCGAACTGAGTTGCGCCATTGTCCATCGCTTCCTTGTACTTGCAAAGATCCCAGTCGTTCAGAATACCTCGGGCCATCGCACCCTCGCTGCCTGTGTCTTCAGGGTCCTCGTAGACTAAGATATTGCCGACACTGATGTCCCTATGGAGGACGTCGGCCTTCTCCCATGCATCTTTGTGTGCTACAAAAGCATCAGTACAGTATTCTCGTGTGACTGATAGTGAGACGGACCTTCCAGAGCATCCAGAACAGCCTTGGCCATCTCGTGTCCATTCGTGTATTCTTCCAGCGGGCGGCCGACTTCCTTCACTATGAGCCGATAGTGAATGCGCGCTAATACACCCGGTAAGAATTCTTGTGTTCTAGTCCGCTGAATCTCTTGACCATCGCTGTTATGCACATCGCCACCACTGATAGGTGTGGCAATATTACGGACGCCATGTCGCCACAGTCGTATAAACACGTCTCGTTCAGGCGTGGCGCTGGCTAAGTCGACACGCCAACTGTCCTTCATGAATACCAGTTTTCCAGTGGCCATGTCATGCGCCACGTAGCCCATTGTTCCGCGTCCTACAAGCGAATCACTAGCGAAATATCGCTTTCCAACCAGGAAACAACGCGGCTGTGTGTCTGGCTCGACTATCGTCTCTGGCTTGTGTGAACTGTCAGTCGATGGGCGAAGTGCTTCCTCTGGAACAAGATCCTGCGGCCGAACAGTGATCTTGTAAATTGGCCATCCATCTTCCATGGCTTCATCCAAGAAGCGGAGACGATAACCAGTGAGACCATCTCTGCATTCTTGTATCATCTCTCTTTCTTCCTCCGTGGCCAAGACGGCAGTAGGATCGTAGCCGCGTTGAGCATCGTCCATCCTATCCAATCGGTAGATGAATGTGAACAACTTCTCCCGGTGCTCTACAAAGTCGAATGGCTCCGAGACAACAGCCCCGGCTCTGTCCCAACGGATGAGACGTGCCTGTCGCTGGCACACTACAATCATAAAGCAAAACTGCCGATGCTGTCGCCGTAGTATCTTGGCCGCGTATTCAGCGATCTGTCCCCTTGCCTCCTGGCCTTCGAGCGACCTGCGGAGAAAGGGATTTCTTTCGTTATTGGAGAATTCGAACGGCGCCTTTTCATTGCTGGTCTTAAACTCCACAGGGACACAGATCCAGGCCCATCTGACCCTTGCAAGGTGGGGCTTTCGATCCTCAAGTGAGTCAGCAGAGCTCCCGCCGAGGTCCTTTTGAGTAAGGTCAGACGCTTTCGTAACTTGTTCAGTTGTGGGATATATGACGACATCAGGTCTCTTCTTTCCTCCACGTCCAGAATCGGTACGGTCAGTTGTGTCCGGCCAGATTCCAGTGTCCTTGACAGAAAGCCTTGGAGGTGAGGAGACGTTGAGAACAGTTTGCACGACTCGGCACTGTGTAGGTTCATTTTCAGGTCCATATAGAGCATATAGAGTATCGATAAAGAGGAGGCTTACGAATTCCGTGTACATTTTGACCTCCTTCTTGTCAAAACATGAGCCATCGAACGACTCAAAATAAATCCAGTCCTCCGCTGTGGGACTGGGTCCTGGCACAAAGCTGTTCATGAAGACATCGTAGCTGACCTCTACAAAGTGGCCGTCCATCATTTCTGCAGCAAGTCCTCGGCGATATGTTTCCAGGTTTCCTTTCCCTTGTGTCGACTCTATGGAAAGTGGACTCGATACGAATGGGTCCTATTGTAGAACCGTAGAGCAGAGGCCATATAGTTCTTGGCGTAGATATATTCCAACAGAATATCTATGTAAGGACTCCTGGGAATGTTTGGGGATGATACGGGACGCCGAACAGTTTCGTGGCGCGTCGCGAGTGTGGCCCGCGTACGGTCACGTGGATTGTGTTGCGTCACGCGACAAACGCGTGCCTCATTGTTCAGTGCAGAATCTGCGACGCAGCCGTAACTGACTTAATATAATATAGTCCCGAATCCCGACATGATACTAAGAGTCTCTGGCAAGTGTGGGATGGATGCCATTCTCGAACGAGTCGAGCAGCGGCATCGAGGCCTGGTGGCTGGATGAGGGGGACCAGTCAATCAAATGACGGTCGATCGATAACGCACCAGGTCGAGACCAATCCTACGCATACATATGTGCTTGCATACCCCACGATGAGTGAGCGGCGTCGGACAGCATTTATATTCTCCCGAGTCTCAAGAATGTGTACACCCCGTAAAGTCTACCGGTCACAAACGGTGCGTATACTCTTCCTATCGAATCGACTGCGAAGTGCTCATTCAAGTTCCCCAGGACCGATGTTGCCCAAAGTACCTCCCGAGATCTACGATCATATCCTCGCTCATCTGTGGGACGACCACGCCGCTCTCAAGTCTTGCAATCTCACCTGCCGTGCTTGGGTCCCATCAGCTCGCTTCCATCTCTTCGACACCATCGCTATTACCCACTAGGACAAGTCAGTGCAAGCAAGAAGCATACTGCATTTTGAAACGTACCCAAGTGTCGCTCAATGCGTCCATACGCTCGTCACTTCAGACCTTGAGACGGCATGCACGCTCCTCGTACCGCTGAACCATGTTCCGCACCTGAAGCAGCTGAACTAGAGATAGCCCGCCGCGTTGAATGCATGAGGTTGATATGGCCAATCGTCGGCCAGTAGGTGACCCTGAGGACATGGTGAACGGCCGCGGCAAGAATGACACAGCGGGCAACGGCCGATAGTCTGTACCGTAAAATGGGGCGAAAGCATTAAAATAAGTGAAATGTTCCTTTATTTCTCTGCAAGGGGATATGTATGTAAAATGCGAGCAAAATAAGGAATATTCAGAGGAACATGCCATGTGAATTCAGAATATTCCTCGCTTAAAGCCACGTGCCGGGAAAGTGCGCAGAGAATGCAGTCAAAGGGAGAAGTTAATTCAGAAAGCTGTGTGAATTTTCTATTGCGGACTCACACTTGCAGTATTTAACCACTCCAGTCCATAATGCTTACATTTTACGGTACAGACTTTCGGCCGTTGCCCGCTGTGTGAAGTAGGCCACGCTGCTAAGCGCCCGAGGGCACATATACGCGCACGTGATATAGCGCGTTGATGGCAACGCGCCTGCATCGCGGTCCGCCGGGTTGTTCGCAGATATCCAACATATCTCGCTTTTGACGGAAGTTCATAAATTCAACAACGGTCAGTATAATTCAATCTAATTGCAGCAATTAGAGAGCTCAAGCGATAGCTGCTCAATTTATTGCCGGTGCAGGACGCCCACATTGTCCACATCTCGGTGCCAGTGGGATCATTGTGAGTCAGTGCGTGATCTGCTGCATCGTTCCGAAGCATCCAACAACGCGTTCACAAACGTTACCAAATCCGACCCCTATCACAGCTCTATCTCTTCTAATAAATTGACTCATAAAGGAGAAGACATCTATACGCAAGTAGAACCATCAGATCTCTGAGGCCTGCATTTCATACTCCCGAACTCTCGTGGTGAGTGCGGCGGTGGCCCTTTGATTCGCATGTTGTATTCACTGAAACGGAACAATGCAGAATATACACGTGGCGCTGAGTAGTGTGGCTAGACAGGAATCACGTACACGGTGGCCCCTCTGTAGTACACCTATATAACACGTCGAGATAGATAGGTTTGTCCTCTCACCCCTTCTCTCCGAGTATGTCGACGTCGTCTGACAAAGACTTGGCGCAGGCCGAGCACATCGACCCGGCATCTGTCTCAGATCAACCTGTTTCCTCTGAAGCTCTGCTGAAAACACCACCCCGACAATCTATCAATCCGCTAGTGCTTCCACCGGAGATCAAGACAACACCGCACACTGCAAAACCTTCAAGTCAACGTTTACATTCGATCCTCAACGTCGAAGGCAAAGCCAACCTGGAAAAGCTTCGCCGCGATATCGATAAAGAAATGCAAGACCGATTTGCAGAGATTTCCGTCGAGCAGTTCATGGACGAACTCGTTCCAGGACCTGAACCCACATCTAAACTTGACTTTTCCAAGTTCGCCGCCGGACCGTTTGATGGCTCAAAAGAACCAGATATGTATCCCGAATTTGTGCGTCGTCTTCTCGCATTTCTTCGATGTCCCCTCCTTGACATGCAATAACAGTGCAGAGTAGCACAAAGCGTTCTCAAACACTGCCCCGACAACAAGCTCGTCGCCAAGGACACGAGTCGATGGAGCGATCCCACGGAGAAAGTCCCGGGCGCTATGAAAGCACCGGATGTGATTCTGTATCCGACTGATCCGATGGCGACGAAGTGTTACGATCTACCTGCTGACCAGGACAAGAAGCGTATACCCACAGAAGATTCAGTAAACTATTCTGGCAAGACCTCTTGGGCATGGGCTTCCCTAATTGTGGAGTTCAAGACGAAAAATAACGACACAATACCCTTCGATTTCTCGGCAGACGCGAAGGAACTACATCGACGCTCGTCTCGTGCCGCAGAAGGACGTGGCCAGATTGCTGAATACGCCTCGAACTTACTGCGCTGGCAACACCGTCTCTTCTGTTTCATGATTGTGGTTGTTGGCCGTCGGGCACGCTTGCTCCGATGGGACAGAGCTGGGGCCATTGTCTCCAAGTCGTTCGACTTCGTGGAAAACCCGAGCACAATGCACTCCTTTCTATACAAGTACGGCCTCATGAGTCTCGTGCAGCGCGGATATGATCCGACTGCCGTGCTGGCGTCTGAGGCGGAAATCGCGGAGATGAGGCTTTGCAAGGAGACACTATCGGATTACCACAAGGACTGTTTGGACGACGCTATGAAAGACGGGTGGCCTATATACAAGATATTGACTCGCGCCGAAGACATTATTAGTCCCGAAGACTTGACCCCGGAGGTCAGCAACTCGCAAGCTTCGCATTCATCTGCTCGTGAGGCAGCATCAGAAGCCGAGCCAGCATCCGGAATTGGCGGCGCGACTGCAGCAAACAATACTTGTTCGCAACGGTATTTCTTGATTGGCAAGCCACGTACCACAAGTCATTCTCCTACAGGACGAGCCACAAGAGGCTATGTCGCCTATGACATGAGCACGAAGCGACTCGCATTCTTTAAGGATACGTGGCGTCCTGCCTCACCTCGTGTCAAGCCAGAAGGAGAAGTATATAAACATCTGTGGAAGAAAGGTGTTGAATGTATTGCGACACCTATCAGCGCCGGTGATGTATATTTGGATAAGGAAACAGTCCAGAAGACTCTTACGCAGGATTTCTTGGGAACGGGTCAGTATGGGGCTCGCATCCACTACCGTCTCAGCTTCAAAGAAGTGTGTCGTCCATTGGAATCATATCGTGATTCTGCAGATTTGATATATGTCATGCTCGATGCGTTGGCAGGTCAGTCATTATATATCTGCACACCATATACATATTTTGACAAATCGAGGTCACCTGTCAGCTCATCAAGATGCATGGGAGAAAGCAGGCGTTCTCCACCGTGATGTTAGCGTCGGGAACATCCTTATTGACGGCGAATCAGAAGTAGTCGACAGAAACGGCGATGTAAAATCTCGCGGATTACTCAACGATTGGGATCTTTGCAAATTTAAGGAAGACTTGGATAAAGGACCTACGCAGAAAACACACTCCGTGAGTTCTATTGTCCCAGAAGGCATAGCTGTCTTTCTCTAATGTCGACCCGTCTGGTATTGTAGGGTACCTGGCAATTCATGTCAGCCCTCCTTTTGAAATACCCGCACAAGAGGCATGAGTTATCAGACGATCTGGAATCGTTTGTTCATCTCACTAGATGGCTCGTTCTGAAGTGGCATCCGCATGCGCTCAGTGGCAAACCTCAACTCCTTCAAGCGCACGTATCCAACGTATATGACTTTTATGCGACTACTCCTGATGGTTTCGATGTCGGTGGCGCTACCAAATTCGATCACCTCCGACTGGCGGAGACTCCATTCGCTCCCATTTCCAATGAACCTCTGCAAGAGCTGATCCAATCTCTTGCAAGAATATGCCAGAAACATTATGCAGCCATAGCGGCTCAGATAGACGAACTGAATGCAGAAGGATTGCAACATTCAAAGGTCCAACAGCAAGAGGTAGGCACTGCAGTGCCAGATCATTTGCGACGCAAAAAGGACCCAAGCTTCGCACTGCGGTTCAGCAGAAGGAGCAATCATGAGCAACATTCCACCGTACTTCCCATCGGGGCTGTGGGCCCCAATCCTCAACCACTGCTTTCTAACCATGATGAGGTGATCGGGGCGTTCTATGACGTTCTCGAGAAATCACAACAATGGAAGTCAGATAAACTTGACCACGACCAGTTTGCCCAGTTCACGGATTCAATCTCGACGCGCAATTTCGGTTCCCGCACGAGCAGTGGGGAAAAACGGAAAAGGGAAGGTATGACCGACTCACAATCCAAGCCAAAGAAGTCCAAGTCATCCTTCCGGAGCAGCCAAGCAGGCGGCTCCCTAGAACCGGTGCCAGAGAAGAGCGAAACCCTCCTGACTGACCGAGGTCCCGAAATCAGTACTTCCGTCACTGCCGCAGGACTGCCCGAGCTTGGGTTATCGGAGGAATCATCGACCCAGGAATATCTTCATCCCATTGCGGAGGATGCGGAGAACTAGCCGTCCTGAACACAGAGATGGTCGTGAATATTGCCAGGTTGCAATTTTGACTACATGATGTATTGTATCACGTTGGATCGTCACTCGCTGCTCTTGAATATATGATGCCTTTCGCGCCTTAGACCATGCTTCGTTTCATCGAGAGATATTGTAAGGTATCGCATCAGCAAAACCACAAACTGTCTTATTGACACTTAGTGTCATTATTTAAGAATGCAAGGACATGAAAGGAAAAAATGCGGTAAGACATAATTTTTTAATTTACAAATTATGCTTCTTGTTATAAGAAAAATATTCTTGATTAAGGAAATAATGCCTTACTACAAGGGAGCTACAATGCGCCCTTCACTCTTAGGACTGCATGAATGTGGCTTTTCTTCTTGTCAGAGTCTTTCGTCTACATATAAATCTCCAGCATACCCTGCAAGGCTACTAAGTAAGACTATTATTCTCTTGTTCTGTACTGAATTATTATTTTTTCACAATTTACTTATTCACAGCTTAAGCCACACATACTGAGCCAATGCTTATTTCTCATGTATTCTCTGAATGCTTCTTGTTTCTCATCTGTTGCACTGGAAGCAAGCATAATAAGGTAATAAGACAAATTGCAGTTTAATGTTGAACGATCAGTTTCCAACTATAGTAGTCGCACTTCCATACTTGGTAGTCAGTACTTACTCATTTCTATGATGTTCTATGATGTTCCATAGTATGTTCTTGTCTTACTTCATAGGCTCCACTTTCTTACTAAGAAATCTCCACTATGATTTCATTATGACTTCATATCTTACTCAGATATTCTATAGGTTTCTAGATACGATTACTAAGGAGCCTTTCATGCATGTATATAAGCAGGGCCTTACAGCCCACTAGAATACAAGACAGATTAGTCTCCTCTCCTCTATAGTCTGCGCTCAACAGGTTATGAGCCCCGCGCTCTAATCTGTCTGACTACTGTGCAGTCATCTGTCTTCACTCTTCTATTTGCGCTTTCACTTTCTCTTTTGCGCATTTACCCCTTCTATTGCCTTCTTCTTATAAGGCCCCTTAGTAGACTACGTAAGTACACAGTCCTTAGTTTTGTGACGAACTCTTGGGAGTCTGCACTTCAGTGGGCGGCTCTTAGAGGTCCAAATCCTCTCCTGGGAATAAGGCACCTTACGCGAAATAGTCAAAGGCGTAACAGGGCCCTCAGGCAACTGCAAAGCAAAACTCTGCGGCTCCATAGGTAGCTGTAGATAGAAGTACTATACAGTAGCTAGCTAGGCCTTGGGCAATACCCTCTGCGGCATAGTCTCGTCTTGATCGCTCACTTCCCTCGACTCTACCCTGTGTCTTGGCTATTTCGGCTAGCTGGGACAAAGGTTCACTTCAATAAGTGTCCATCTTTGAGCTAGAGACGTTGACTTCTTCATCAGAAGCAGCTGATCCAGTGGCAGATCAATCTCAGTCAGGCGACTCAGAGGGATCTTCACAGCCAGAACCAGTACAGCTCATATCTGTCTACCCAACAGATTATAGCTGGGAATTCCCTTACGCAGGCGATTATATTGGTGGTCTTACAAGCGACGATCTTGGTTATTTTCCATACAATATTGAAAGTAACTCTCTTAGTCACACTGACAGTGAAGAGTACTTTCCAAACCTCTCCATTACATTTTGGGCTACACTTCTTCGATCCGATCCTTTTGATCAAGAAGTTAAAGAGGTTAAACCAGATCGATCGCCTCCATCAATTCCTCAATCAATTCCATCAATTCCTCGATCACCTTCCATCGCCTATCTCCTTCAGTCTGACACTCGCCCTGACATTTTATTCTGATTGCCATGGATCCCTCCAAGATTCCTACCTCCACCATTCCCATTTTTGATGGTACAAACTATATTGCCTGGTCTAATGCCATGTGAGGTGTTTTTAGATGGTCTGGTTCCTGGAACATTGTTGAAGGGAATTCAGGCACACCTCTTCCTCGTCCTACTGCTGCAGCTGCTGGAGAAGACCTCCCTACAATCCAGGCTGCTTGGGATGAGAAAAATGACAAGGCACTTGGTTTGATGACCATCTATATTTCCTCCTCGCTACAATTCCTCATTGGCAATACTACCACTGCTGCTGCAGCGTGGAAAGCAATTAAAGATCAGTATGCCAAACCTGGTGCTGTTGGTGCATTCGTCTACTTTCAACAATTATTCAATACTCGCTTTGACGATGCCCAACCTCTTCGCCCTCAGATAACAGCACTTGAGGAAATTCGTAGTCGTACCGTTGATGCTGGGATTGCCATCTCAGATCAATTTGCTGCCCTCATTATTGTCAACGCCTTGCCCAATTCTTATCAGACCATTGCTTCGACTCTGCTGGCTACAGTTACAGATCTTTCTACACTTAAACCAGCAGATGTCATCCCCAAAATAATTGAGGAAGAAGCTAGACGTCAGGCCTCTAAAAATGCTAATGTCTCTCGCGTCTCGTCGACTACTCGTCTCCCAAAGAAATGTAATATCTGTGGGAAGACTAATCATTCGACTGAGAACCATTGGCCTGATGGAAAGCCACCTCAAAAGGGGAATAAGCAGGGTAAAGGCAAGGGCAAGCAAGGCGGTAATCAAGGTGGAAATAATAAGGGAAGTGGACAGAATCACGGTCAAAATCATAATGGTAATACTGGAGCTTCACAAGGACAGGGACAGAATTCTGGTGCAAAAGTCAACAATCTTCTTATAGAATCTGTACCAGATGTAACGGTAGCATCTTCTTCATCCAAATCAATTGACCTTTCCCTGTACCATGTGGGAGATGAGATTGCAAGATGGATGGTTGACTCAGGTTGTACTTCACATGTCACAAATGTCTTTGAAGATTTTGATCACTATCATGAATTTCCAGTACCTGGTCATGCGCACTTAGCCGGCGCAGATAAGACCATAGATATCAAAGGTGTTGGAATAGTTCTTCTGCGACATCAGAATAGTGACGGAATCATTGTCAACCTGACTCTTAAATCTGTCCTTTATATTCCTGAAGCATCTCATCGTTTCTTTGCTCCACGTACCATTATTGACCAAGGAGGCTGCTATAGTGCCCATGGGGACACTATGAATTTTTGGGCAGGCTCCAAACCAGGTGAGAACCTAATCCTCACTGCGCGATCAAGCCATGATGGTTCAGGTTTCTATTGGCTTGAAACCAAAGTGTTTCATCCAAACACCCGGCCTCAGACTCTGCAATCTGTGGAAGCTGACTATGACTTGTGGCATCAACGGTTTGGTCATGCGGGACGTAACACAATTCGTCAATTGCCTAATCATGTTAATGGTGCACCAAATAGTCTTTCTTCAGCACCAAAGTCTGATCCTTGTGCTGGTTGTGCGCTTGGCAAGTCCCACAGACAACCGTTCCCACTCTCTTCTACTCGCGCTTCTAAACCATTGGAACTTATTCACTCAGACCTCGTCGAGATGCCATCTCTGTCCATTGATGGTTTCAAATATTGTGTCACATTCCTCGACGACTTCTCCTCATTTGGTGTCATGTATTACCTTAAGCGGAAATCTGATGCTCTCACCTGCTTTAAAAGTTATCGAGCATGGGGGGAAACTCAGCTTTCTACGCGACTTAAGCGTTTCTGCTCTGACAGAGGAGGAGAATTTATGGGTGAAGAGTTCACACAATATTTACATGAAAATGGTATTGAGCGCGAGGCATCTATGCCACAAAGTCCACAACAGAATGGACGTGCAGAACATTGGCAGCAAACTATTGTAGAAAAAGCAGAAGCTATGCGTCATCATGCTGGTTTATCCACAGGCTTCTGGAAACTTGCTGTTGAAACTGCCGTTCATATTTACAATCGTCAGCCATTTCGCAGAGCACACTGGCGTACTCCCATTGAATTATGGAATGGTACTGTTCCAGATGTGTCGTACTTTAGAGTCTTTGGATGCCTAGCCTATGTACATGTTCAGAAGGAGCAACGCCAGGATAAGCTCACGGCTCGAGCTAAACCTATGGTGTTCGTCGGCTATGAACCTGGATCGAAGGGGTATCGATTCTGGGATAAAGATAGCCGCTCCATTGTCTTATCGCGTGATGCGGTATTCAATGAGAGATCCTTTCCGAACAAAAGTGCGAATCCTATTCCCACTGCCCAACAACCGCATGAGCCGCCTGTTCCTGTAGCTCCAGCACCACAGCCGGCCCTGCCGCTTGGTGATGATGATGCTAATAGGCCTGAACCGGATGCTGACTTGCCTCCACATCCGGGACCACCACCAGAACTGCCTAGAAACCCATCTCCTCCACCTCGTCCACCTTCTCCAGATGAGCCTCCAGTTCCACAACCTCCTCCATTTGTACCTAGACGCTCTACTCGGTCAACCGCTGGTAGACCTCCACCACGGCCTGACAATGCGTATGGTGATCGTCACCCTGCAGCTATACAGCGTGACATTGATCAAGGAGGTGGTTTACCTGACGTCATGGAGAATCTCATCTCAGATCTTCCAGTAGAGTTTATTCTCAACGCCGATCCTCAGTACGGACCTTTTCCACAATCTTATCAGGAAGCGATCTCTCGCCCTGATTGGACTCAGTGGGAGGCCGCTATGCAGGAAGAGATAGACTCTCAAATGGAGAATGGTACATGGGAGTTAGTCGACTTACCTCCTGGACGTAAGGCAGTACCTTGTCGTTGGGTTTACACTATTAAACCTGGTGGTAGATATAAAGCTCGGCTTGTAGCCAAAGGCTTTAAACAGGTCAAAGGCATCGATTATGATGAAATATTCTCCCCTGTCGCTCGTTTTGAATCTATAAGATTCTTACTCGCCCATGCTGCTCTTAATGATTGGGAGGTAGAGGCTATGGATGTAAAGACAGCATTCTTATATGGCGAATTAGACGAGGAGATATATATGGAGCAACCAGAAGGATTCAAAGTCCCTGGTCAGGAACACAAATTTTGTCGTCTTTTGAAGGCTATTTATGGTCTTAAACAGGCTGGCAGACAGTGGAATAAAAAAACTCCACAATGCGTTGTTGGAATTAGGGTTCACACGTACATATTCTGATGCGGGTATTTATGTGTATCGTCATCATGGGGGGGATTTAATACTTGTCGTATATGTTGACGATCTATTGCCAATTGGGTCTGATCGGCGTCAGATTGCATGGCTCAAAGGTTGTCTTCAGAAGCGATTTAATGTTCGTGATCTTGGGCCTGTAGAATCTTTTCTAGGCATGCGGATTACTCGAGATAGATCATCCAGAAACATTTGGCTTGATCAGTCTAAATACATTGAAGAGACACTCAAGCGATTCCAAATGCTAGATGCAGCACCCACGCGAACTCCCCTTCCATTTGGCGTACACCTTATCAAAGCAGATCCTTCATATGAAGTTGATGCCACCCTTCGTTCAAAGTACCAGCAGCTCATTGGTTCACTTTTGTGGATCGCCTTAGGCACTCGCCCAGATATAGCCTATGCAGTTAATCGCCTTTCCCAATATTCTGCTAAGCCTACAATGCAACATTATAAAGCCGCACAATATATTCTTCGCTATTTGAACGGTTCACGTTCACTTTGGCTTTGCTACAAAGGCAGTGGATTATCTGGACTCATAGGTTATTCTGACTCTGATTGGGCTGAGAACAAGGACGATAGGCATTCAACTAGTGGCTTTGTCTTCTTTATGGCAGATGCTGCTATTTCATGGGTCTCGCGGCGACAAAAGACTGTTGCTCTGTCTTCAACAGAAGCAGAGTACATGGCATTGTCCGACTCTTGTCGACAATTAGCCTGGCTTCGGACTCTTCAGTCTGAGATTGGTTTTAAGCCGCAAAATGCCACACCTTTATGCATTGATAATAATGGTAGCATTTTTCTTGCGGTTAATCCAGCTCATGACAGAAGAACCAAGCACATTGATATTCGGTACCACTTTTGCAGAGAGTTCATTGAAAACGGTCATGTTGATCTTTTCTTTGTACCTACTGCTGAGCAAAGGGCCGATATCCTTACTAAGAATTTATCTTTCTCTATTCATGAGAAATTTGTACATAGTCTTGGACTAGAGTAGTTAGCGACTATCTAGTTGAGTGGGAGTGTTGAACGATCAGTTTCCAACTATAGTAGTCGCACTTCCATACTTGGTAGTCAGTACTTACTCATTTCTATGATGTTCTATGATGTTCCATAGTATGTTCTTGTCTTACTTCATAGGCTCCACTTTCTTACTAAGAAATCTCCACTATGATTTCATTATGACTTCATATCTTACTCAGATATTCTATAGGTTTCTAGATACGATTACTAAGGAGCCTTTCATGCATGTATATAAGCAGGGCCTTACAGCCCACTAGAATACAAGACAGATTAGTCTCCTCTCCTCTATAGTCTGCGCTCAACATTTAATTCATCAAGCAGAAATAAGATCAACAAAGATGCTATGTATGAAAGCCATTTAACAGGCTAAAAGTCTCATCAATGCTAAAATAAGCATGATAATCAGATTAAGTCTAAAAAGACAGTCAAAGGCCATAAGCATGAAGCCAATGGAAATAAGCTCAATAAGACTATTATCATGTACCAATGACATCAAGCAAAGTCCAGAGATAGTAAGATATTAAGGTGAGAAGCAACAATGAAAGCATAGTGAGGAGATAAGCATGTAAGACAAGATCATAGCACTGACAATGCACGACAACAGATAAAGAGGAGAAAAGAGCACAAAGCAGTGTCCTAGAAGAACATCAGAGTCTTGCTGCGGCTAGTGTGTATATATCGCACAGATAGACACCTACAGTTTATGTTAGAGCATGTAATGACAGAAAGGAGATTAGAGACTTACAGGCTTTGTGATACTGTATTTAGTCTGAGCCACCGTCAACCAGGGAACCGCAATCATCATCATCATCATCGCTGTCAATTGTGATGACATCACGCCTACCACTCATCGATGTGACATATCCATACATAGCATCAACAACCTTCTGCATCTTAGGCGGTTCCATCTTGGAGGCCGACTCAGCATATTTGGCTGCCTTGTCACCCCACTTGCCATCATCGAAAGAGGAGGCCTTGACGCTGGTTTTGCCTGTATCCAGATTGACAGTCATCGGGATCTGCGGAACTCCATCTTTAAAGATGATATCGCCAATCTGCCATAGTCTGAATGCTCGTTCAATCTAACAATCAGTAAGATAACAATATCTCAACATTTAAATGTAATGGGAGAACGTACTGCGGCTGCCGCCAAGCCAATTGCTCCGACCGGTGGGGCACCAAGCATATCGTCGATCGCCGGAACTTCAACTGCTTTTTGGATGCACCCAACGTGGTGAGCCAGAGCACGTATCACAAACACTGAACGGAACAGTCCCGACCAGTCCTGTATGACAAGGGTACACCTTAGCAAATGTTATCACGACGATGCAAACACTTACACTACGATTGTCTCCCTCTGCATGAAGAAATGCAAACCTCTTTTTGTACAGCATGTGAGTAGAGAATTGTCGGCGACTTTCCCGGGTCGCATAACCATTTTCCTTGAAGTACGTCTTGATGATGGTCAGGGATAAGGAACCAAAGCCTGAGTGCCACTCATACATGCGCTGCGATACCTGCAAGAGCTTCAGTAAAGGTGCGGTCGAAATCATAGAAACTGACTTACGACTTTGAACACGGGGCATTGCACTGTCTTCACAATATACAAGACACCTGCCTTCCTATAAATGAAGTCCCATAGCACTTGCAGAATTGTCGCCAGAAGTATCCCTTTAATAGAGAAAGGATTGTCGCTCTTGCCCGCAGTCTGTATCGATGTCGGAACAAAGATGGCCTGCCATCGATTTCCATCTTGAGAGCCAGCCGGAAGTTGCTTATTGGTCCACGTCTTACGTGTGGCTACTCGCACATTGGATTCACCATCGTCGTCGAGATCAATGACGTCGTTGTCGTCATCTTCGACCTTGACAAGTTTTCTGGTTGGGTGCGCAGCCTCAGGCTCTGCGTCTGTACTAATGTTGTTAGACTTGTTCCCATTCTCCCCTTTCGGAGCCGACTAGATGTAAGGTTTGTAACGTTAGATTGCCATCGAAACTGAACTGACTACTTACAAGTTGAGATCTCTTGCGTTTTTGCTGTGGCTTAGGGTTCTCATCTGTGGTGTCTTCGACCTTGACTGCCATCTGGGAATCCACGGTCAGTTGATACTCAATCCTCGAATGCATTCTCTAAGTCATACATCTGCGGTCGAGCGCCTCGTCTTTGGCTTGGGAGTGACTGCAGAGTCTAGGTCGATGGGTCGCACTTTGACGAGTGCCTAATTCAAATACTGTCAAAAGGATCACAAATGGAGTGAGAGGAAAACAAACATTATTGGTCGCACGCTTCCCAGGACCTTTGATCGGACTGGACAAAGCAGCAACACGCTCGGTATCCTCATCATCGCTGAAAATGCTGCTGATATTCACTTGAACCGCTGGCGGCATATCAGCTGCATTGCCTCCACCTCTATTGAATACCGACCCCTCGCCTCTAGATTTGTCGCTAGATGCATGAGTTGACTGTGAAACCGTTTTACCTAGGGAGGTAGCCGTAGCCGACGATCTAGTGCTAGCGATCTTTGGGGGTGGTTCGTTCCAGTCAGCGGTCTCGTCCGACTGTTTTTTGACACCACCTGATAGGCCTTTGACGTTGGCGGAAGTCCTGCAGTTGCGACAGAGCAGCATGCATTGCATTAGAAGATGATGAAGATGGATGAGATAGGAGAACGAACTTGGGAAGTTTCGGCGCCTCATTGTCAGCTTGATCACGAGGTTGATCAACGTTCTTTGTGTTCTTCTTCACAGCGTGTCCTGGACCAATCTGCTTCTGACGGGACTCATCGATAGCCTGTCGCGTACCACCACCTTTTCTCAGTTTCCTCTTGGGCTGTATCTCCTCAGGCTTGTCCTCTTCAGTTTGATCGAGAATCGTCAAGATCGACTCGCGATCATCCTCTATGAGCGGATCGTCATCGGCCTCACTTTCAGATCTACCATGGTGTTTCTTGGTCTTCTTCACCGGCCGTTCGTCTTCACTTCCAGCAGGCTCTGTCAATTCAGCATCACTGGCTGAACCAACACGCTTGTCTTCACTAGTGACAGGCTGCTTAGCTTGTGCCCGACGCGCTGCCTTTGGAGCTTCATCAAGAACATTGAGCATGGCGTAGGTGCGATAAAGATGTTGGGGCTGACCAGTGACAGCTGGGCGCGTTACCCGGTCGCGTTCATTCCGATCGTCTTCTGCTGCCATCTTGTTCTCTACAAGTCCAACACGAAGAATGTGTTCCTTCTGAGCATCCTCAAGTAATTTCTTACGAGTGGCAGCCCCTTTCTTGTCCGCCGCAACTTCCTTTTTGCTACGTCGGGCTACCGGAGCGTCGATCTTCCCGGGGTGCTTATCAGCATTCGAGGAGCGCGTTTTGGGACCCATAACAGAGGCTAGAGATGTCGCGACGTGTGCGTGAAAAATGAAAAGCAGTGATGGTGGTAAGTAGGAGACAGTGGCAGGTGGAGTCGTTGCAAAAATTGTAAGTTTCAACTTCAACAATTATTGTCAGCGTGATCCAGCGCTTACTCGGTGAATCCCCCTCAGGATTATCTGCTCAAATACATAGATTACAGGCCCTTGTTGACATCTAGAAATCAATTTAAACCCTTTATTCTTCATTTTCTGACACCACCTCTGCCAATTGCTAAGTCACGGCTCGACACAAACCTCTATGGCACCAAGTCGCAGCGAGCCTGAGCGACCTCCTTTCAAGCACTTCAAATATCAATGCCAACAATGCAAACGATGGTTTCGAGAAGGTTTCGGACTCACGAATCATGAGCAAGCGGTCCATCAAAGGTACGGCCTTACTGTAGCATTGCCAGCCAGTGCCTCTACATTGCCGCAACAAGAAGACAATCAGAGGACACATACAAAAGGTAAGTTCCATCAGTCCGAGGGCTTCGGAGGAAGTCAATGACATACTAGCGGTCAACCCAGATCAGGAACAGCGACCAATTCATTGAAATCGCATGCACAGCGCAGAGAACGTTGATGTATCCAGACATATAGATCCTGATGCGGGGTACCAGTCGGACTCCGAGAGCATGGCTAGAGAATCCAATGAGGACGACATCAGTGTGGACCAACCATTCATGAATGCCAAATCGGATTCAGACGTAGATCAAGACATGGACGCTGAGCTCGGCATCCACAATAGCAACAATGAGTCCGACTCTGAGTCGTCGGCAAACGATCTGCGAGGTCATGTAGATGGCTCAGAAGTCTCTGACGCTTTGTCTTACCTCGATCCATGCAACCTTGGTAAGTACGCATGGTCCCGCCCTGAGTACAGCTTGAATGAGGACTGACCCTTTCTGACTTCAGATTTGCACGGAGATTCTGAGCATGGCTGTGAAGATGATGATGCCGGCTCTCATGAGGATGAGGACGTGTCTCAGCAAGGTCAGGACAAATCTCAAGACAATGATATTCATGAGAATGGAGAGCGAGAGTCTCCTCTAGGAGGCCTCAGCACCGATCACAATGAGTCGGAGGGTGAGGAGCCATTTGACTATGACAAGGATCAAGAAGATCTGCGCGACAACTCCCTTGAGTGTGAGAACGTCTTTGAGGAGCCGCCACACATAGATGAAGACTTATTGATCGATGAACCTGATGACCCGCAAGTTGAAGAATCCAATGATGGGCGCCGCGCCGATCTGGAGGATTTTGGTGAAGAGCATGAAGAACAGCCCCGGAATAACGTGGAGGAATCAGATGATTCAGGCTCTGAAGCGCCGGAGCCAGTTTTATCCGAGTTTCATGAGTTTCTCAATGGTATGTGAATAGACTATGTGCTTTGATTCCAGTGCTGACTGGGACTGTAACAAATATACTTCTCTCACTCACACCTGATATGCGCTGCACCCAATCTCTATTCCAGAGAGTGTCTACAGTATGCATACATAGGTGTTGATATGAAAGAAGTGTTAGTCTTAGAAAGGAAATAGGATAGTGGCATATGTGCTGGCACACAAACATATGTAAATATAGATGATAAGGGCATATAAGCCTAGGATAAGGGATTATAATAATATAATGGAATATAATTGAATAGATATGTAACGGCACGTTACATCCTCCCCTACCGGACTCGTACCACGGGTCCAACAGGAGGAAGGGCCCATCACACTTTGAAGTGGATGAAACCAGTGGAATGTATTCCTTGCAGGAGACAATGAAGTCCCCGCAGCAACAGTTCAC
The DNA here is from genome assembly GCA_036971615.1 of Amyloporia xantha. Classification (NCBI taxonomy): domain Eukaryota; kingdom Fungi; phylum Basidiomycota; class Agaricomycetes; order Polyporales; family Adustoporiaceae; genus Amyloporia; species Amyloporia xantha. Next base: position 372,366 of record JAYKKR010000029.1, read on the forward strand.
AATTATATTGTGAACTCTCCACGCAGGTCAAGGAGTAGTACTTAGACATGTGGCAAGCACAGTCCGCAGCAGAGTTGACATCAACACAAACCAGTCCCCAGAGACCAGTGAGTGCCAACATCGCATCTGAGTCCCAGGCAGTAGGGTCACTCTGCCTTTGGACCAGCAGGACACAGAGGGGTTACCTCTGCATCCTCAGCAATGTTATCCATTGCTGATGACCTGGAGAGGCATCAAGGTGCATCACCAAATCTGTCGTCGGTCATGATAGTGGATGACGACTGATTTGAGGAAATACGGCATGCCACACCGGTTAGGCATGTGGCAAGTCCACAGAGATATGCTGCACCAGTTGAGCATGCAGCATGTCCATAAATATGGCATCCTGAACTGTGAAGTATTCGGCACACCCACTGATGCACCACGCAACACCGGTTAGGCATGTTGCGTGTATGAGGAGACGACGCACATGGTGTCTCGACATGTCCATGCCGTTGATCTAGAAGGTCTAGTGCAATGGTTACACAGCGTCGATGAAGGCGCTGAGGGCATGAAGAAGCTGCGCCAGGAACTGACGCGAACCTCATATACTGGGAAGCCAGCGCTGGGGCACAGCGCAATGGCATCCAGTGGATAGATGACAGCATATGGCATGCTGTCCCTATCTGCATCAGAAGCAGTGACAGACTGCTCCTGGTATGTGCGTCGCACTGGTAGGTGTGACGTACGCTGGGATGAAGTGTACAACACATCAGGTGTTGTACGCTGGAGGAGAGGGAGTAACCTCTGTCGCGCCTCCACAACATATTCAATGTTGTGAAGACGGCATGCAGTAAGGTGCTGCAGCCATACTTCGATGTAGGCATACAGCTGTGAGTCATCTTCTGGAAGCAGAAGATACCACTGAGCGGCTTGCGCTGCTCTGCACCTTGCCAATATGACCTCAGTCTCATAGGCAAGGGCGCATTCACCTTCTATGCGCTCAGCATCTGAGATGCTGGGCGTATAGGGGCTTGAGGCGATGGAGGCGTTGTCGGTGGACATGGTGGTTGAGAGGATGGAGGATCCCTGTCCACGTCGACAGTCTATATAGACCTCCAGTGTCAATCGAAGTCGGTTACAGACTTCAATTCCTGATGAGCGCTGATGAGCGCTGGTCAGCAGACTCAAACCGGAATTGCAAGTATTCCATTTGAGGAGCGACAATCCCAGTGATATGGAATTGTCACTGAAGAGCAGGACCAATGGGAATTGGTCGGGCTCCCGGTCCCTCCCCCCTCGGAAAGATACCCCGGTCCGATGAACTTTGGCATCAGAGTCTGGGTTCAGTCGTTTGGAAGGTAGGATAGTGCGACTGGCAAGTAGCACTACAATTAGAATAGACAAAGTATAAAATACTTTATCTATCCACCGAAAGAATGGCCCAAGTCCAATAGAGACAAGGGTCAGACATTTAGAAAGGAAAGGAGATGTCGAGTACATAGAAGATGTACTCGAACACTTCACATATTGGTGCATGGAGACAGACAAACAACATGATAAGTTGTTTGTATGTCTATCGACAAGCATGTCTTGGGCATATTCACCCTCAGATACTCCGAGAATTGAGGTGAATATGCAGCCCAAGAAGCTTGCATGCATGTTCTCAAGCATCAGAGGACTTGAGAACAACAGCCTGCTTGACGCTACAGTACCGTGTACATCGGGCAAAGGCTCAGAGTGAACAGGGTGCAGAGGCGTGCAGTCAGCAATGCTGCTGCATGTATGATTCACCGTTGCACTCAGGGTAAGTCACTGCTCAAGTACTTGGGTACTTGAGAAGTGTGCTCCGCTCAATGCACCGATACATGGGCATTGAGTGGAGGCTCCCTCGAGTACTGTAGTACTCGGGTGGAGTACCCATCCTAATGCAGCACTACCATGCACATTGGGATGGGGTGGGTGATGGACGAGATACGGCGGATGCACGCGCTCGAGCATTAAAGTACTCGAGGACAGTGACCAACCCATCACGCCAACACGTACTTGAGTGTACGAACGACATGTCTCGTCGTTCACACGTACATCGTCGAGCATGGCAATGCTCAGGATGGCAGACGACCGGTACGCGCAGTCAGCAATGCTGCTGCGTGTATCGTCCGTGTCCGTGCTCTCGAGTACCAAAGTACTCGAGGGCGGTGGTCTATGTCCGTCGTCGAGGACGGTGCTCAGAGTGTACGCACCGTAGTCCCCGCAGGGGCGAGATCCGTCGAGTACAGAAGTACTTGGCGGATGCACGCTGCTGCCGCACCTACGGGGCGCGCCATCGCGGTGAGTGACGTCGAGTACCATAGTACTCGGCGTATATGCAGGGCTCCGCACACGTTTGCGTGAGCGGCGCCGTCTGCTGTCTGTGGCGTCAGACCGGGCACGGCAAGTACCTTCGAGTACAGGTGTACTCGAAGAATACGCACGTCCGATTGGGCTGGCGCGCGGGCGTCGAACGACAGCCCCCTCGAGTACTACAGTACTCGGGGAAAGTACCCTTCCCAACGCGGCACTAGCATGCGCGCTGGGCTTGGGCAGTGGGGAACGAACGACAGGCAGCGTATGCACGCAGTCAGCAGCGCTGCTGCGTGTATTGCTCGCGTCCGTACTCTCGAGTACCAAGGTGCTCGAGAACAGCAGTCTGCTCAACACTGCACCTCCGTGCGCGTCGAGCAGCGGCTCGTGTTGAACGTCCAGCAACGAGGGCATACACTCAGCCATGCTGGTGTATGCAGCGTTCGCATCCGTGTCCTCGAGTACCTCAGTGCTCGGGAACAACGGCCCACCCAGCGCTGCACCGCTGTGCACATCGGGTGGTGGTTGGGAGCGAGGAGGTTGCGGCGGACTCGCTCGCTCAGCCGTGCTGAGGCTCGCTTCGCACGCACCCCTGTCCTCAAGTACAAGTGTACTTGGGGACCTTGGTCTGCCCGGCACGGCACTGCTGTGCGCGCTGGGTAGCGGCTCGGAGAGGAGGTGAGGCGGAGTAGGTGCGCCGTCATCACCACTGGCATGTGCCTTACTCGCGTCCCCGTACTCAAGTACAGTACTTGAGTACGGCGTGTCCCACGCGCCGACGTTAGGGACACTGTGCGCGCAGTCCTGCGCCGGTGCCTGTGTGCCCGAACGAAGCATCTGCTCGAGTACCAGTGTACTCGAGTAGTGTGCCTTGATCGGTACACTCGCACTCAGTCGTTCGAGTACGATACCCTCGAGTACAGTAGTACTCGAGTAGTACATCCACCCCAACGCAGCACTGTAGTGCGCGTTGGCGTAGGGCTCCGAGCGAGCAGTCAGTGGGGCATACGCGCAGTCAGTTATACTGCTGCGTGTATCACCTTCATCCGTGCACTCGAGTAGCAGGGTACTCGGGAGCGTCGGATTGTCCTGCGCGCAGGCGTTGACAACTCTGCACGTGCAGACTTGTACAGCCGGCGGAGGATGCGCGCAGTCAGCTATACGGCTGCGTGCATCGTTCGCATCCGCGCTCTCGAGTGGGGGCGCACTCGGGGGCGACGATCTATCCGGCGTACTCGAACAAGATGCCTGCTCGAGTACTCGAATACTTGAGCAGGGTGTCTTGTTCGGCATGCCCACGCTCGATTGATCCACCAACTTATGTACCCCTGATGCACCAACATGACGGGTAGGCCCAGGAACGCTTATGCACCAGGCAGCGCATTGGCCTGGCTGTTGATGCATCACTTCCTGGGGCTTCGCCGCCCCCTTCGGCATCACGGCTTATTGCCATATCAGGTAGGTATCTATTAGAAAGGCCCTAGGCCATTTAATTTACAGCGAAATTTGTATTTTGGTGCCACAGACTCATTTGGGCATCAAAAACCATGTAAAAAACAGCAAAAAAATAGATTTTTATTTTTTTCAGTAGCTACAGTAGCTACAGGCTATAACAGTACAAATATGAAGAATTGTATATAGCCCCCGGCCTGCTGCAGTGTAAGCGAATGCAGATCGAGCGAGGGGGGAGGGCCGGGTGAGCGCAGGCCGAGCGAGCGCCTACGGGGGAACGGGGAGACCCAAGCGTGGCTGGGCAAGCGAGTGGGGACCGGGCGAGCGGGCGACCACGGATGGGGGGAAGTGAGCGCGGATCGAGTGAGCGAGCATGGAGGGGGCAAGCGAGCGCGGACGGGACGAGCGCGGGCGGGATGAGCACGGGCGGGACGGACATGGGCCGTACAAGCGTCGGCAGGATGAGCGTGGGCCGTACGAGCAGCGGCGGGACGAGCATAGGCAGGGCGGCGAGTGTGGAGGGGGCGAGCGGGCGCAGATGGGACGAGCGCAGGCGGGACGAGCACAGGCGGGCAGGACGGAAATGAACTGTACGAGTGTCGGCGGGACGAGCACGGGCGGGACGGACATGGGCCGTACAAGCGTCGGCAGGACGAGCATGGGAGGAATGGATATGAGTGGGACGGGCGTCGGCGGAACGAGCATGGGCAGGATGGACGTGGGCCGTACGAGCGGCGGCGGAACGGGCACGGGCCGTACGAGCGGCGGCGGAACGGGCACGGGCCGTACGAGCAATGGCGGGACGGGCATGGGCAGGGCGAGCAGCGGCGGGACGGGCGCGGGCAGGGCAAGCAGCGGCGGGACGGGCACGGGCCGTACGAACGTCGGCGGGGCGCGCATCGGCAGGACGAGCGGGGACCGTACGAGCGTCGGCAGAGAAAGCACGGGCAGTGCGAGCGTCGGTGGGACGAGCGTGGGCAGGATGGACAAGGACGGATGGAGCAGGAGGCAAGCGTCAAAGGTCAGGGAGGTGGCCAGCGGCGACGGCGTACGGACACCATTGATGCTAAACAACAAGATGTCAGTACTTTTACAAAGCTGCAAAACAAAACAAAATGAACTTACTTTTGGACGCTGCTCGCAGGCAGCAGCGGGACGACGACGGCGTCGTCGTCGTCGTCGAGCAGACCAAGGGTGACGCGTCACCTCTGGCAGTCCGGGAGATGCCGGTATACCTAATCTAGAAGGCGTCTTAAACGTCTTATACTCGTCTTAAAGTGGCGGAAGCACTATTGCGTTCTCAATAGTGCTTCCATCTCCTCAAAAATTCATATGAGGACATTTAAATAGTATTAGAATAGACTCACCGAATTTGAGCGATACAGGACGAAGAGTGTGTGTTGAGGAAGAGGCCCGAGTCGGCCGAGGCGTGGCACAGCCAATTAGGTGGCGCGCTCAGCCAGGCGCAACTCGATGCTCAAAACGTCTGTTAACCTACTTACACGGCCGTTTCGAATATTGCGGCCGCCAACATCTACCTATCCACCCTAAAACTTATTTATATATACTCTCTATTACAGGTTGTATTTCAGTCTCTCAATTCATAGGCTAGTCTATATTCTATTTACCAAAATATGCCGGATGTTTACTATCCTGGACCCAAAATACATATGTTTTGTTTATATCTCTCTGAGGAAGTGAGAAATAATCAAAATAACTAAGAGACATACTATTCTATACATTCTTACTACTATCCATAGGTTACATGCCGAAAATATTTCCTCAAAATAGCCGTACTCACTGAGCAGCGCGAGCAAAACTTCAGCCACACACCCAAATCGGGTAGTCCGGCTGTTCCCGTAGTGCGCGCCAACAGCGACGCGTCAGCGTTGGTCGTCTCCTCGACGTCGTCCACAACGTTGACGACGTCCCGCTGCTGCCCGCGAGCAGCGTGATAAAGTAAGTTAACAACATTATTTTGTATCTTTCAATTACTGACTGGGTATCTGTAAACACAGTCCGACAGCGCACATCCCCGCATCAAGGCTCACTCCCCTGCCCACTCCCCTGCCTACCCTCCTGCTGCTGCGGCGTCGCTGTCCCCGCTGCACCGTCGCTGTCCCAGCTGCGCCATCGCCATCCCCGCTGTGCCGTCTTTATTCCCGTTGCACGCTCACTGCTCGCACTGCACACTTCCAGCCCCCGTTGTACAATCAGCACCCTTGCTGCGCGCTCACCCCGCCCTGCCTGACTCGTCTCACGCCGCCGCACATTTGCTCGCCCTGCCTACTCCGCCGCACGCTCGCCCTGCCTACTCCGCCGCACGCTCGCTCGATCGCGCCGCGGGCTGCTGCTCCCCCGTCCGCTGCACGTCCGCCGCTCCCCCGTCCGCTGCACGCCCGCCGCTCGCTGCTGCATGCCCGCCGCTCCCCTGTCCGTGCTCGCTCACCCCGCCCTTGCACGCTCGCCCGGCCCTTGCACGCTGCTCCTGCCCATGCAAGCTGCCCCGCCCGTCCATGCTGCCCCATACTCGCTCACCCGTCCCTTGCACGCTCACCCGTCCCTTGCTAGCTCGCCCGACCGTCCGCGCTCGCTCCGACCGTCCGCGCTCGCCCGACCGTGCGCGCTTGCTCCGTCCATCCGCGCTCGCCCGTCCGTGCGCGCTCGCTCCGTCTGTGCGCGCTCGCTTCGTCCGTCTGCGCTCGATTCATCCGTCCGCGCTCGCTTCGTCCGTGCACGCTCCCGCGTCCGTCCGCGCTCACTATACCTATTGTATATAGCTTTTGTTATCATTGTACCCTAGCTACTGAAGTGAAAAAAGAAATCCCATATTTTTTGCCATTTTAATACATTTTTGGTGCCCAAATAAGTCTGTGCCACCCCTGATATAAATTCCGCCACATATTTTGTGACCCAGACCCTTTTGGAAATCTACCTACCTGATATGGTATTAAGCCGTGATGCCGAAGGGGGCCTACGGCGAAAGGGAGGAGGCCCCGGAGGTTCCGGCGAAGCCCCAAGAAGTGATGCATCAACAGCCAGGCCAATGCGCTGCCTGGTGCATAAGCGTTCCTGGGCCTACCCCTCATGTTGGTGCATCATTAGTACATAAGCAGCTGATTGATCGAGCCTGATACTCTCGAGTACAGCAATACTCGAGCAGTATGCCCGTCCCAGCATAGCACTCTGGTGCACGTTGGTCCGGGGTGCGAGGCGTGGGGTATACGGCGGCTGCGCACAGACAGCTGTGCTGCTGTGCGCGTCGCTCGTACACCTGGCCATGTTCCCGAGTACTAAGATACTCGAGAACCTCGTTCCACCCAGCACAGCACGGATGTGCGCGTTCGGCGGTGGTCCTTGGCAGGCAGTGGGCAGAGCAGGTGCGCCGTCAGCTATGCTGGCGGGCACACCCCTTACCGTTGCATTCTCGAGTACTTCTGTACTCGAGTCTGACAGCCCACCCGGCGCGGCGCAGGTGCGTACGTCGGGCGGCGGCTCTATGCGGGTGGCAGACGAAACGGGTGCGCCGTCAGCTAGGCTGACGAGCGCACCGCTCTCTGTCGCGTTCTCGAGTACGTGAGTACTCGAGGGTAGCAGTCCACCCAACGCGGCACTACTGTGCGCGTTGGGCGGCGGTTCGGGGCGGATCGCGGATGAACTGGGGTACTTACTTGTACTGGGGCCCCTGTTCCCGGTTCCTATACCCTCCCGGGCGCGCAACCGCCCGGCGAGTTCGTCCTGCGGAAGCAAGACGTCGTTCGAGTTCTCTTGAAGAACCGAACGTCGAGGATGAGAGCCGTACGGCGCATCTTGACGCGTCGCAGAGGGCTGCAGCGTGCCGTCGTTGGACGGGACACGCTGTGGTGGCAGCGGCTGGGAGTCTTCTTGTACGGGCCGTTGTAAGTCGAGACGGTGCGCCGTCCCGTGTGCGAATGTGTTCGTCCGAGGGGCTATAGAGGAGCTGCGAGCTTCCGAATAAAAGTGATCTGGTGGTGGTGAGTGTGTAAATGGTGGAATGGTGTGACAGACCCGGTTCTATGCTCGGAAAGTGCTCGTCCTAGTAGTTGTGCCGCTGTACTATGTCGAATCCCGGTGGAAGCCTCTGTCTCTGAAACCTAGAAGGTGCCCGCTGGCACTTGATCGCTTCCCTCCGCCGCGTGCGGAGAGCCTCAGTATCGCGGTATCACAGTATCGCAGTAAAGTCGTATAGAGAGCCGCTGCAGCTCTACACTAAACCCGGTGAAAGAATAGAAAGAACGCAGTTTGCCCTGCCACTTGCAGAGCCCCGGTGTCGCAGTGTCGCAGTGTCGCAGTGTCGCAGTGTCGCAGTGTCGCAGTAAAAGACGTATAGAGTGCCGCTGCAGCTCTACACTAAGCCCGGTAAGAGAAAGAGAGTGTCTATTGCCCAGTAGTGAGATGTACAGGGGAGTCCTAGTAGTATTGTACCAAGGGGGGGGGGCTCCCTAGCTAGCTACCTCCCGGCCACGTCGTCTACCCTCCGCTGACTAAGCGGAACGAAGCGGTGTCACTCCGGAAGGAAGAATCGCAAAATCGGAATAAAGCGGAGGGAAGGGGAGGAAAGATAAGATAAAACACCAAAACCAATTAGAGCAAAAATGCAAAATAAATGAGAATCAAATCGAACACCAAAGCTGTATGGTAGACACGGAGGAGGGAGGAACAACACCTGAGGAAGAGAGAGAATGAGATGCTTGCTTGTCCGTGCTTTCACCCCCCAGCCCGATACCTCTCCTTACACCGTACTGGCATGCTCGAGGGTACCGGGCGCGTCTGTTCGGGTTCCGCGGCCGTGGGTGTTGCAGTGGTGGTGGAGTTGGCCGGTGTCGAGGTGAGAGTGGAGGTGGTGGTGGTGGTAGCGGAAGAAGACGCGTGTAGGCGCTCGCCGCGCCGCGCATCGGGAATGACTGCGCGGGGCATCGGGCGCAAGCCTCGGGCAGTCCCAGAGATCCCCGTTGCAGGTCTGCTGGGCCTCGCCGGCTCGTTCACGGGAGAGGACCACTGTGAAGCACGTCGCTCTTCGTCGTGATCGAGCTGCGCCATGACACAGTACCGGATGGTACTGACTGCCATGAGTGCGCGCTCTTTGCGCTCGAATCCGTACCATCTCGCTCGGTCGTCGAACCGAGTGACTCGTCTCTCGAAATCCTCGAGAGGCATCTCGATTAAATCTGAGATGGCTCTTTCAAATGACAGGGACCTTCTCTCCCAGTGAACCCAGGAGGGAAGGTCTTGGGCTTTCCAAGCATTGCATGAAGAACTGTGAGCTTCTTCATGTAATGGATGCAACACCTCAAGGCATTTAGCCAAGAGGACAGTTCCAGCTGGCCACTTAGTGAAGTAGGCAGTTGTAAATGTATGCATGCGCTGTAAACTCTCCCAGGTTGTAGAAACCTGACAAAGTCAGAGGAGCGCAAAAATGTGTAACAAATATACTTCTCTCACTCACACCTGATATGCGCTGCACCCAATCTCTATTCCAGAGAAAGTCTACAGTAGTGCATACATGGATGTAATGTGAAAGAAGTGTTAGTCTTAGAAAGGAAATAGGATAGTGGCATATGTGCTGGCACACAAACATATGTAAATATATATGATAAGGGCATATAAGCCTAGGATAAGGGATTATAATAATATAATGGAATATAATTGAATAGATATGTAACGGCACGTTACAGGGACTCAACAGGTACTCCATGTGACGAACACGGAACATTCCTCCCACAGGGTACACCACCACCTGCAAGACAGAGACCCGCGGATGATGACTGGACACCCTATAAGAGTCAGATTCAATTTGAAACCGCCGAATTTCTCTACACACGGGAGCAGATGTCAGCTGGTAATATCAATATCCTCCTCAAACTCTGGGCTGCCACACTTCTCAAACATAACGACACTGCACCGTTCGATAACGTGGCAGATTTGTACAAGACCATTGACAGCACACAGCTGGGTGACGTCAAATGGCAGAGCTTCAGTATGAAATACGAAGGCGAGCTTCCTGACGATGATATCCCTCCATGGATGTTGGCTGAATTCGATGTTCTATTTCGCGACCCGCACCTTGTTGCCCAACATATGATCGGTAATCCTGACTTCAACGGAGAGATGGATTACGGCCCAGTCCGAACATTTGACAAGGATGGGCATCGTCAAGTAAAGGATTTCATGTCTGGGGACTGGGCCTGGCGACAAGGTGTCAGTCACCTACCGGCACTTGATCACCATGCGTGGTTGGACTGATCTTTTGTTTGTTAAAGGACATTATCTCTGAAGATCCGGAAACTCATGGGAGCGCGTTCATTCCTATCGTTCTCGGTAGTGACAAGACGACAGTCTCAGTAGCAACGGGCCAAAACGAATACTATCCACTTTACATGGGGATTGGCAACACTCACAACAATGTGCGACGCACACATCGTAATGCGCTGGTTCTAATCGGATTCTTAGCGATACCAAAAGGTACGGTTGTCTCATGAACCAATTATGATGGCTGACTCATGGCACATGCAGCTGATCGACGATATACCGATGACACCAGATTCCGCAAATTCCGCCGGCAGCTATTTCATACATCGCTGTCCAGAATATTACAGTCACTCAAGCCTGGGATGACAAAGCCTGAAATCGTCCGCTGTGCCGATGGTCATTTCAGGCGCGCCATCTACGGCATTGGACCATATATTGCAGATTACCCTGAGCAAGCTTTGCTCGCATGTATTGTCCAAGGCTGGTGTGCTAAGTAACCCTCTTTTCTTACGGATAATGGTTCGATTTTGATCTGCTCTGGAATTCAGATGCACAGTGAGAAACACCGACCTGGATGAAGCCGGAAGCGGACGACGATCGCGCGACCATACAGATATTCTGGTCGAAGCGTTCGAGCTTGGTACGCTGTGGACTGACTATGGCATTGTCAGAGATATAGTAGTGAGTATACCTCTAGTTTCTCAGTTTTGTTGTTTCAGATACCTCTCCTTCTGTTGTTGTATACCGGGACTTACCAACAAGGACGGAGTCTCCTGCCACTAACATCTACATAGATTCGTCTCCGAGTCTACTGAGTCCCTCCATTTCGACAAAAGCTGTAGCAGTCTCCCGTCAATGTGGGCGCCGCGCAACTAAACAAGAGGAGTTCTAAGACTACGGCCGCGCCACGCCAATCTCCGCCTCACCTCTGCCTGGTCCCCCGCCTCCGCTGAGCCGATCGCGTCCATCCCAGACGACTACTACTGCCCAGGCCTCCCCGATGCCGACGCTGACTCCCCGCCCTGAACACGACCGCCCACGCAAACACAATGATGCTGATGCTCGCACGCAACTTGGACGTCGACAGCGCGGTCTGCAGCATTTGTGAGCTCGAGGACCGCTTCATCCGCCCGTTTGGGTACCCGTGGTTCTTCCCCAACAACGAGCCCTTTGACGAAGAGTTCAAGCAGTGCGTTTCCCGACCCCTCCATCCAGCAGTCCCTTTGTCCTTCTTTTTTGTCCCGTTCTGCTCCCTCGTTTCGCTATCTTCTCCTTCCTCTTCGTCATCCTATTTCTTGCTCGATCCTTTCCCTTCTCCCAAAAAAGGTCACCCACATATTGTCTGCCTGTCGTCCGCCCATCATCTCCTTCGTCCTCTCTTTCCTCTGCTCTTATTCCTGTTCGCCCATTACCTGATCTTCTCCTCCCTCTCCTCTTTTCCTCCTCGCTCCCTAGGCACTCGCTCCTCTCGTTACCATGCTCATCTCCTTTGCAGGCACATCTCCAATGTCATCGGCGGTCTCCTTTGGGCTCGTCCCGCGCGAGCATTGGACGCAGCCAGTCCGGAAGCCTCATCATCTACTTAATCCTCCCCTCTTTCTGAAGATGATCAGCCTATACGCAAAATTGCCGAGGATCTGAAGCTGTCGGTGAAAGATTCCGTAGCCAGTGATGATCCAAACAAGTATATCTACAAAGTACAAATATTTGAAGAGGAACAGCATCCTGGTGCCGGTAGAAGCCACGAGAAGAGCAAGGCCAAGGATATGGCAAGATGGAGCGGAAGTTTGATGGATGTACACTGTTCAGTCGTAAGGTGTGTCTTACGCGCAGCCATCACATCGTGCAACATCGCTCACATGCAGGACAACACAGTCGCGATCGCCTTACATTCTCCAAGTCGATCCTGCGACACTTCATCCGGGACTGTGTCGACCGAGCACCAGCTGTAGCATCACCTTGGACTGTCAAGCCTGCAATCGCAGAATGATATGGTGCAAACACAGTCATGCCGGAGGAGACGCGAAGGGGTGTGGAAAACATAAAAAAGGGCGAAATTGACAAGCAAAAGAAAGTCTGGGAGGACAAGGAAGGTCCGGCAACGAAGAAGCAGAAAAAGATGACTGCGGCTGCAGAGGAGAAAGGTGTGTCCATCGTGATCGATTTACTCTGCATGCCTCAGTTCTCTAACCTTTCAGTGAAAGCACTTGCTACCGCGTCTGCAAAGCAAGAGCGCATCAGCACTTTTGCATATTCCTGGCACCCTGACAGCCCTGACATAATTTCGTCAGGCTGTCAGAGCCGTCAGGCCACAGGGACATTAGTTTAAAACCAAATATAATATGGAAAATAAAATGCACTCATACAGAATTGAACCCCAAGACTTAGACAAACAAGAAGTAAACATTAAGTATGACCACTACACCACAAGACCATAAATATGTCAAACTACTTAAACATTATGCTCTGAAGTTTCTCCAAGGGTTTCAATCTATTTGGACTTCAACAAATTTCGACTTTTTGACTTCTTTTATATTGAGTCAAATGAAGCCAGATTAGGGAAATACCAATTCAGATACAGACCTATGCAATGCTGATTATTTCCAAAACAATGTCAAATAGTATTGCATAGACTCCACCATTATAATATATCAGGTTGCATGTAATTCCAAGTCTTGTTAGAGTGCACATATTTGAAGACCCTTGGGGATTAATTATGATATATTGATTAAATAGTCAGCTTTAAAGAAGCTGTTATGGTGTAGTGGTTATGTTGCTCTCATACTTATCATATATACTAATGCATGAGTTCAATTCCTGTCAATGGCATTTTATTTTCCGAGTTTTAGTTAGTTCTCTGACAAACACTGACAACCCTGAGCATCCTGACGGGTTTTCTCTGATGGAGCACCTAACCCAAACTGACAGCTGGTGCCCTGACACCCCTGACAGGTCCTGAAAGGCCCTGACAAGCTGTTTGTCAGGGCTGTCAGGGCATTTGCAGAAGTTCTGATGCGCGATGCTCGCGAGAAGGCAGATAAGGTACAGAACGCAAAGGAAGAGAGTGAACGACTTGCTGCAGAGAAGAAAAAGAAGAAGCCACTACGATACCCCACCGAGGATTTGGACGTCGTCATAGGCGACAAAGAAAAGAAGGTGGGGGTAAAGCTCAAAAGACCGGTCCCAAGTCGTCTAGCCATGCCCTTCGGCAGTGATACGGCCACAAATGAAGCTTTCATCATGGCATGGAATTTCTTGGTCGTTTATGGGTAAGTGTATCAGATGGTGGACTTCATGGTCAGACACTCACTGGAGACACCTTCGACCAGTCAACCTCTTCACTTATCGTCATTTACAATGGATGAGTTTGAGCAGGCTCTACAACATTCTGTTCCAGAACAAGCATGCACTCTGCTCACTGAGGTGCATGCCACGTTGATTTACAACCTTTGTATAGTACTGTACCGTCCAATTGTCACAGCGCACTCCTTTCCCTCTTGCGCATGAAAAAGGAAGCGGATAGTGACGACGAGGAAGTTCTCGGCGTAACAATCGACAGGCTTGTTGCTGCTATGGCCGACGTAGGTAGCAACTGGGAACGGGCACCTTTGCGGCACTCTGAGGGTCGAGAAGGCTGGGAGGAATCCCTTGTCGGCTGTCTGAAAGACGTACGCTCAGTCCTCATTCATAGGCGAAATTTTCTCGCTGACGGTTGTTCGTAGCATGCCAATTTTGGCAACTTCCCGTGGATCCGCGAGATCCTAGTCCTTCTACCGCAATACGCTCCTGCAGTAGTACCAGTGGTACTGGTGTGTCGAGTGCTTATCAAGCGCCCTGCTCGATTTGTGCTACTCACTGATGTTGAGTGCTACGCCAGGCCGGACGTGCATGCGCGTGTGCCGCTCACCAGCAAGGTCATCTTTGCAGAGGCAAGCTTTTCCTCAGGCTTCAGCTCTCCCGTGCACTCACAACGTTCTCTTACTTTTGGTTCTAGTTCTATGTGTTCTCCTCGCACAACGCGTGCCCATGCTGTCCTCCCTATTTGCCCACCTCCCCTGCCTTTCTGACACCCCGCGCCCGGCACACCCTGTCTTGAACGCGCTCATCCACGCCTTAGCCCAATGTCCCATGCTCTATTCCCACCTCGAGAGTGGGCAGGTAGATCTTGACGGACTCGGCACGAAGGCAATAGACACCATACGCACCCCCCTCTCTCGTTCCCACACGCCGTCCCTCCCTTGCTTCTTTTCACAGCTCCCATCCGGACATCCTTCCCTCGGCGTATCAAGTCCAAGGGATTATGGCGTCACCCCAAGAATCACCCGGCACTCCCACCTGCCTCCCGTTCGTCTGTTCCCTCGCTCGTCGTATGCTGAAAGCACAAACACGAGTCGTGAACTGGACACGTCGCTAACACGTGCTATAGGGTGACACCTCGGATCTGTCCATCTCGGCCCATGGACCGTACAGATCAGTGCGGCACACCGGGACACCCAGTACAGACAGTGATTGAAAATCTGAATGGCCCGAAGCGCTCGAACAGCACTCCCCGTCCATGAAGTCTGTCCTAAGTGCTTTCGCCGGACAGCAAAATCTTCAATCTTCGATTTCCGAGCGCAGCGTGAGCGAGACGTATTGGGGATGGCAAGAACAGACAGGGACAGATAGTACGTATGCCTACCACCCATTGAACACAGGAACCCGCCGCTCACAGAGGTCCACGATCAGTGGGTTCACCGGACAGCGAAACCTCAAATTTGGTATTTCTGGCGTCAGCCTATGGGACCCTCCGTGCGCTCCACGAGTACAGCGACGAGGCCCGTTTTGCCTACGCCCACGTCGATCTGGTCCTTTTCCTCTGCTAAAGGTTCGCATCAAAGTAGGCGACTAAGCAATAATTCATTTGGGTCGGGCAAGTTGCGTGATCAAGCATATCTCCGGGAAACCAGACGAGGTGGGAGAGAGAAATCTTCGATCTCCATCACACCTTCGGAGTAGCACGATCACAAGCATTCAGGCAGGGAACGTTTCGGTCTATTCAGACAACCAGAGTCTTAGGCCGAGCACCCCGATAGGCAGCACGGCCCTGGACGAAGTGATCAGGGAGCTGGAAGAGGAAGGCGATGACGAAATCGTAATGGAACAGTCTCCCATAGCACATGGGTACATTACCAGTCTCAACAGTGCTGTGGCTGCTGCTGTGCGTCATTCTCCACCCTCATCATGTTCGTTCAGAATCCAACTCACACTTGTCGGCATGTTCTTGTGTAGGTGGGAGGTTCTCCTCTTCTTCTGTCGGCCGAGCCCGACACTGGAACTGCCCTTTCGTCAGACGATCGCGTGGCTCAAGAGGACTCTCATCGCTCATCGCCATACCCTCGCTCTCGAACAACCTCTCCCACACCTCGTCTTCCTGGTTACATCCCAGGCATGCCGAGACCGATGACTCCTCGTGACCCGACTTTCGATTCTGACGATCAAACTCCCTCGACTACTCCTCGTGCTGTATCTCCTCGTCTCCCGTTTTCCACTCCTTCGTATTCAGCTATGCCTGCGCAAAGTCTAGTCACTACCGTGCAGAGAAGTAACTCCAGCACATCGACGGCTCGTCACTCGCCCGTACCAGTATCACCAACAATTTCATCGACGCCGCCCTTGTTCTTCAACCGAAGCACAAATGGCAGGTTTACGCCGGACGATCGTCAGCGCAACGGTGGTAGCTCCCCTACCGCTGATGTTTTTGACTCGTCGAGTCCGGTCCGCAGACGCCCCATCTCGCCTCTCTCAGGTCCTACTTTCCAATCATTGGCAGGTACACCCCCACGATCGAGTACCCCTTCCAACGTGACGTGGAACACGGTGTCCAGCCCGACAAGTACGAAGGCTCTTGGGCGCATTGAAAGCATGACGACGCACAGCAGAAATGGTAGTAGCACTAGCATCGCAGACACGAACTCGGACGCCCTTGAGCGCTCGAACTCTATTCCGCGATCACTACGTTCACCCGCATTACCGGATTCCCCTTGGGTGGATCGCGGGCTAGGTGGGAATGTTCCACCTGCGCAGGCAGCGGAGGATCGACCCCCGTCCGCGATGTCTGGTGTAGAATTAGGGTCTCCCCTTCAACTTTTGGGTCGTCCACTTCGTTCACCAACTCCGACGACGCATAATAGGTGGAAGTCGATGACCTCGCCTTCTTTTCCTGAACCTGTGAACTCCATCGCGAACGGAGACGGCTACAGCCCTAGTCGTCGTTCTTCGAAACAAAACCATCATGCTTCATTTTTGCTGGGTTCCTCGCATGGGCTCCTGCTCTTTCCAGTCGCAAACTCATCATTCGTGGGATGACGATCACAAGAAGGATCAATTATTCGGTCTTTTTACTAGTCTTGATCAACAATACTCAGAATGGCATGATGTCTCCGGGGTCGACAAGTCGAGTTCTTCGATGCCAGGAATGTCTCCATATGAAGGATTGGACATTGAAGATGTCGTGCAGAGGCAGACAGGATTGACCAAGGGCGACTTCTTAGCGATTCAGGACAAATTAGTGAGCACTGTGCTGACGAAGGCTGTAACTCCCGATGGCCGTAATCGCGCGTCGTCTCTACGGAGGAGAAGACCATCAACCTCACAGTCACATTATTCAATGAACGGCACTGACAATAAGGTATAGTGGTCAACATTTGGGTAGTATATGGTGGTTGATCCCTGTCACAGGTTGTGAGCTCCGCACCCCAGCCACAAGGGTCTTTCGATGTAGCTGCTTTGCGGACCGTCGATCACATTGCCAAGGCAAGCGCGCTTCTCGATTCAGTTGTGGATAGTATCGAGTCTCCGCGAGTACAAGCATCTCTTATCCTGGATACAGAAAGGTCTACGACAGTTGTCAAGGCCCCTCCTGATTCTAGACTCTCCGAGTCCAGTCCTGGTCGACGGAATTGCGCACTCGCAGATGCTCTTTTCAGGTCGGAAGACAAGGAAAGGCCGGCGACTCCTGCAGATATGCTCTCTATGAAGACTGATGACGTCTTCGCTGCGCACGAACGAGTACGCAAACCTGTTAGAGTAGACGCTCGCGCGCTAAGCGCCGTAGTACAAACACGTACATACACGGCCAGCGCGATCTGTGACGGCCTCCTTCGTATACATTGCTTGCTTCCGCGACTTCTTGTGGGCCTTAGGTGTCGGTGTCGGTGTCTGTGCTCTCTCGTGTCCTCTCACTTCTCATCTCTGGGCTATCTCAGATCATATCTTCCATTCATTCTGCTGAAAGGTTATGAGCCCCGCGCTCCTCTGATCTGAGACAATCTTTTACATTTCTATCTACTGCAATCAACAACCCATCCATCCACTATGTCGACTTCATCTGGCACTATTAGCCTCCTCATGGCTAAGGTCGATCCTCTGACCGACAAGAACTGGCATCAATGGAGAAGCCAGATCATGATGGTCTTTTGAGTGAGTGGGAGTCATGGGATTGTTGATGGGACGGAGTCGAGGCCTGCGTCTAAGGATGAGGAGTGGGTGAAGAAGAATGAAGGAGCTCTGCCTATAATCTGGGCCTTGGTGAGCAAGGATTTGCAGCATCTTGTTGAGGGGGAGAATTCGGGTTCAACTGCGTTTGCGGTGCTGAAGAAGAAGTTCGAGAGCTCCACTATGGCTCGTCGTGTGGAGTTGCGGAAGGCACTTTACGGTGCTGTCCATGATCCCAGCAAGCCCATGGATGTCTACATCCAGGCTGTCACGATCGCTGCGGCACAGCTCAAAGCTATCGGCCACACCGTCGAGGACACCGAGATCAAGGACATCATTTTGATGAACCTTCATCCTTCCTACCATGTCATTCGTGCAACTCTCCTCTCTCAGTCTACTGAACCCGATCTCGCTACGATCAAGTCTGTCCTCGCTGGATCTGCGATCGCTGTCAGCCATGACGTTGGCATGCATATCAAGTCTGAGTCCGATTTCGACACTGCTCTTGCTGCTCGAGATGGTGGAAGGGGGTTCCGTGGAACAAGGGGGAGAAGTGGATCAGGTCAGCGGAGTTCCTCAAACTTTCCGGTTGATGAAAAAGGCTATCATTGGTGCGACACGAACAATGATGGTACGTGTCATCGCTGTGGTCGACCTGGTCATATCGCTGCTCGCTGCATGTATGACATGCCTCAACACGTGAAGGATTGGGCGATGGGTTGGAATTCTGGTGAGCGTGCTCGGTTGGCACAGGATGGTCTGGATCCCAGTGTTACATATGCTTCTGCTTCTGCTCATCATGTTGTTGTTGAATCTTTGGACTCACCTCCTGCTTCTCCACGTTATCCTAATTCTCGTCTTCCACATTCTCGATCTCGCACACCTTCCCCCGATGCTTATGATATCAGTCCCATTGATTTTGTCCGACTGATTTGATACTTTACTTATTTGGTTCAGTGGGAGCTTTTAGCGTGCTCACGTAGTGGGAGTGTTAGAGTAGACGCTCGCGCGCTAAGCACCGTAGTACAAACACGTACATACACGGCCAGCGCGATCTGCGACGGCCTCCTTCGTATACATTGCTTGCTTCCGCGACTTCTTGTGGGCCTTAGGTGTCGGTGTCGGTGTCTGTGCTCTCTCGTGTCCTCTCACTTCTCATCTCTGGGCTATCTCAGATCATATCTTCCATTCATTCTGCTGACAAAACCTGCACCGGAGGATCCGTTATCCCCGCTATTCTCGCAAGGTAACATGCTGAGCCCATCACCGTCGGATCTCTGTCCGCCAACCATGCCCAACTTCAATTTATCACGTCCGGGGAATAGCCCTCATGTCGACGCAGCGCAGTTGGCTGTGTGAGTTCGGGATGAGCTCTCTTACGGACACTACAACTCCGTTCCAACAATCTCCTTGCCAGTTCCATGCTTCTCCTGCTGTTGGCCTGCTGCTACCCTTGTTGACAACTCAACCTTCTCAGACATCAAGATTGATACTGACTACGTGAATGTGGGACTAGACCCGCAACAAGCGAATACCAGCAAGTGAACAAGGAGTGGGCAGGAGAGGCGAAACCGTTGCGCCGAGCAAGCCTACTCCAGGCATAAGATGTCTCGGAAGGTCAAGAGATTTGCCTTATAATGCGGATCACGTCGACACCCATTTACCAAAGTTACTTACTAGCTTGGTTTCATGTGTTCTTTTTATATTTCATTTATCATTTGCTGTCGTCAGAATTGCTTTGCTGATCATTTACTATCACAGCCATTCACAAATGACTTCCCACGCGCTGACATACATGAACTGTTGTCGCCTGATCTTTTGCATCAATTGATCAAAGGGACATTTAAAGACCACCTCGTCGAGTGGATACAAGACTATATCAAACTTAAATACCAAAAAAAGCAAGCAGAGGTCATCCTTGCCGACATCGATCGACGGTATGTCTATCGTCATCCTGACATGTGCATTGGAGATGCACTGAATGCTCTTTAGAATCGCAGTCGCACCGGCATTCTCGGGACTACGGTGGTTTCATGAGGGCCGTAACTTCAAGCAGTGGACAGGTGACAATTCCAAGGCTCTTATGAAGGTAATTGAGGATAGGCTGTCATGTTACCCCTTCTAAAATGTCGTATGATTATAGGTCTATCTTCTGGCAATTGTGGGTTATGTTCCACGGGACATGGTCCGCGCCATCCGTGCATTCCTAGAATTCTGCTACATTGCTCGATGTAATGTCCATAACGAGAAGACTCTCGCGGATTTGCAGGATGCACTGGATAGGTACCATAGATATCGGCCGATTTTCAAGACTTGTGGTGTTCGCCCGACAGGATTCAATCTACCTCGACAGCACTCTGCTCTCCACTACCGATTGCTAATATAGGAGTATGGTGCTCCTAACGGGCTTTGCTCCTCTATCACTGAGGCGAAGCACATCAAAGCAGTCAAAGAACCATATCACCGTTCCTCCCGCTACGAGCCCCTTGGTGAAATGCTCTTGACAAACCAGAGACTTGATAAGTTGGCTGCATGCCAGGTAGATTTCACGGACCGGGGGATGATGAAGGAATCATGTCTTCTTGCAGAACTACAAGCCTTAGGTAAGATCTCAATCTTCTGGCCTCCCATACATAGATGAGAAAATGACGGAAATTTACAGTCAATGATGATGACGAAATAGAAGGTTACTCGGACGCCATCAAGAACGCAAAGAAAATGAGTAAAATAAGGAAGGCTCGTCAGAGGCCCGCACATGACCGCAAAGAATATGAAGACGAAGATGGCGCTTTGTCTGGTTCAACAGCCCATGCATATATTGTCATGGCGTCAACAGTCTGTAAGTCAATACTACCCTACACGTCTTGAGATACATCTGAACGGCCCATTTGTGGCTTCAATAGAACGAAAGCATTCTCGTTCGGTCGATGGTCTCTCCACGGAGATCAATCAGCCAAAGCTGGGTGAAATGATCTGACACTATTTATACAATCAGCTGAATGCAGATCACCAACGAGCTGGCTTTGACGTCGCACTTGCACAATGCCCGACATTCAGCAGCTCAGACAACAATATCAATGTATTCTACTCTGCAGCCGCTACTTTTTACGCCCCTAGCGATCCTTCAGGTCTCGGTGGCATGCGCCGGGAGCATATCCGAGCCACACCACGTTGGTTCAAGGATGCCAAGCCTCGCTTTGATTGTGTTCTTGTAACCCGCCACCCGAACGGCGAGCCGTCTAAGGATTTCAACATTGCACGCATTCTTCTATTCTTTACAATCAAGATCTGTGGAAAACACTGTCCGTGTGCTCTGGTACGGTGGTATGAGCGTGTAGAGGATGAAGTGGATGAAGATACGGGAATGTGGCTTGTGCGTTCAATGAGGAGACGTGGTCCTTGGCCAGCGGTAACTGTGATCTCATTGGAGTGGATCTTCCGTGCTGCACACTTAATAGGAGTCTACGGAACGAAGCGAGTCCCAAATGGACTTACGGACTCTGACTCTCTTAACACATTTCGCGGATTTTATTTAAACAAATATGCCGACCATCATATGTTCGAGATTCTGCACTGATACCATGTGTTCTCTTACGAAACCCTTTGGATCTTTTGAATTGGAATTTGTATTATACAATGTTCCAATTGAAGTCCTTATCACTGTCTGTCTCGTTGAGAGACTGCTTTATGAAATTCCAAGACCGGCATACTTTCGTGCTTACAACACTTGAATTGTGCTTGTCTTTGACCAGTGATCTTGTTGAGACTGAGCGACTGGACTTCATTACAGCTACGTATGAATTATTTCCTTACTTCATCTTGGCGTAAGGCTCCAACTATTTAGTTTATGTTTACAGAAAATCAGTATTTAAACAGTAAATAGTACATAGATAGTAAATAAACAGTAAATAAATGGTATAAATGGTACATATACATATAAGAAAAAGAAAGCAGTATGTCCTCAAAATCTTCAATAACCCTTTATACAACCAACACTCAGTGCCACAGTCTGTGCCTGTGATGAATATCATCAACACAAAGATGGTACAAAAAGAAATTAGTCATGATTTTTCATCAAACTGAGAGTATTCAAGTTTCCTTCCTTCTTTCAAATAACTGTGCAAATATCTCCCAATAAAAGTGATTATCTATCAAGTGAAGCCAGTTACATGTGACTTCTGGATGTCAGACCTGTTCTGGCCTTGTTGGATGCATGATATTTAACATCTCCTAGAAAAAATGTGTCACATCTGTTTACTGTTTACATACTGTTTATTTACCATTTACCGGGGTAGCGGTAGTTAAACATAAACAGTATACAGTTATAACCATTTATAAACGGTAAATAGATGAAATGGTTGGAGCCTTATCTTGGCGTGCTTGGGACAAGGTTTTCAAGATAAAAAGGAACAACAGGGTTTAATAACATGTTCCGCATGCCGGTCTTAGTCATTCTGACCGGTTTCATTATAGACTTAAGACACTTTCTTGCTTATTCAAGAAGGTAAAGACAATTTAAGGAAGATTGAAAGACAAATAAGATGAAATAAGTAAAAGTTCGGTTTTGCTGATGCGTTGATGTTGTTCGATGTCAACTAAATTAGCGTATCACGTAGTAAAGCTATTGCCAGTGTGTCCGTTATCCGAGCCGAGCCCTGGCAGTGCTCATCGGTTGAATCCTGCGGAGGTTTGAAGGAAGCATCTACTCTATTATATGCGCCGTCTCACTAACTGAATAACTGAATATTATTTTGATGTACGAGACTGCCAATGCTATACCGCCTCTCGATCACTGAGTCGATGATCAGTTTCGTCATACTATGTCCCGGTCGCACTTGCGCTATTTTTCCACCATTTAACAAGTCCGCTAAAGTAGGTGCTGTTACCTGTACGTGAAAATCTAGAACGCAGGGTACCTGAACGCCAGGTCCCACCCGACGCGTGGATGGACCAAGAACAGACTACCGGCGTACCAATTGAACATGCTCCTTCGCGAGTCGTTCTAACTTCTCTTATGTTCATAATTTTGTACCTTCATCCCGTTCACAATCCATGCAACTTTCTCTCTGTTAAATAATTGTAATACGAGACTCATCCCGTTGGTGCTACAGTCGATCGCAACCCGAACGTACTACGTACTCTGACTCTTAAACTTGACGCCCCGAACGCAGCATTCCTCTCCTGCGAGTAGTTACTACGTCTGTTACAACTGTACCTTGATGCTTTATTGATCGCCTGTTGGCAGTATTATCAAAGATGTTCTCTCTCTCCAAAAGATAATAGTCAGATATGCACACGTCGAGCATGGAACTAAGTGCTGGCCCGTTGTTATGTAGGTTACCGTATGGGCTTCTCTGAAAGAATGCATGCGAAGGCTCCACAGTGATTGATGAGCTTCTTACCTCGAAACGCAGGAAGATCGTGACGACGATACATTACAGAAGGCGCTTCAACAGGCTATAATGGTCAGGTCGTCCTGGAGTTACAGATCGCCACCCACAACAGTTTCTCATCCCTCTACGCTATTTCGCCGTACGCTACTCATATGCCTTAGTACAATAGGAAAGTCCGGTACACCTAATACCCTGATCTCTATCGAATATATCTGCAACGCTCACGCATAAATACCGCATCCCCAGCCCCCCTCCCCCCGCCTTCCCTACCACCACGGATGGCAATCGCCCCCATCCCACACCCACACGTCCTCCTCGCTGCCCACGATCATCTTCCTCCTCTCCGTCCCCGCCCCGTCCCACACCTCCCTCACCCACCACCTCACCGCCCGGTGCCCCATCACCCACTTATGCCACACGTACCAGTGCCACCCGTACGCCGTCACCACGCGCGGGTTCACATACACCCGCTCGAGCCCGAACACCCGCCGCAGGCGGCGTGAGCTGCGGGGACGGGCCGCGGGGGAGGGGGTGCGTGCGCGGGAGAGGGGCCGCAGAGAGCGGGTAGGGCGAGAGGGTGCGGTTGGAGCGGAACGGGAAAGGGGTCTGCGGAGAAGAAGACGAGGCCGTTCCAGCATGTGAAGGTGGGCACCGGCGCGTCGTCGCGCATGCGCGCGATGGACCGCGCGTCGATAAAGTACGGCCAGCTGGAGGTGAGTGAGTGAATGGGTCAGTCTGGGGAGAGAACGAAACGGCGATGGGTGTACATCGAGCTGGTGAGGTGGCCGAGACGGTCACGGAGCACCCAAGCATTGTACACGCTGCAGCGCAAGGTCAGTCAACAGACAGCGTTGGACACCGCGCTCAGCCACGCACCCGAAATGGCCAAAGTCCATCGCACACGCCATGTCGTACTCTCCCCCCTGTGTCTCCAGCAGTTCGATCACGCTCTCCGGCTCGACGAACACGTCGTTCGAGAACATCACGCGATCGTACCCGCCCGCCTCCACCAGCGGCTCCATCGCGCAGTTCCGCACGCCCACAAGGAAGTTGATGCGGTCGTTGCACGACAGGTCGTCCGGCTTCGGCACGGCGTCGTCATCGTGCACCAGGATACGGTGCGGGACGCCCCGCGCGGTGAGAGTGTCCGCGAGCGAGGACAACAGCGCCGGCAAGGTGTCGGAGGAGTGGGACTCGACGATCGAGACGAAGACGTTGGCGGGGCCCAGGTAGGTGATGAACGTGAGGATGGTCGTGTTCCAGTAAGGGAGCACGAGCTCGTTGTTGTAGAACGCCGCAGCGATGAAGATCTTTTCTGGAAGAAATACGTAGGTGAGTCGACGATCGGAGAGCAAGACGATCGCAATCTCCGAATTCGAAGGAAATTTTGTTCATTTTGAAAGTTATGCGCATATTTTATGTAGGTGAGTCAAAGTTTACCAAGAGGCTGTGTGTGTATATGCAACTGGTTTGCGCATACGGCTATACGTGTACTCTGTGGCCTGCACGCTTGTGCTACTCGCTAACAAACCTTGTCCTTATTATCATTCCTCTGTACTACTCGGATGCCAACCTTTGAGAGGCACTCACTGGCAGGAGCCAGGCTCTCCGCTTGTGGCATTCTCCATACCTATGGGTCGTTTCGGCAGACCGACGATAAGGCTACATGCCTGTGATCTTTGTCTCTGAGTCTCATAACGTCACGCACATGGCTATGCGAGTATGAATGTGACAAGCCTGTGTTTGCTGTCGCTGCTCTGTAAGACGATCTTGGACTCAAGAGCGGCCGGTCAGTCACCGCCACGTTCCTGGTATGTGGTATCCTCTCAGGTGCCGGTCGCGAGTCGATCATCCGTACTTCGGTGGACAATCGATGACGTCGAGACTACCCATGAATCCTAGCTCTTAACAAGAGCATGACTGTGTGAGTATAAATGCATCCCATGACCGCCCTGAGCATCTTCGATACTTCCTCCCACTCCCTGTTCACCAGTAGCGGTCCGGCGCTGGGAACAAATCTTGGCAAGCTGACTGCAGCCTAATACCGCAGAACACCGCGCAGGGTAACGGTCAGTTGGAGGGCGGTGGATAAATGGCGACGTGATTGTTACAAACGCAGATGCTCGGCATTTCCGTAGGGACATGTTCTCGTCGAGTTTATCCACTGCCTTCGCCGGGCTCGCCGTCTCGACAGCCTTGATCGCACGGATTACCTGTGCATCCAGCCTGCCCGCTGCAGCGCTTCCATCTGGACCCGTGGTCGACCTTGGATATGTCTCCTACGTCGAGTTCTTCGGCGGAATGCGCTACGTACAGCCGCCGCTCGGCGAGCTGAGGTTTCGTGCGCCGCAGCTGCTGGACAAAACGCCGAGAGAACATGATGTGACGGATGCGCGGGACTGGGGCGATATATGCATGCAGCAGCCTGCCGGGGTTGGGTTCGGGTCGGAAGGTCAGTCGTGAGATCACTTGTAGAAATGCCTCGTGTGTCTAGCGTCGTGATGTGGTCTGTTGGACTGCGCAGACTGTTTGACTCTGAACGTCTGGAGGTCGTCCGACACGAAAGCAGGCGACAATCTGCCCGTGGCTCTCTACATTCATGTACGTCATGAACACAGTTCTGACGTCGCGCATGGATTATGTTGACGATGCCGTCGTCGACGACGCAGGGTGGTGGAAACTATGCCAACGTGAGCGGCTTATATAGGCTCGCATTCATAGCGATGCTGGTATCAGTCATCTAATGTATTGTCAGAGCGCACAAGGATTCCCTATGAGCAGTTGGATCAGCGACTCCAACGGCTCGATTGTTGCTGTGAACATCCAGTATCGTCTCGGGCTCTTCGGCTTCCTGGCCTCGTCCGCAGTGCAAGAGGACGGTGACATGAACGCTGGCTTACTCGATCAGCGAGCAGCTCTTGATTGGGTCAGGAGGTATGCACACTTCGTGGCCCAATTTTGAACATAGATGTACCCACCGGTATTTTCGATCTGGCAGGCACATATCGAGCTTCGGCGGGGATCCAGGAAGAATTACCGTGAGCGGACAGAGTGCCGTGAGTTTGATATGGCTCGTTCTCGCTTACCTAGATGTTCATGTGGAGGATTAGGGATCTGCAGACATGGTTCACCAAATGGTGTCCTACGGCGGTCAGGGAGAGCCCCCTTTCCAGGCAGCAGTGCGCATATAGCTATCTTATTCCCAGGGGCCGAACTCACCGTAGGCCTTCTCGACTCTGTCAGGTTGCCGAGAGTATCGGAATGGACCCTCTTCCCACCGCGGAGCAATATGAAGTACCACACTTCCAGCCTTGTTTTCTGCATACATACAACGCGACTCATCTGCGTCCCTCTAGTATTGCTTTGCGAATGCCAGCGCAACCGTCGGTTGCTTGAGCCCTACGAACACTTCGGAGTCGATCATGTCTTGCCTGCGCGCTGCACCCCTCGCTGCTCTAGTCACTGCAATCAACAACAAGCCCTCCGCGTGCGGGTTCCTTCCCGTCGTGGATGGCACGTTCCTCCCCGCGCTGCCCTCACAGCTGATTGCGGCGGGGGCGTTCCACCCGATGCCGTTCATAGGTGGGCATGTGACGGATGATGGGTCCATATTCGTTGGGGATCCGGGAACGTTCGTGAACTCTACGCAGGGGTTCGTCGCGTCGATCACGAAGCAGTACACAATGCTGGTAGGAATATTTTCAAGATGACATCTGCGCTATCTAGAGTTCCTGACGGATTGACAGTCCAACGCGACAGTGGAGAAGATGATCGAACTGTATCCCGAGAGCGACTTCCCATCTCAGTGGGAGAGGGCGAAGAGGGCCTTTGGGGATACAGTATTCACATGCATGTCCGTGACACTTTGCGGCAGATATTGTCCCTCTGTGGCTGGACTGATGCCGGAATAGGGACTGGAACATCGCACAGAAGTTACTCTCAGAAGGCCGCACTGACGTGTATAACTATCGGTACAACACACCCGATCCGGTACAACTAGCGGCAAAACCGTGGGAGGGCGTCATGCACACGTCGGGGCTGTTCTTCCTGTTCCAAGGTCAGTCTTTTCCGCCGGTCCCATATTCTTCAAGTCGTTCAGTGTCCGCTCGCTATTCTAGGTACCAAGTGAGTTACCTTCCTGCACTGCTCGAGACGCTAAGACACGTCCGATTGAATTTGATCGTCCGCAGCTCCGGTCCATCTCCTACCACTCCTGTGTCGCACTTTGCGCCGTTCAACGCGTCTGAACAGGTCCTCGCGACCGAGACGATCGTCTACTGGACGAGCTTCGCGCACGCCTTGTCTCCGAACACGTACAAGCCCTTTGCAGCGTCTCCTCTCTGGCTTTCCGCGAACGAGGGCAGGCTGGTGATCCAGGAAGGCGGCGTGAACGGCACTGCGTCGTACATGGAAGAAAGGTCGGCGTCGTATGAGGAGAGATGTGCGTTCTGGATGGAGGTGGGGGCGGAGACGAGGGTGTGAGCGAGGCTTGTCATGGATCTAAAGTGGACTTGTGTGATCAGTGTTCGAGATATCTGAGGATTCTAACGAATCCCACGCCGTTCTCACAATAGGACTGAGCTGCAAGAATGTTTACTTAGTTTGTTTGATAAGGATACCGTTCTCAAGAAGACTATTATACTGGAGCTGGAATCGAGCGTTTCCAATGAAGCTGCGCACGCCAGCTGGTTGGAGCAATGCGATGAGGATGAGCTTTGTCCATCCGGCCCAAACAGAATTGCGGTTTCCCAAGATGATACTAGTAGGAACCCACAATCAACATTGCCGACTCGACTTCCGAGTCGAAGACTACCCGAGTATGTTGTGGTACCGGTACTGCCACATTTTGAACATTTTGGAGCTTCGGAGAGGTCTTCTCGCCGATCGCGAGAGCCTTATTTCTCGCTGTTGGCATATCTTGAGCTATAACGAGTCCAAAACATCATACAATACTTCTGGCCACATATGGCACATCATATGTTGTTCATGTCCATCGTAGAAATGCGTGCAATTAGCAAGAGAGTATCAGTAATACAGGGGGGTTCCTTCCATAGCAATCAGAATGTACAACAGACATAAACCAGAATGAGTGAGATTAGATATCCATGACCTTCAAGCGTTTGATGAGGCACGGTGATACAGGGCGAGTAGTAATCATGCCTGAGCCTCCAGGTCTTCTGAAATAGGGGCGAGCTCAGGTTGCGAAGAGTGAGCCTGTCTACTCCCGGTCGATCCTCTCGACCATTTGACCCTCGGCGAAGCTACGCTATCGCTGGACCCCTCCGTTTTGCGCTTCGATCCCCGGGTCGCTTCGCTCGAATGTACCATCTTCGTATTGTTGAGCGATTCGAATTGTGCAAACTTGTCCGGTCCTTTGTCTGCGAACCAGTCATCGCGAGAGACTGCAGCTTGGAAGATCGAAATGATTTCGCGGTGGTCTGCGAGTGCAGGTTCTGGAGGACTGAGTTGGGCGATGAGTTCTCGGACCTTTTCGCTCCATGACTGGGAGGCCAACGTTGGGCCGGGTCTTGCAGTTGTCGAAACATCTGAAGACGGGTGGGTTTGATCTGCGGGGACGGGATCGTACGCGGAAATGTCAATACTAGTGAAGTGCATATGGCAGAGACCTGTCAGAGCTACTTCAAGCTCCTTTAGAGGTGGGTTATCAACGATCCCGACATGGGGCTGGATGGAAGTCATCATGTCCAGCTTGAAATATCCACCAACATCGAGTCCAGATCCCAAGCGGTCCTTGGAGCGGAAGTCGTATATAGATCGAACCCGTTGCTCCAAATATTGGGGATTCGTCCTCTGATGTTGATGAAATCTCAAACATAACCAGTCAAAGACATGGACGAAGGATTCCAGGTCATCAGAGACTTCGTGTCTCTTACGACCTGGGTACCTCAAGAGCAGGGCAGACATGAACTGCCACGTCCCCTGCAACATCACGCAATTCAAGCAGTGTTCGAAATAGAAGACTAAACATGCTCACCGAACGACCGAACTGAGTTGCGCCATTGTCCATCGCTTCCTTGTACTTGCAAAGATCCCAGTCGTTCAGAATACCTCGGGCCATCGCACCCTCGCTGCCTGTGTCTTCAGGGTCCTCGTAGACTAAGATATTGCCGACACTGATGTCCCTGTGGAGGACGTCGGCCTTCTCCCATGCATCTTTGTGTGCTACAAAAGCATCAGTACAGTATTCTCGTGTGACTGATAGTGAGACGGACCTTCCAGAGCATCCAGAACAGCCTTCGCCATCTCGTGTCCGTTCGTGTATTCTTCCAAAGGGCGACCGACTTCCTTCACTATGAGCCGATAGTGAATGCGTGCCAATACACCCGGCAAAAATTCTTGTGTTCTAGTCCGCTGAATCTCTTGACCATCGCTGTTATGCACATCACCACCACTGATAGGCGTGGCAATATTACGGACACCACGTCGCCACAGTCGTATAAACACGTCTCGTTCAGGCGTGGCGCTGGCTAAGTCGACACGCCAACTGTCCTTCATGAATACCAGTTTTCCAGTGGCCATGTCATACGCCACGTAGCCCATTGTTCCGCGTCCTACAAGCGAATCACTAGCGAAATATCGCTTTCCAACAAGGAAACAACGCGGCTGTGTGTCTGTCTCAACTATCGTCTCTGGCTCGTGTGAACCGTCAGTCGATGGGCGAAGTGCTTCCTCTGGAACAAGATCCTGCGGCCGAACAGTGATCTTGTAAATTGGCCACCCATCTTCCATGGCTTCATCCAAGAAGCGGAGACGATAACCAGTGAGACCATCCCTGCATTCTTTCATCATCTCTCTTTCTTCCTCCGTGGCTAAGACGGCAGTGGGATCGTAGCCGCGCTGAGCATCGTCCATCCTATCCAATCGGTAGATGAATGTGAACAACTTCTCCCGGTGCTCCACAAAGTCGAATGGCTCCGAGACAACAGCCCCGGCTCTGTCCCAGCGGATGAGACGTGCCTGTCGCTGGCACACTACAATCATAAAGCAAAACTGCCGATGCTGTCGCCGTAGTATCTTGGCTGCGTATTCAGCGATCTGTCCCCTTGCCTCCTGGCCTTCGAGCGACCTGCGGAGAAAGGGATTTCTTTCGTTATTGGAGAATTCGAATGGCGCCTTTTCATTGCTGGTCTTCAACTCCACAGGGACGCAGATCCAGGCCCATCTGACCCTTGCAAGGTGGGGCTTTCGATCCTCAAGTGAGTCAGCAGAGCTCCCGCCGAGGTCCTTCTTCGTAAGGTCAGACGCTTTCGTAACTTGTTCAGTTGTGGGATATATGACGACATCAGGTCTCTTCTTTCCTCCACGTCCAGAATCGGTACGGTCAGTTGTGTCCGGCCAGTCTCCAGTGTCCTTGACAGATAGTCTTTGAGGTGAGGAGACGTTGAGAACAGTTTGCACGACTCGGCACTGTGTAGGTAGGGTCATTGTCAGCTTCATATAGAGTATCGATGAAGATGAGGCTTACAAATTCCGTGTACATTTTGACCTCCTTCTTGTCGAAACATGAGCCATCGAACGACTCAAAATGACTCCAGTCCTCCGCTGTGGGACTCGGTCCTGGCACAAAGCTGTTCATGAAGACGTCGTAGCTAACCTCTACAAAGTGGCCGTCCATTTCTGCAGCAAGTCCTCGTCGATATTTTCCCAGGTTCCCTTTTCCCTTTATCGGCTCTACGGAAAGTGAACTCGATACTTTCGCCTTGAGTGGGGTAGACTTTAATCCAGCGAGCTCAGAGTTTCTAGAGGGGGGTGTAGAGGGTGGTAACTTCGGGCTCTGTTGAGCCTCGACAGATGCTTCCGGCACTTGACCTGAAGCTGCCGCTTCCTGTGTCGTGTCGGTCGGTGAAGAAGACATTGTGGATGAATGAGCACACGTACAGTAGAGACGAAGGCCGGGTATTTATGTGTTCGAGAGCGGCCACAACAAGGTCACCCCAGGTCACGTTTCAGCCACACTTAGCCTGCATGTTTAATCTCCTTTATCTGTGACCAGATCGAAGAATCACGTTCACATACCTTTCCTCTTCAATGGGTCGCTCGGTACAATTGGGCCCTATTGCAAAAGCTTATATCACAGGCCGTATGGCTTTAATGGTCCTAGATAAATTCTAGCAGAAGAGTTACGTAAGAGCTCTCCTGCGAGTGTTTGGGGATGATCGTACACACAACGGTTTCGCGACGCGTCGCGAGTGTGGCCCGCGTATGGTCACGTGCATGGTTGGTTATGGTGCTGCGTCACGCGACAAACGCGTGCCTCAGGCCTCATTGTTCCTGCAATGTGCATTAACATTGTTCTGTCGGTGCCATGTCGGTGCAGACCCTTTTCTCGACGTAGCACGGAGAGCGACGCTCTTAAGAGTAGCGCGAGCTTGCAACCATCCTCGTTCGTGATAATTATTCATAGGTAATTAGTAGCGTCTTGGGGTGATTGTCAGAGACGAGTCAACACTGATCTAATTTAGCCACGAATCCCGACATGATACCACCAGTCTTTGAAAAGTGTGGGAGGGTGTCATTCCCGAACGAGTCGAGCAGCGGCGGCCAGTCAATCAAATGACGATCGATCGAGAACGCACCAGGTCGAGACCAGTCCTACGCATATGTGCTTGCATACCCATTGTCTGGATCTTGTTGGCATATCCCATGATGATTGAGCGGCATTGGACAGCATTTATATTCTCTCGAGTCTCAAGAATGTGTACACCCCGTAAAGTCTACCGGTCACAAACGGTGCGTATACTCTTCCTATCAAATCGACTGCGAAGTGCTCATTCAAGTTCCCCAAGACCGATGTCGCCCAAGCTACCTCCCGAGATCCACGATCATATCCTCGCTAATCTGCGGGACGACCACGCCGCTCTGAAGTCTTGCAGTCTCACCTGCCGTGCTTGGGTCCCATCAGCTCGCTTCCATCTCTTCGACACCATCGCTATTACCCATTGGGACAAGTCAGTGCAAGCAATAAGCAGGGTACATTTTGAGACGTACCCAAGTGTCGCTCAATACGTCCATACGCTCATCACTTCAGATCTTGAGACGGCCTGCACGCTCCTCGTACCGCTGAACCGTGTTCAGCACCTGAAGTTGGCTGCAGCAGGCCGGCCTCACGCTTTGCAATACCCCCGCCCCGGTCCTGTGAATTCAACTGGGGCACGCTTATGCTTTCCCAGAATCCAAACCCTTCACGTCCCCGACGTCGCTGAGCCACAGGGTAGCGAGTCCGGGAAAGATGTTGGTAATGCTGCCCATGTCCGCCCGACCAACTCTCGTACATTGGAATCTCACGATCACTCCGAGCCTGATCGGCGAGGGGCAGATGCTGAAGACAAGAGCGCCCACTGCATTCCAAAGGTCGGGCTCAGGTCGTCGAGCTGTTCCACTATACACTGGCTCTTTCAGAGCCTCGATTTCATCCGACTGTCCTGTCTTGATATCGCAGTTACAAGCAGGGCAGATGCAAGTTTCATATGCGTGGGAGAACAATACATCTGACCTGCCCCCCGGTTGGGAATGAAATACAATTTTTGCTCTTCTCTCAGCCATGTATGTACCCAAATATTTTTGCATGAGCGGTGTGAACTTGTGCATCTCGCGCAACTGCAAGTCTGAAATCCGAGGGGCGTGAGATCAAACACGGGCACGTGACGCAACAACAAGGCGCGACCCATTATCCTCCTGCTCCACCGGGAGAGCGTACTTAGCTTCATAATCTAGAGTGGATCGATCATTTGGTGCAACTCAGGATAATCACCCACTATCTACGTACACGCTTCTTTCATCTCGGACACAGTACGTCTATCGATTTGTGCCGGCCATAGTCCACATCATCACCACAATCACCGTGAGTCAGAGCGTGGCCATTTTGTTTGCCGCATGGTCACAATTATGGAACAATGCAGATACTTTAACAGTATCCCTTTTGTTTTTGTGATCTACATAACGCGCCTTGAGGCATCTTTGTTGCGTCGAACTCTCCTTCCATTCCTACCTCTGAGGCTGACCAAATGGATTCCATCTATCCTCAAGAATCATCTAGCGGGAGTCGTCCAACAACTCCACCATCTGCTTCACCGTCTCTCACATCTGAAGGAGCGCCTTCGTTGAAAAGCTCCCCACTAAAAGTCAAATTATCCACTCATCATCCGAATTCTATCGGATCGATTCATGGTCAAGGGGATCTGTCAAAATATCGGGTGTCACTTGCGAGAGAAATGGATGACCATTTCGTGGAGATTGATATAGATATGTTCTTGGAGAAACTCGTTCCTGGGTCAAATCCGACGGCTGATGAAAGCACACTCCTCGATGGTACCAAGTTCAAGGGTGCCAAATTTGATGGTGCTAAGTTCGACGGTATAGAGTCTCTCATGTATTCGGAATTTGTAAGCTGGTCATGCGTCCTCCTACTCTTGTCTGTGGTGCTCAACCGCCGTCCTTGGCTCACCAAAGTGTCGCGTTGCACAATACGTGCTGGCTGTTAATCCAGGCAACAACCTTGTCGTTAAAGAAACGGGCGACTGGCCAGACCCGAGCGATAAAAATGAATCGCTTGCTGGAAAGAATACTAGGCCTGACGTTATCTTCTATCCTATGGATGAGGTAGCAAAACGGGCGTACTCCCTTTCGGAAAGTGACATTGCGAAGAGCACGTCAAAGACGATCCAAGATCGACAACTTTACATTAGCAAAGGACGATGGGCTTGGATGTGTGTTCCCGTGGAATTCAAAGTTGAGAGAAATGCGCCATTCGAATTCTATGGCGACAAAACTTTCCTTCGCTATACAATCGAAGCTATGGAAGCGAGAGGACAGATTACGGACTACGCAGCCAAAATCCTGCGTAGACAACATCGCCAATTTTGCTTCATGGTGGTCGTCTGTCGTCGTCGGGCACGTCTTCTCCGTTGGGACAGAGCCGGAGCTGTCGTCTCGAAGGCGTTCGAATTCGTAGAAAATCCCGAGACGATGTTCACGTTCATATACCGACTGAGCAAGATGAATGACGTGGAGCGTGGCTACGATCCGACCGCCGTCCTGGCCTCGGAAGACGAGATTGAGCTCATGAGGGCATGCAAGGACAAGCTGGCAGGTTATCATCGCAAGTGTTTGGAGGAGGCAATGGAGCCAGGATGGCCGATTTACAAGATTAGTGTGCCCTCGAAGGACCTTTTCCCAACGGAGCTTCTTCGTCGAGCGGACACGGTTTCGCTGCAGTCTTCAGATGTCGAAGTATCCAACGAGGCTGAGGGGGCGGCAGATTCTCCGATATACTTTCTTGTCGGTAAACGAAGATTTGCAAGCGACTCGCCCGTGGGACGAGCGACAAAGGGGTATGTTGCGTACGACATGGCTACGAGGAAACCTGTGTTCTTCAAAGACACTTGGCGGATCGAAACATCGTTACCGGAGCTGAAGGTCTATGAAAAACTGTGGAGAAATGGCGTATGCAACATTGCAACCCCCATAAGCGGTGGTGACGTTGTTGACGTTGAGGGCGGGGCTGTGCAACGGACCCGAACACAAGAGTTCTCCAGGCGCATACCGGCTCGGGTTCATTATCGTCTGGTGGTAGAGGAAGTAGGTCGTCCTCTGGAAGAGTATTCAGAATCTATCGTCATGGTGAAGATTGTTCTTGATGCACTGAATGGTCAGTGGTATCTTCATTGTCATGCCTATGCATTTGTACTGATCGATGTATTACAGCGCATCAGGAAGCTTGGGAAAAGGCTCAGATTTTGCATCGTGATATCAGTGTTGGCAACATTCTCATGTACGTTGACGAGCCGAGAAAAGACGGCGATGAAGCCCCCGAGCCGCGCGGGTTCCTAAACGATTGGGATCTATGCAAGCACAAGGACGAGTTGGATGGCGGTGCAACACAGGTGGTCCGTTCGGTAAGCGCTCCCATATCATTCCATCTTCTGTCTGTTTTAAACAGTGGGTTTAGGGCACATGGCAATTCATGTCTGCTCTGCTTTTAAGATATCCTGGGCAGAAGAAGCATGAGGTGTCGGATGACTTGGAATCTTTTGTCCATGTCGTTAACTGGCTCTGTCTGCGATTCCACAAGCATACACGCACAGTCCTGTTTGAGGACTACATCACCGGCTTATATGATCAACGATCGCGTAAACCTGGCGATTCTGACAATACCCTCGACATCGGAGGTATCGACAAACTGACGCACATGCGGACACATGACCCATTTGTTGAAATCATAGGCAACCCAGGCCTAGCGGAGCTGGTCAATGCTATCACCAAGTTATGTTTTCAACATTATGATGTTATCAACTTGAAGCTATATGAATCGACACCAGTGCAGACTCAGACAAGTAGCTCTTTCTCCGCTGCCAAGTGGGCATTGAAGTCAAAAAAGGAACGTGCGCCACCAGAAGACTCCGTTTCGCGTGTTCAGCTGGATTCCGGGTATTCCACCCTCCAAAGCCATTAACTCTCGCCAGTCATGAACCCATCATTCAAGCCATCACAGATGTGCTTATCGGCCCTGGTTGGATGACCGGGAAAGAAGAGGACCAATTTGCTGCGTTCAAACTTTCCTCTACCCTCGCAAGAGGTGTTCATTCCAGTGACGTCAGTGCCAAGCGCAGATCGGAGGAATCTGCTGAAAGCTCACCCCAGTTGAAGAGGTCAAGAAAGACGGTAGGCGGCACACAGCTTTCTTCGCAGTCTGATCTTCTTGCTATCTCGGAAGTTCGCGAGCCTGAAGTTCACAAATCCCGGTCATAACAGGTAAAAATCGAGCGCATATCATCCCCGGACTGCGATGGACCTCGCAACTGGGGTCGATTTCGGGCTTCTCCTTATCTCGTATTTCAACCGCTTGTGAGCCTGAGGCCTTTGTATTCGTAAGATTGGAGCTATCGCCACCCTTTTCTGAATTGCAATTTTACTGCTTCGTGTAAGGGCATTGTGTGTCACCCATCGAACATCACAAGGCCTGAGCGGCACGCATTGCAAGGTTCTTCAACAGGTCTGATGGCTCTTTTGAACGCAGAGCGACCCGCACTGGTGACTGTTCAGAGCTCGGCTCTTAGGAGCCACGGCGGGTGGGCACGCAATTTGGAAACCACGACGCAGGTGGGTACACGTGCGCCACCGTATGGCGGCCAATGTCTAGGACTTTCGGCATTAATTACCACTTTCCTTGACCCTACAAAAAACGGACGAGATGAGCAGCGCGCCCTTCGCTGAAGCTATCTGCTGATTGAGCCAAAAGACCACAATACCACGAAAACGAACACTCCATCATCTGTGTGCACCTCTGCCATCATTATAAGGGCCTCAACGTGAAAGACGATACTAGAGCAGGCGTGCCCGATAGACTCTACGTACCCGTCGCCGCGCGCCGAGATGGCTACTAGCGAGCTCCATAGTCACTGGTTCTTGTGTATGCCATTCAACAACTTGGGTCGCAGCTTGTGATAGTGATTCTCCAGTCAATAATTATCATGTGTATTGATGTTGGCCGGCTAGCTCAGTTGGTTAGAGCGTGGTGCTAATAACGCCAAGGTCGTCGGTTCGACCCCGGCGTTGGCCACTGTTTTGTTGCGCTGACATCTGACTGTCCTGTAGATTAGATCCGATTGTAGATATCTTCGCGGACTCGGAGACGTAAGGGCCTCTTCGGCAACGGCGCCTTGGCCTTGGCCTTCCCGCCAAAATGCAAGGCTGCCGCCTTGGACCTCTGCCTTCTGCCCAGCCGGCCGTTCCCGGTTATCACGGGGTTGTCACTGTCTTGTCACCCATGCGTTCGGCATCATCCGGACTGCATGTAGCGATCGCACTACCACTGTTGTGCTCACCGACGACGCTCCCGCCTTTGAGAGCATCGTGTCGGGTAGTGTCCGACGTCGCATTTGCTAGCACAATAATAGAAAACCAAAACATTATATTGAGTAAAAGTAGATATGTCTGTAATCTATCAATACATAGGAATGCAATAATATATATAGTGTAGAGTACTATCCTCAGACATCACTCGATGACCCGTCGACACCGTCAGCAACGACGAGCACGCAGCGAAAATATGGAGAGAGATCGTCCCGTGAGGCGCTGCGGTAGTTGCCGGTAATTGTGACTCTGCTGTGATGTCCGTGACCTCCAGTGACAGATCTCAAAGCCAGGCCAAGGCCAAGGCCAGGCGCCGTTGCCGAAGAGGCCCTAAGCCTTGGCCGCTGTTCTTGTCTTTCTCCTCCTCCATTAGCTTGTACTCCGGGTTTTATCCAATCTCTACACGAACAGATGTACTTAGTATGAATGAAGGTGAACAGGAAGCACAGGCTCCGCACAAGGATGCCACGTTCTATCTCGAAAATGTTGTCTTTCTAGTGCGTGACATCTTTTCTCTCTTCTAATGCTATAGAGCGGTAGCATTGTTGAGTATCTAGGTGGAGGGTTCCTTGTTCAAAGTGCCGAAAGTGCACTTTCAGGAAGGCTCGGAGTTCTTCCATCAGATGTTCACTCTTCCGGTCTCGGAGGGGTGTACAGCTGAGGGTATGAGCGACGATAACCCTCTACGCCTCGACGGAATTACGAAGGATGACTTTGTGCCCTTTCTCAAAGCCATGTTTCCACGGTGAGCAGTAGTGCCTCCATCGTATCAGACATCTTGCTCACGCGGCATCGCTCATACCCAGTCGTTTTCCAACACAGGAGAGGCTAACTCCAACGGAGTTGACATCCGTGTTAAAGCTTGCAACCATGTGGGGCTTCGACAACCTGAGAGGCATCACTATCAAACAGCTCAATAGGAGGCGAATTGACCCTGCACTCAAAATCGCACTCTCCACGAAATATGATGTTCCGAAGTGGATCCTGCCTGCAGTGCTTCGTCTCGCACGGCGTGAACAGGGTCTCGGGCCGGATGATGTAAAGCTTATAGGGGAGGAATATGCACTCAAGGTAGCGGAAGTGCGCGGGTGCTATCCCCCCCTATCCTGCAAGTGCCGAGCTCATGTTGGTAGAGCTCACGGAGAAGACTGCCCGCTCCAATTTGCAGGCAACAGGAGCCGCTTTGATTTCAGGCCGAAGATCCTTTCTGTGTTTGGACCGATCGCTAGGTAGATTTCAGATCGTCGTGTTATGTGTCATACCTATTTCCTCAGAGCAGGTAGCACACTTTCTTGATAATTTCGTCAGCAGTGTTCCTAAGGTGTATATGTCTCCGTGATTATTCAGATTAACTTTGTCGAGTATCGGAAGTATGGTTCGAGAGGGTCGTCACATTGGTTGTTTGTTCCGTGAAGTGCCATGACTTGTACAAATACACCTCCATGATTTTTCAGGATTACTATTATCCGAGATGGTTTCAGTAGCAAGAGTTCATCTAGTTTATCCCGCACATAACTTAACCCGAGGGAAAATACAAACAGCGCTCCCTACAGCGGAATCCCCAGTTGACAAAGTATGTCGCAGTCAATAATAGGTTAGACACGTTTTCATGACGAGCAGCCCGAATCCTCCGAGCCGAAGGAAATACTCGCAAAGTAGGGTCCGAGGTGGTTTTGAATAGACGTGTCCAGAATCGAGTTCCCGTCCGAACAGTGCTACAAATACCAGAACAAGCGAGAGTCAGCATCAGCGTCGCGCAGAGCAGAGCAACATGAGTAGCGCCGACCTCATTCTCCTGCCCAGGACACTGTTCCATCGTCGCATTTCCCGTGCTTGCATCGACCGCCGTGATGTGCGCCTCGCCCTCCGGGTGCACATAGGACAGGAATTGCGGGGGGACCGTCGGGACGGGGTCATTTTGGTTCGTGACATGCGTGAAGCTTGGGAACTGATACACGCGCATCGTGCACCTTAATCAGCAAGGGAACAGGCGGCATAGAAATCAGCACAGATGAACATACGGCACTGTTAATCAGGTTCGCCCATTGCTGATTTCCCACGCGCGGCAGACCGAAGACGACAGAAGTGATGTCGATGTCAGAGGGCAGGGCCATCTTCAGCATGGCAGCGTCCAGAGAAGCGACGGCAGCACCGAGCGAGTGGCCGGTCACCAGCACGTTTTTGTATCCTGTGGACGCGAGCGCACTCTGTACGGTGGAAAGAATGACATCCGCTGTTCGTCCCTGTGTCTGCTGGAACCCATCGTGCACGAGGACGCTGCCTAGGTGAATTGTTACAGGATCAATTATATGTCTCGCGTGGGAGATCGAAGGGATGACTTACTCCCCGCTTGCGGAAAGAGCGTCGTGTTGATAGGCACTTGCGAAAACTCGACATCGTTCAGGTCCGAGAGCAGGTTGTCTGGATCCGTGCCCTCGTGAGCTACCACGATGCTCTGGGACTGTGGATCGCTCGCAACATAGTCTGTAAAATGATACAAAGATGAGTCGTAACGCCTCCTAGAGGGAAGGGTTTTGTCATACAGAAGGGTATCTCGCCCTGATTCCCACCGGCCGTGAGTACCTCCACGCCTGGTAGGGCATTGCATGGGTTTCCACAGCTCCAGTTAGTGATAGTACTGGTCGGACAGTACGCGGAGCGTGAAAATAATGCTGGTCGGAGAAGGTCAGTCGTGATAGTGCTCTGCGAGAGCGGTGTAGGTGTGCCATTTGATTCAGTATCGCTCCCGAAGTTGATCCCGAAAAGAGGTGTCGGCGCTGCAAGCGCGAGACGAAAGCAAGGAAGGACTGAAATGAAGACGAATAAAGAAGACAACATATTCGCCCAACGCAGACTTGCCAGAAGTTAAACGGTCGGGTATTATGGGTAGAATGCAGGAGCAGAGAAGTATTGAACAAATGAAACGACCGCCAGGGCCTTGGGCGAATGAAGAGACGGACGAGATCCCAGAGGGCGAACAGCGGGCAGGGAGAATTGGCCTGACATAACACAAGGCGTTTATAACTGAATCCACTGGCTGAACGGGGGAGCGTAAACTGAGACGACAGCCTGAGATCCGGCCACAAATAAGCGACGTACAACGTCGGCAATGATCTGAGACTTTAGCAAGGGATCACCTGGAGATCAACAGAATTACATCACGGAGGCAGTGTCACGCGGGGGGACCATCTTTCTTCGACCCGAGTCGTCGACAGCAGTCAGCCCTTGGACGCGAGAATGAGGCTGTACGGATGGCAGCGGTGTATCCAAGATGATCATTGCTGTGTCTGTCAATCAGCACTAGCTTTGCAACTCATCGAAGAGCATTCCCTCCCGCGGGTGTAGCAACTGTCGCGGATTAAACCTTGGACATTGACGTTAGAATCTGGACATAAATACTTGGACTGCAGAACGACGACAACTTGAAGCATGCCCAAAAGCCGGCGCTCGTTACCAGGAGCCTCTCAGTACGACGGATTGTCCAGTGGCCAGTTGCTAAGTAGTCAAATTTGACAATATCTTAGACGGACAGACATCCATGTCGGCAGTTTAATGATCAATAATGGTAGCTCGAGACGGCGTTGTAAAGAGGGATTTTCCTGTTTCTAGACAAGCCCGGACAAGATCTGTAGGCGCCAAATAGGCGCCAAAGGGTCCCTACTGTGGAATTCGGGCCCCGGGGAACCATTGCGCGAAAGACATATCTTAGACACTTTTGTAATGGCCACCATCTTCCTATCTGAGAGACATCAGGAGGGAGGATTCCAGGATAATCAGCAGACGTCATGAGCTCGCCTGAGCATCTACGCAGTGTATCTACCAACTCAAAGTAGCACGTCCTAGAGTAGCCTACTAGTAGTACACGAACAAATATACAATCGCATGTTATTGAACAGCAAAGACATGATCGTATCTGGATACACAGACGGTCTCGTAAAGAAAAGTCCTGATCATCCAGTCCAAAAATTGAGGCGGGTCCTACTCAAGATTTATCAGATGCTCTCTTAGTGGCTCACCGATCTCATGCGTAATAGGGCTCAGTGATCTCTCCTCTCCGGTGCCCGTGGTTGCCCACCACCAGAACTTGCCGTAAAACGAGCCAAAATCCCGAGCATCGAATGGTGATTTCGGGCCAAATCCTACCAATATGGAACGCACAGACGGGATGCGCATTGCCAAAAGCGATGCACATCTGTGCGCCGTGTCGACACTGGGGTCAATACTGAATCGATCTGTCCCGACTTGGACCACGCAGGAACGAGGTGTCAGAGGCGAGTTGATCCAGATTCCTACGTGGCCCAAGGTCGATACCGACGCTAATATCGGAAAAACCATTTCCTTAATAAGGTGCATCAGGCGGATGTGACTGCTTCATTGATAACGGACATACCATCCACCAGCGAAGAGTAGCACGATGGTCTAGACCAGAATTGGATGAACAGAGCTCCATTTCAAGACTCCGCAGCCTCGGTGCGGCCTTGACTAGGTCTGTGTAGAAGGCACCGAGCGATGGTGTATCAAACATGATCCTGAAGTCAAGGGCGACTGGGGACGTATTCGCCACCACACACAATGTCGTCGCAAGATCGGGACCCCAGGATCGTATGTACCCGCCCCGCGCAGCGATAGAAGGGATAGCCATAATTGAAGTTATCGACAGATGGTGAACGGGACATGACATTTGCCACCTTTCGAAGTCGCTGGCTCGCGCCACGACACGATATAGACTGGACCACGACGGCTCATCGGGGCAGGACGGACGGCAAATGAATCCCGCAAGTCGCAGCACCTTCACGTTGGGGAATACACGAGCAGCCATGGTTATCGAAAGACTGCAATTGGACAAGGATAGCTCCCGAACTGCAGGCCATAGGTAACTAGATCGTGAATTGTCGTGGAAGTCAGGTATCCTGGAGTGACCATTGAGCTGCAGAACTTGGATTGATTGTATATCGGCTATGCAGGCAAACAACGTACCACAGCGAGTGGCAGACTGGAGATGGAAAGTGAACTTCCTCGGGCTGCTGCTCAGATTCTGGAGACATTCTAGCGACTCTGGTGAGTCTAAGTCGCATAGTTCTAGCGTGAGGAGACGGGGAAGAGCAGCGAGAGCGCGATCTACGCCGGGATCTAACTTGAGTATTATATCCAAGTGGGATATATCGAGAGAGGTAAGGTCGACGGCCTCTTCCAACATCTTCCTCAGAAGGTGCGCGCACTCGGCTTCAAGGTCCATCCGAGCTCGACGTGCCACATCTATTACTGCAACACGCCCGTCGACAGAAGTCATCAACGGTGGGGTGAACACGACCCAGACTGCGAGATGGCGCAAGTAATGGAGCCGTGCACTGATGTCGCCTAGTAGATAGTTGCCTATCTTCAGCAATTGCTTACTGCTATTTATCTTGATGACCGAGAGAGCGCGACGTTTAGAAATGAGGTGCAGGGCACGAGCGGTCGCAGAGAGATTGAGGGCGTCATAAGTGGAGAGGTAGGATACGATTGATGTCAGAACGTCGTGGTTGAGCTCCGGCAATGAGAGGAATGGGCGTCGACTCAGAGTAGCACGATCCTGTTCGATTATATCAATCAGATATTCTGTGATACCTAAGTTAGGTTGAAAGTAATTCAAACCTCGTGTCCTTTCCCGACAAGTAATCGTTGCATGCCGAAGGTTACGCAAGGTAGGCAGATTCAGATTCCAGAAGGTGAATGCGGAGATCTGAACATAGTGCATACACCGTTTACATCCCGGGCCCAGCTACCAGTGATTCATGTGCTGATTGACCGTGACTGTGCAGGCGACGTGGCATCGTGTGATAAGTTATCGACCACTCGGATTCGAATATCGATGATGCCCTTTCGATAGTGGAAAAAGTTGTCACCCTTCCAGCGCACAAATCATGATGCACGCTGCGGCATTGCTACAGATGTCACAGAAAAGTTACATGAAGCTGAACAGTGTGTTTTGCAAGGGCATAGGCAAATTGCCGCGCTAGAGAGACCTCCCGATCGTGATCGATCTTGTCGATTACATATCATGAAATTGCAGACAAAATATACGGGAACTCTCTGCGTCGGTTTGCACAGTCATGCCATGTGCGCACAATATTAATGAAAATGCCCTAAGCACTAATCTATCGACACACTCATCGACTTGAGGCCAGGTCTTAACATTTGTTGATAAACCTTAAACTGGTAATTGACACCGGTGTCGAAAACAGGGGTTTAATATCCATCCATCGCCGGTCAATCAGACACAATCCACATCCACTCTTATCAACACGCACAGCAGCGATCCCCATCGCAGCAATGGCGTCTACTATTGCAGTGCCAAAGACTATGAAGGCGCTTGTTGTTCAGGAGGTTAGCCCTCCCACTCGTAGCGTGCCGTACACCGCTGACACGCGCACAGGGAAAGAAGGCCGTGGTGCAAGACCACCCTGTCCCGCCCGTAGGTGACGACGACATCCTCGTCAAGACAGTCGCCGTCGCACAGAACCCCACAGATTGGAAATGTGCGCCGCCATTTCATTCCCGATCGCTCCCACTCACCGCGGCCTCCAGTTGTCGACTTCATAGCAAAAGCAGGCACGGTCCTCGGCTGCGACTGGTCCGGCTACGTCGTGCAGACCGGTAAAAACGTCACGACGCTCAAGGTCGGCGACCATGCCGCGGGCTTCGTCCAGGGCGGAACGTTCGTCGATAGCGGCGCGTACGCCGAGTACCTCCGGACGCCCGCAGAGTTGGCGTGGGTCGTCCCTGAGGGCACGCTCAGCCACGAGGAGGCTGCGACGCTCGGCTGCGGGTGAGTGAGGGCTGATTGCGAGTATGTGCTGTGCTCAGCTCAGATCAGCTTTTGGACCGCCGTCCAGGCGCTGTACCATCCGACCCGGCTGGGGCTCGTCGAAGTTCCAGAGAAGGTCAGCCCTGAGCAGTGGGTCTTCATCTACGGCGGAAGCTGTGCGCCCACCTTCATCCTCCTCCTTCTGCTTCCCGCTAATCGCACATCCTAGCCTCCGTCGGGCAATACGCGATTCAGCTCGCGCACCTCTCCGGATACAAGGTCGTCACGACCGCCTCGCCGCGCAACTTTGAGCTTGTCCGTGCGCTCGGTGCGGATGTCGCGGTGGACTACGCCGACCCCGATGCCGTTGAACTTGTCAAAGCGGCTGCGGGCGACTCGATCACCGCCGCGCTCGACACGATCAGCGTGAGGGCGTCGCAGGAAATGATGGTGCAGGCTATAGCGCCCAGCGGGGGAAAGGTCGTTGTGCTGCTGCAGCCGATCGCGCAAGCACGCGTCCGGCACGATGTCGAGGTGATGCGTACGTGTCTCATTCCTGCACCTTGTCTTCCCTCCTGCTTCATTGCTGGTTGACATGTGTGCCCTTTATAGACACGCTCCTCTATACCGCACTCGGCCGCGCATTCTCGCTAGGGCCTGGCTCCGACTACCCCGTTGCGCCCGCGGACCGCGCCCACATGGCAGCCTTCTTGCGCAAGCTGCCCGAGCTTGTGCAGGAGGGGAAGATCGTGCCGAATCGCGTGCGGTTGTGGGAGGGCGGGCTCGGTTCGGTGCCAGAGGGGCTGCAATTCATGCGCGAGGGAAAGGTGAGCGCGGAGAAGATTGTATATCGTGTGTAAGCTTTAGGTGAGAGTGACGAGGCAACGGAACGAGCCCTTTGCGATATAGCATAGAATAATGTAGGATGTAGTAAGTGGTCCTCGCA
Organism: Amyloporia xantha; assembly: GCA_036971615.1. Taxonomy (NCBI): domain Eukaryota; kingdom Fungi; phylum Basidiomycota; class Agaricomycetes; order Polyporales; family Adustoporiaceae; genus Amyloporia; species Amyloporia xantha. The sequence goes on from JAYKKR010000029.1 coordinate 416,884, forward strand.
AGTCGTGCTGTTAGCCAAAGTGTTCCGAATCTGCGATCTGCTATAACGTATTCGCGTCAGGTACACTTATTTACATCCGGACTCTTGCATATTAGTCCTGCTAGCACGCAATGCGCTATCCTTTCCTTACGATCTGTGGACTTGAGACACCTAGCATTATATAGGTTCGACGAGCAAAACTATCAACGTATGGGATCGCACGTTCTAGGAAGTCTGATCATCTCACACAGTTAGAGATCATGGGGGTAGCTAGCAGTAGTCTCGAAGCAGCACGGAGCGATACAGTATAGTCTGAATGGCCCCGCGCCTGGATTCACGTGCCAAGCTGAGGATTTGATATATGCCATTGAGCCGATAAGACCGCTGAAACGTACGAAGACGACACAACGGACCTTAGAGCTGTTGTAGAATACCCCCACTGCTACGGTCGCTGCACATGCAAAGAAGAATGATTCCAGATTGTTGCCTTGACGGATGCGTTCATGTAGGATCCCAGTGTTTTCATGACAGATAGATCCGCCGAGTCCTGCACAACACTGCCATGGATCCGGAATTCACTTAGCTGCACGCACTCTCGGAGCGAATGAAGTCCTGTAGAGAGCAGATCTACCATCAGTCTGATCACGACCGATTACTTGACCTTAGGCTGATACCTTTGAACGTTAGTTCTTTCTGGAACGGTGCTTGGTAAATGTAGTCCCAGTCACCGGGACGTTCGGACTCGGCGCTAGGATGAAACATTTCCGCACTTCAAGCGTTGCTTGTACCGCATTGTCGCGCAAAAGAGACGACGCAAACATCGTAAGTCTGCCGTTGAGATCGATATGTCATGAGTGGCTGTTTCATTTTTTGACTTACGCGGGAGTGTCTTTAGCATGCAAGGTCAGATATACATCAGAGGACTTTGTGTGGAATATGCTATCAACAGACGCCTCAGCAACAGCGTCGCTATGATAGAGCACAAACAGCGGTTCCGGAAATTCCAGTATATAGTCTGAACGAAAATCTTTCCATTCGAGCTGAAACCCAAGATGATCCAGTTCCTGTTCATAAACATATGAATTAGTCATGAGATTGTACAGGCGGAAGTCACATCACGAACCTCTGCTCGACGGAATGGAGAGATAACTCAGGCTTCTGTATGTCGGGGGGATTCTCTTTCTGTTTTACAGGAGAGTACTGCAAAATCTGCCGTATTTTGTAAATGAGAAGCACAATTGGCACCTCGATAGTAATCTGAGATGGAGCTAAAATGATATTGAAACGCACCTGACTGACTAACTGGATCTAATGTAAGAAAAAAATTTAGACTTATCCGGTAATCCATAAAAGAAGGTGAACTCTCAGGGGTTCTATGGTCCCCTTCCTGTAGACTCCAGCATAGATGTGAATGCCACTAGGGCCATGCCGATGTTCTTGGACAAACACCGAAGTGAAACGCTATGACAAAGAAAGGGACCCCTGTCTATCCCAGTATCATTTCGGCTTCAGACACTATCGGATGCCTTGAGGATTCCTGTTATAGTTCAAATAATTCAAACCTGGAGAGTTTCGAAGATGGACGTTGTCCTCTTTTTGTCACGGCCGCCACGTAGCACGTGATTCACTCACCCGACGCGTCTTGGACGCGTCGATCAACATCTGCGTGACGCGACTCGGACTCAACCTGGGGCAGCGGCGAGCTTGCAGACATTGATTTCGTAAATTGCTCAAGAATATTATTCTCCTGTGACTCGTGCTTGTGATACTGTCACCGGTGATCCTTTTGGTCCTAATCGGGATTGTCTTAGACACGGTGAGTCACTCAGGCCATATCTGTTGAATCGGATAGATAATGCAGAACAGTAGCCACGGTGACTTTGACTGAGGTTGAAATATAAGGAATTCTCGATTTTACTGCTGGTACGCTCTCTCCATACACCCACTTTTGCAGGAGCTGATGTCGGATACATCGTCAACAGCCTCGAGTTTCTCCTCTGCATCTGCAGCGAACTTTCCCTTGTCCAGGTCAGGATTGTTGCCTGCATTTGAATACGGCCCAAGCACTCCACAACGAACAGGAACGTCCTCTAGATCCTCTCCAGAGAATCTCTGGTTTGTTGCTCCTACACGTCTGCAGTCGCACTCTTGGTTGCTAACTTTACTTAGTCTATCACCGCTCTCGGATCCTCCTGCTACCCCTCAGCAGAATCCCTTGTCTCAGGCTGAACTTGAGCTATCTCCACTCTCTGAACTTACAGCCAGCAATCCCACGACCCCCCAGCGGCGACCGAGATCGCCACGTCACCCTTTCGTCTTAAATCCACATCACACACCTCACACACCTGAAAACCCTTCTTTCAACCATCCGCCAGGAATTAAATCGACGCCTCGTGTCAGCACGCAGTCAAGCCTTCAACAATTCTCTGTAACCCCTTCCATAGGTGAACACTATCGTCAAGCTTACCGTGGAGAGATGGCAAATGAAATGGACGCCAATACCGCCTTTATGGATGTGGAGACGTTTTTGGAACAGCTTGTCCCCGGGGATGACCCTTCGCCTGAGCAGGCGGGGACATTTGCTACATTCAATGCCGCTTCATTCCATAATGAGGGGGTGCCAATGTACGCGGAATTTGTTAGTCCGATCTACTATAGATATTATCTCATGTTCTTTTTCACTTTCTGACTCAATACCTCATCAGTGTCGCGTTGTCCAGACGTACCTCGACGCATGCCCTGCTCGTGACGACCCTGACGAGGCCCTCGTAGCAAAGGAGACGGGAGCATATCCAGAGTCTGGATCTGATTCTGAATCCCAAGATAAACTGGACGTCATGATCTATCCGAAGTCCCAGAACGCGAAGGATGCTTACACGCTTTCTCAGCAGGATTTGTCTAAACTGGATAAGGGCCGGACAGCCTACGTAGGGCGAACGTCGTGGTCCCATTGTTGCGTTCCTATTGAGCTCAAGGCAAAAGAAGCGAATTTTCCCTTCAGCCTGGAGCCGAACACAACTGCCAGTAGTTTCCTCCATGACTCGAAGCCTGGTGTGGCCAGCAGAGGCCAACTGACGGCTTATGCGATGAGAATTCTTCGGCGTCAGCACCGTCAATTCACCTTCATGGTGGTCGTATGCCAAAACTTCGCTCATCTTATCCGTTTGGACCGCGTGGGTCTACTTGTAACCACTGCTTTTGATTTCATCACCCATCCGGACAAGTTGTATCGATTTTTCTACAGACTGGGTTGCATGGATCGTGCTGCACGTGGTTACGACACCACTGCGGTCCTCGCCACGCAGGCGGAGAAGGAGCAGATGTGGATGTCGTACGATCGATTATCTCCATATCACCAGAACTGTTTGGACGTGGCGATGAAAGACGCGCACTGGCCGGTCTATCGTATCATGATGGAAGACAAGGACCTCGCCAATGATGATGATGATCCAAGAAGAAGGCAAAGCAACCATTACTTCCTTGTCGGCAAGGCACGATTTAGCAGTAGCTCTCCCACTGGTCGTGGTACAAATGGCTACGTTGGGTTCGAGCTTCTAACGGGACGTGTCGTATTCGTGAAAGATACTTGGCGTCTTGATTCCAAACGCGTTCACACAGAGCGCGACGTGTATGCCGTCTTGAAGAGCTGTTCCGTTCGCAATATCGCTACACTTTTGTACGGTGGCGATGTAGGTGCGCAGAGGACCGTGGCCCAAAGGTGGATCCGTGATCGTCATGCGCGTGTGCACTATCGGACTATCGTAAAAGAAGTTGGTCGGCCTCTGGAGGAGTATGTTCATTCTCGAGAGCTGATGGCTGTCCTTCGAACGGCAGTGATTGGTAGGTGCTCCTGTGGTCCAAAATGATTGCTCCGTATTGAGCCCGAACGCTGCAGCACACCGTGATGCGTGGGTCAATGCCAAAGTGCTCCATCGGGACGTCAGTGCAGGCAATATAATTATTGCGGAAGACGATCCTCGAGACAAGAAGACGTCTGACGATACACACAGAGGGTATTTAATCGACTGGGAACTGTGCAAGTACCAGGAGGAGCTTGCTGCTGCGCCCCCTCAGAAGGACAGATCAGTACGTCCTCGAAAGCTTTATGGTACTATGTTTGTCTGATACAAGTTCTCTGCTAGGGTACATGGCTCTTTATGTCAGCTTTAATCTTGAGGAATCCCGGCAAGCAGCATGAGGTTTCAGATGATTTGGAGTCATTCGTGCACATTTTGAAGTATCTGATACTCAAGTTCCACGATGTCAACCTCTCGGAGGTGCAAGTGTACACCCACATCATAAACACTTATGAGGCACATCCGCAAACAGGCCAAGATTACGACGAGGGGGGCCATGCAAAATATGCAGAGATGAAGCACGGTGAAACGGAATGGAATCTCCGGAATAAGTCGCCACTGCGAGAGTTACTCGAAGATCTGCTTATGCTGTGCAAGCTGCACTATGATTTGTATGGCGCACTCGCGTTAAAATCAGGAGATACAGACCCACCCCAAGATGATCACGAGATTTTGGACCCCTTCGTCCTTACCAGAGACACTGCAGAAGCCACCCAATTCCCTGAATTCCCTGTAATCAAGATATCGAAGAAGAGTATCTCATCGACACCAGAATCGTCTCTCAAAAACCACGATGCGATGTTGCGAATATTCAACAAACACCTGCGTAGCCGGCTGCCATTCACGCGTGACAAAGTGACGAAGGCGCTCCGACCGCCTAGCTACCGCTCTTCTAGCTCGCATGTCTGGGGACATGTACGCGATTCCGAAGAGGCTGATCTATATGATCGTCCTTCGAACAAAAAGCGGCGCATGGATTTGGTGGCAACATCAAGCTCTCAAGTTGTCTGAGCGAATTGCGGCCAAATAATGCCTCCCTGAATATGCCAGTGCGGAGACGCCTTGGAGCAACAAGCATGCCTCAATGCATCATGGATTATCTTGGACAGCTGCAGTCGAGTCAATGGACGTGGTTTGCTGCTTTTTCGCGTTTTGCTGTCATGCTTTGGTTGCTCTTCAATGGATTCGAACTCTCGCTTTGCCGCCATTATGTAGCAACCGTCCGGAATTGATGTCCTTTGTCGTTGTGTTGCGACAATGTTTGACTTAGCTATGAGATGGCAGTGCGCCCAATCTTTGAGCCCTTCAGGTCTTGTTCATCTGGGTCTCCTTATTTTGGCAACTGGATTCATAAGAACGTAAACATCCAGGCCAGTGACCGCGACACAGATGGTAAGGAACGCTTCACGGCTGGTGAGGCTAATATGCGAGAGCCTGGATGCGTATGAACATACACTGATCATACGGATCTGTTACAGCGGATCGCGGAAAACGTCGGCCAACAAACGAAAGGAACATCATTATTCGGGTCGTTACATTCTACAATATTCTAACATTCATTCCTTCTTCTATTCCGTCGCCGTGCTTACACGCGATACACAATCTTCTCCGCACTCACCTTTCCCTCGCGCATGAATTGCAGCCCCTCCGGCACCGCACCGAGCCCGCCCTCCCACAGCCGCACACGATTCGGCACGATCTTCCCCTCCCGTACAAGCCCGGGGAGCTTACGCAGGAACGCGGCCATATGCGCCCGATCCGCGGGCGCAACGGGGTAGTCGGAGCCAGGCCCTAGCGAGAACGCGCGCCCGAGCGCAGTGTAGATAAGCGTGTCTAAAAAGAGCACATGTCAATGAGCGATGAAGCCGGTGGAAAGACAAGACGCAGGAATGGGACACGTACGCGTCACCTCGACGTCGTCCCGGACGCGTGCCTCCGCGATCGGCTGCAGGAGCAAAACGACCTTCCCCCCACTGGGCGCGATAGCCCGCACCGCGATCTCCTGCGACGCCCGCAAGCTGATCGTGTCGAAGGCCACGGCGATCGAATCGCGCGTGGCCGCTTTGATCTGCGCGACAGCCTCGGGGTCGGAGTAATCCACCGCGACGTCAGCCCCGAGCGCGCGGACAAGCTCAAAGTTGCGCGGCGAGGCGGTCGTGACGACCTTGTATCCGGAGAGATGCGCGAGTTGGATCGCGTATTGCCCGACGGAGGCTAGGACGGGGGATTAGCGGGCAGACAGAGGAAGGATAGAGGAGGGAAGGGACGTACAGCTACCGCCATAGATGAAGACCCACTGCTCCTTGCTAACCTTCTCTGGAACCTCGATGAGCCCTAGCCGCGTCGGGTGGTACAGCGCCTGCACGGCTGTCCAGAAGCTGATCTGCGATCAGTACAGCTCTTCCTCCCAATCATCGTTCACTCACGCGCAGCCGAGGGTCGCAGCTTCATCGTGGCTGAACGTGCCCTCGGGGACAACCCATGCCAATTCTGCGGGTGTCCGAACGTACTCGGCGTATGCACCGCTATCGACGAACGTTCCACCCTGGACGAAGCCCGCGACATGTTCACCCACTTTAGGCGTCGTAACGTTCTTCCCCGTCTGCACAACATAGCCGGACCAGTCACAGCCGAGGACCGTGCCCGCCTTTTGGATGAAGTCGACGACTGGACAATAAGGTGAGTGGGAGCGATCGGGAAGGGAAGGGCGGCGCACATTTCCAATCTGTGGGGTTCTGTGCGACGGCGACGGTCTTGACGAGGATGTCGTCGTCACCTACGGGCGGGACAGGGTGGTCTTGCACCACGGCCTTCTTTCCCTGTGCGCGTGTCAGGATTATACCACTCTTTACGAATGGACGACCTTACCTCCTGAACGACGAGAGCCTTCATCGTCTTCGGTACTGCAGTTGTAGACGTCATTGCTGCGGTGATGGATCTGAAAGAACAAGGCGTTGCTGGGACGAGCAGATGCGGACCGAGTTCGTTGAATGGAGAAGCGTGGTCCGGGTTTTATATATACAGAGTGTGCGGATGTGCTGACTGTGCAGCGAGGGATGTGAGGCTGACTTACCCACGCAGATGGTTCGAGCAACTTCTGTCAAGACCAGTGTCTACACCATTAAAATATTAGGCGAGAAATCTCACGCAGAAAGGATCCTAAGCGTATTATTTTAGTACTCTCTGAAGGATGGAGTGAGCGTCGGTTAGCCCAAGTGGTAGCGCAGATACAAATCTCAGAGGGGGGAGTTGCCTAATGGGGATAATCGAAGCACGATCGCGTCCAAGGACCAACACTGGGGACAAAATAAGATGTGCGGCGGCAGAATACTCTCCGGACATGCTCCGGTGTGGTTAAATTTCGGGAGGATATTCTGTGCCCGAAAATGCCGTAGATCATAATACACCCTTTTCGGAGCTCTGAATATTGTATGGAGCATTATGGATTTTCGACCTCCGAACATCGGTCACAGTGTTCGGAGCATAATCACTTAACAATTATGCTAAAGAAATATTAGATATTTGTGCAATGTTCTCTCGGAGAAAATTATTCAACCTACCCTTGGAGATCGCCCTTCAGCCATTCTGCCAATTTTCTGAATACAATCATTGTCTAATTCATATCCTGTCAAAGAACATCCTACAGATATGTTTCATCCCTCTAGCATAGCCGTTTGATAACCGTTGCTCCGGACATCGTGACTGATGTTCGGTGGCTGAAAATATAGAATGGTCTGTACCATATTTGGAGCTCCGAAAACGAGTCTTTCATTTGCAATAATATACAGCAATTTTGGGTACGGGACATCCTCCTGAAATGTAACCACGCCGGAGCATGTCCGGAGAGTATTCCGCTATCGCACATCCTATTCTGCCCCCAGTGCAAGTTCTCAACGTTCAACGGCGAGGCTGGTCGCCCGGTTGGCGCTTACCGAAGTACCTACTTGTTAATTCTGTCGCTTCACTCGGCTTACATTGCATCTGACCTCACAGCTGTATCTTCCAAATGGTGAGTCTTACAGCAATCTGCAAAACGATAGGCCATTGCTCAGGGAAAAACAAACGAGCATGTGACACCCCCGGGAGGGCTTCAATGTCGTCTGGCGCCACCAGAAAGTGCAGCCATCAACGTACCGACTCCAATAGCTAGCCTTTTGCTCCGAATTTACTCCAAAAACAGATATCTTTGTCCCATAAATAGAAATGCCGTACAAATGGCTCTCGGCAAGAGCCCCACAGTCCGCTGTACCAGAGCCTCAGAATGTCCTGTCCACGGGGAGGTTCGTTCCCTGAACAGGGCACCGGAACGCGGAACGTCACGTATTGGCGCCTTAGTGACACACCATCACGCTGGCCACACTGGAGCTTAAGCGCTTGAGCGGTCCTGCCGCCGCCGTGGCGGTCGTCTCCTAAGTGTCGGGCGGCGGCACCACTGACTCCGCTAGGTTAACGGCCTCGCGTTCCACTTCTACTTACTGCTAGACGTAGACCATGACGGTCGGGTGGGCACTGAGCGGATGGCACCCTCCCAGGCTACTACAATATTAATATTGAACTAAGTTTCAATCAAACATTAATATTTCTATATCTCCCGGTCTGCCAGCAGCCGCAGCGTCTGAGCTCTAGCTATCCGCGCCGAAGGCGCCCACGATAGGATGTATGGGCGGTGGTCATGGGCCGCTCCCGACGCGAGTAGTAAGTACTGGGCCGCCCGGCTGGCGGTCAAAGCGACTGTGGCCCTCCCCCTATAGTCACACATGTCACATCACCAGGCACGGTTCCGGGAACATGTTCACGGAACATGTTCCGTGAACAAATCTCCCAGCGGACAGGACGTTCTCCAGAGCCTACAGCTCCCCGGACCGCTCTCACGTGCATGTTTTGTGAAACCTGGCGGTGGCCTATCGTTTTGCAGATTGCTGTAATCTCATTCACTTTCTACCGCAAGAAGAGTAGGTTAAGCTCTCGGGTTACTTGAGCAACACTGTTTCAAGTTTCGACCTCGACAACACGCGTAGTTTACGCTCAAGTCTGTGACAGTGTCTGTCCGTTTGCGGAGGACATCACGCGACGAACGCGCTCGAAGACGCGCGAAGGGCACGTGATTGATCGGACCCGCGAAATCTCAAGGCCGACTGGCCGAGGCTGCCGCTGCTCACCGTCAGACTCGATGAGCTAAATAGCCCCACGACGTCGACCTAGTCCGAATCCTGCTCTCTACCCGTCTTAAATCCATACCACCATGCTACGCAGCCAATTCACCAAAGCCGCTTCGTCGAAGCGGTCATTCGTATTCCCTACTTCCTATGTCCACCATCCTCTCTTACGCACCTCTCGAGCTATCCGACCTGTCTTGCCATGGCTTCTGCAGCGATCAGTACCATCTATCATTGCGACACGGTCATATGCACAGGGTCCCCCCGGCGGCGCTGGCAGCGGAGGTGGGTTCCCCTTCTCGATGCAGCCGCAGCATCAGAAGGGTGACGCTCTTAAGGAATACGTGAGTCGCTTTGACTGTACTAAGTGGCCAGTGTCTGTGCTGAAGTACTGCACATGCACTAAAAGCCAGAGATGAAAGTTTCTGCTCGTGGGCCTCTGCGTCGGCCTTGTAAGTACACGTCATATGCGTTTGAGCAAGGACATACATCTCGTACTTCTCGATTCACATGTAGTGAACTTCAGCACAGATTTTGGCGGCTTATGTGCTTTCTGTTTCACATGTTTCTAACAGGCTTTTCATATAGAGCGTCGACTTGACTGAATTGGCGAGGGATGGCAAGCTAGACCCGACTATTGGGAGGGACGAGGGTGCGTCTGTTGTGTATCGGTCTATCAATTGTATCTCTAACTCACACATCCTATAGAAATACGACGTACAATTCAGAGTAAGTGCCCTCGCATCGTGCTTTTGACCTGTCTTTCAACGTCACCTTTTTGTTCCCCAGTCTTGTCTAGAAGAACGAAGTCAAATCCAGTGGTACGCATTTTGTGATGGCTTGACTCAACTTGAAATGGATTTCTCACGTTTGTATCATGCATTTAGTTAATCGGACCTCCCGGCGTTGGGAAGACGGCAATTCTCGAGGGGCTCGCTAGCCGCATTGTAGCCAAGGAAGTCCCAGAGGTACGTACTAACATAAGTATCGCCAAGTCTCAATATTGACCATACTGCTAGTCACTTCAAAACAAACGGGTACTCTCAATCGACTTGTCTGCTATTATGGCTGGGTCAGGAATCCGCGGCCAGTTCGAAGAGAAATTCAAGGCTCTCATCAGAGATATTGAAGATGAGGTGTGTCTCCCCATGTGCCAACTTTCATGCTGCTGATAGTCATTTGGATCTGCAGGCTGGCAACGTTATCTGCTTCATTGATGAAGTCCGTACGTACTATTCACCCCGGTATTATATGACACGTGACGTTATCACTCATTCATGAATTTAGATACGCTCTTCAACCTGGGAAAGGCAGAGGGGAGCATTGACGCGGGCCAGATGATCAAGCCGGCTCTTGCGCGCGGGTTGCAGCTGGTAGGGGCCACAACTCGTACGTATCGCCATTCGTATAGGAACGAGATTGCCTCTTCCTTCGCAGTCTACACTTGTGTCTTCTCTTGTCCTGACTAATAGTGTCGCTGACTTCGTGGCTCTTATTCTAGCCGACGAGTACCGCAAAACAATTGGCAAGGACGCCGCGCTGGAACGGCGATTCCAGCCGGTGCAAATTGACGAACCTACGGTCGAAGCGACTATCTCGATATTGCGTGGCTTGAAGCCTAGATATGAAGTGCACCACGGTGTCGGGATTGCCGACGGAGCTCTTGTTACTGGTGAGCGTTCCACACTCGAGCGTCTCTGCACGGGTCTGATACGTTCTCATAGCTGCTGTTTACGGCGCACGGTACGTCTCGGATCGCTTCCTGCCCGACAAGGCGATCGACCTCGTCGACGAGGCGGCGTCCGCTCTGCGGCTCGCGCAAGAGTCGAAGCCCGACGAGCTCGACGCGCTCGACCGCGAGATCGTGACGCTGGAGATCGAGCGCGAGAGTCTGCGGAACGAGTCGGACGTGTTCAGCGTGGAGCGGCGATCGAAGGTTGAGGAAGCGCTGCAGGAGAAACGTACGGAGGCGGAGCGGCTGACCGACATATGGCAAGCAGGTGCGTACTAGTCGCTCACTGAGTGTTTTGATGAGCCGTAGGAAGTTCGCCGTCGCTCATTATACATTTGTCTAGAACGCGCCCGGCTGCAGCGCATCAAGGACACCAAGCGACGGCTTGAAGAGGCAAAACACGAGCTCGAAGTCGCACAGTGGCAGGGCCAGTACGAGCGGGCGTCGCAGCTGCGCTTTGCGACCATCCCCGAGCTGGAGCGCCAGCTGCCTGCTGAACCTGAGCGCGCCGAAGGGGAGGCGGCGGCGGGCCCGTTGTCCATGCTTCATGATCGTGTGACGTCGGACGACATCGCGCGAGTTGTGGCGAAGTCAACGGGTATCCCGGTGCAGAACCTACTCAAGGGGGAGAGAGACAAGCTTGTAAATGTGCGTGTTTTCCCTGTGTCGAACCCTGGACATGAGTGGTCAATACTTTGCCTGTCGTTGTGGTGTAGATGGAGGAGACTCTCCGTCAACGTGTCGTGGGTCAGGACCACGTCGTCACGGCTGTCAGTGACGCCGTGAGGATCTCGCGCGCTGGGCTGCAGGCGCCGAACCGGCCTGTTGCGTCTTTCCTCTTCCTGGGTCCGACTGGTGTGGGCAAGGTGACATTGTTTACTTCATATGGTTGTGGTGACGCTGACCTAGCACCCAGACCGAGCTCTGCAAAGCACTAGCAGCGTTCCTATTCAACGACGAGCAACGAGGCTTGTGAGTAGCTAAATTTACAGCCATACGGGGCAGCGATCTCATTCATAATTATAATAGGATTAATATCAACATGTCTGAATACCACGATCGACATACCATGTCGCGTCTCATCGGTGCAGCACCTGGTTATGTCGGTTTCGAGGAAGGAGGTATGTATCATTCATCACACGCACATTCATGGCTTGCCTAACCTCCATCCTCCATTTCTCACGTTATGAAGGCCAACTGACGGAGGCTGTTCGCCGTAAACCATACGGTCAGTGAATACGCTGTAATAATGCATCAGAACTCATTGCTGATTTTTTCTCAGCGGTGATTTTACTCGACGAACTTGAAAAGGCACACAAGGTCTGTACGACTCGAAAGGCGAAATTCTGGTGTGCTTACCAGTGTCTACATTTAGGACGTTGCAATGATTTTACTGCAAATTCTTGATGAGGGAAGTATCACTGATTCACAAGGTATGTCCATCATAATGTTACGGTAGGTTCACCATTTTAATTGGCTTGACTCTTTAGGTCGTAAAGTAGACTTCAAGGTGAATAAGAATGTTCAAAAAACCCATTTACCAGTTACTCATTAATCATGATAGAACACTATCATTTGCTTGACAAGTAACTTGGGTAGGTCTCCGTATTTGACACAATGCCTTCCCTTCTCATTCATTTCACAGGCAGCGATATCCTTGCACATAAGTCAGCATCCGATAGCAATGGTGTTGTCGCTCCGGAGGCACGCGATCAAGTTCTCGAGCGTACCGCAGAATACTTCCCGCCAGAGTTGCTCAATCGCCTAGACTCCATGCTTGTATTCAACAAGCTCTCTCGAGAGTCCATTCTACAAGTCGTGGCGCTCCGCCTGGACGATATTGCATCACGACTGAAGAGTCGTCGGATTACGCTCGACGTAGACACGAGCGCCCGTGAGTGGTTGGCAGAACAGGGATACTCCGACATCTATGGTGCTCGAGCTATCGCTAGAGTCGTGCGAACGAAGGTTCTCTTCCCACTAGCACAGAAGCTGTTGGCTGGCACAATCAGGTACGTGCTCCTACTGCAGTTTCTTCTGAGTGAGACTAAGGATATTGTAGGGATGGGGACCTTGTCAGAATTCGGGTCAGCGGTGATGAAAAGTCGTTAGACATCGAAGACAACCACCCGCCTGATTCAGACGTGGGCTCGTCGACACCCGTCGGCTCCTTGACTACCGAAGACGATTCCAAGGCACCCGTGGTATGATACTGTGATTTGAAATATTTTAGGATCTATTATAATCTGCAGAGGGCAAGTACATAATTAGATATGCCTGTTAATCCAGCCTAGCCTCCACTCTATCAAATCTTGTAGCCTTAATGAATTCACTTATGTTATGGACAGATTCAAGTGTCAGAGCGCCTCGTCGCCCCCCGTGCTGAGGGTGCATCTCTACTGTGGGAGTGCTGTAAGGGGACAAAGACACACATTCTAGACTTATTATAGTGCCCTATTTCTGTCGGTCGTGTTGTCCTAATTTAATTGTTTGCTTTGAAGTTCACGATCGCATCTCAGTCAGCTCGACACTTCTTCTCTACTAGACAACTCAAAGTATCTATTACTGTAGTCGCTTCGTCAATTTAGGAGATAGTATCGGGGACGAAGGTGATCCACGATATATTGCCCAATTCATAGCCTGCTGATTGGTCGTATTTCAAGAGTTCTTATAACTCTCATTTGTGCCTTTGTTCTGCTGCCTCGGTGACACAAACTTGTCGTGATGTCTGACATCTGTGGTCAACTTGTTCAATTCTTACTGCGTTGATGAATAATTGACCGGATTCCTCACTGGCATTTCCCCCACGTCAGTAAATGGAACTTGAGACCAAACTCAACGACCTCCATGAATATTATTGCGACATCTACCATAATCTGTCACAGACCAAGACGGATGTAAATGTTCTAAGCGATCGCTAGTCTAAACCCTACTTTATCTTGTAGCCTCGAGTTCATGTGCAATAAACATATAACGAAAACAAAACCTAGTCGGAAATGATCTCGGAGTCTGATTACGACTGTCCTGACTGAAGTACGGCAGTGTCTTTCGAGGAGCGATTCTTGCGGGTCTTCTTCCCTTCGGGTATCTGATCCTTAGCCGAGGCAGACGGAGGTGGGGGTGGCGCTGAGGATTTGTTCTTGGAATACCTAGGCTTCCTCGCCTTCTGAGGGCGACCGACAGGCTGAGGCGGACCTTGTTCCTCAGCTTTCAGCCTTGCCTCCTCTGCGGCCCACCATTTCAGAAAGTCTTCTTCGGCTTGTTGGGCCCTCTCCTCCTCTTGAATCTGCAGCAAAGATCGCTTGTCCTTGACGGGAAGAGTGTCCTGCTCCAATTGTAGCTGCTGTATGGCAGCAAAAGACATGGAAGAGCTGGATGACGATGATTGCACTACGGGTTGAACTGGTGGCAGAGTCCACGCAGTGCCGCTACTACAAGATCCATGAGAATATGAGAAGTAAGAGTGAATCATTTACTTACGATACACGGCGAATAGAGGAAGGTGGCTTCTTGGATGGTGCTTGTTGTTTCGTAGGAGTGATGACTGGTCCCATACCTGGTCCCCCCGCTGTTTTCTTCGGGGTCGTCTGCGATTGCTTTCGGAGAGTAGTGGGAGCAGAACCTAGGGCAGGATTTGGTGTCGCTTCCAGCCGACTGCTGACACCAGCTGTCTTGGTATTAGGCAGGCCTGCAGCCGCTTGCATCGGGTTAGGCCTCGTTGGCGTAGTTCCCGTCTGAGGTACCCTCCACGGCGAGTCCGATGGAGCTCTCGGTAGCCCTGACAGCGACAGAGTTTCCTTGCTCGATTCCTTCGGCGGGGTGCCCCACTGGGAAGCGCTGCCACCGCTGGGAACACGTTTTACAGGAATCGAAACTGCTCTTCGCGGCTTGGTGCTCGTTTCGGCTTCAGCCATGATTGCTCTCATGTCAACCCTTCAAATCAATGGAGATATTCAGTACGCTTTGCATTTGCACAGCGTGAGATACATACTTGGGAGAAGAAGTTACAGCCCGCCAGCCTCCTGGAAGTTTAGTCGAAACAGTAGCAGCCTGCAGACTCGGGTGGCTGGGGACAGGTGTAAGAGGTGTATCAGGATCATCCATCACAAAGACCTCATCATCGGCAGGAAGATTGTGGAAAGATCGTGTCGACGCCGCAGGACGAATGATGGGGCTGCTCGGTGGACTTGCCAGCTGCGAATGCCGGCGGTTCCTTGCATTCGGCCCCGGGGGTGACATCTTCGGCGAATCTCTGAATACACCTAGGCGATTGGTTGGGACCACAGGCTGTGGTATATCCTGCATGGCGAGCCACTCGCGATGAGTCTCCATCGCCTTATCGATCAAATGGCTCGAGCGAGACACTGGGTACTTCTCCTGCTGTCGTTGCCTCACGAATATAGACAGTTCCTTGATGAGAGTGAAGGCATAATCATCCAACATCCGGCTTTCGAGTAGTGTTTCCATACTGGCGGCCATATAGTCATGGGCTGCCCGGACAAGAGGCATGACGTGGAAATGCGAAGCGTCAGACAGCACTGAGCACACATTATTGACCGAAATTCTCTTCAGAATGATTGTCGAACAGAGAAGTATGAGGCGGTCGACGAGCAGTTCGTTCTGTAGCGGAGGATGTCAACTACAGGACAGACAGAGTGACTATGTAGACGTACGGCAGCAGATATGACGTCAAACATAAAGTCCAACAGCTCATCGATTGAACGAACATCGTCTGCAATCATGTACAAGTAAGTTCTATGCTGCTCGTTAAGTAGTGTCTATCTACTCACCGAGCACGTCGAACATCTCGATATCCTCCCCGCAGCATAAGAAACGCAATACAAATTTCATTTCGCGCCACTTGAGGTGCTTGAAATCGACGATGATGGTACCATCTGCGGTCCATCGCTTTGCCGTCCAATCCTCATCATCAAAGAAAGCGGCGAAGAACGGTGACCGCGCTCGCAGGATAGCAGAGTGACTGTACACATCCTTATCGTCCAATCGTAAGACAACGTCAGGCGCCAACGGATCGTTCAACGTCGACTTTGCCTGAGTTACTGTGGAAGTCAAATTCCTTGTCTGACTAGTGTCAAATAAGCGACGCATATCGTCCACCATGGAGGCTGCAGGCATTCGCTTCACTGGAGCTTCCAAAGCGCGAGCGAGCAAGGGCAGATCCAGTACGTGCGCCAGAGTCAGTAACTCCGTCTTGACTTGCACCGTCTTCACATTCAAATGCGCGAGACGATGGTCGACTGCAAGGCCCACTCGGCGATCCCACAGTGCAGGCACGTCATCCGAGTACAAGTAGGAGAGAAGAAGCAAGACAGACAGCGGCTGGCATCCGGTCACCATGAGTCTGTGGCACTTCGAGTTGGCATCAACTGATAGCATCCTTATGTTCAAGGTGGAAGTACGATCTTTGACAGGTGGACCTGCTGAGAGCACCTGCTTCAGGACAGCAGACCGAGCTGCAAGCACAACACGGTGAGCAGGGAAGGCGCTTGTCGACTGGACTTGGACGATGAGATCTGACCCATACGCCATGGGAATTGGTTCGAAGGGAGCATTCGCATCCCCTGTCTTGCGAGACTGCTTGATGCGCTCTAGAAGACCACACAGCAGCCCGAGCTGTTGGATATCCTTCTGAATAGCCGTATCCTCACTCTCGTCGTCCGAATCATCACCCATAGCACCAGATTCCTCTGCTCGGCCTACATCCTTCGGCGACGCGACGTCGGCATGGCCAGAAACCTCAGGAGTAACGCATCGCAGATAAGGCTGAATCTCTGCCATGTCTTGCGCAATCAAATGTCCAACCACTCTGATCGGCTCTGGCCGATAGTCAACACGAAGTGCACCATACGCGCCCGTAACGTTGGCAGAAACCCGCACAGCGCGCTGGATGTATGGTACCTGCTGGAACTTGAACGTCTTCGTGCTGGCGCCTTGGCCAGCCTTGGCGTTCCGCGCACGTACGAAGACATGTCCAGACTCCGTACAGATGATGAGCGACCCATCGGCACCGAGAGCAACATCCTATAAGATGGACCAGAATTAGTTTCATGATATATTTGAATCTTGATGTGTAGCAGGAAGAGCACGTACACGGACGGCAGAGAACTTCTTGCGGAGCGCCCAGACTCGCTGTGGTACAATCGCTGTCTTGGACTTGCCCGAATTTGCGGCTGCACTTCCTTCGGATAATGTAGGAACGTCGAATAGGAATACTTCACCGTTTGTGGAGAGCGCCGCGAATGTGTTGTCACAGCTCGTGATCTTCTCTATGCTAGCGTTATTCGTCGCCTGTGGTGGGCGGTATACCGTGATTTCCGATGGGAAGGCACGTGCTGGGAAGCTGAGACGTGAGATGGAAAGTCAGTGCATGAAAGTGCGCGGAGAAGGGAGAATGATGACGTACTTGACTTTAAAGTGCCCACCATTCCAAAGACATATGACGTCCTTCGTTGCAAGCAAGCAAGCGAGGGCGTAATCCTACTACACGTGAGAAAGGCTCATACAAGCGAGAGAAAGAATAATGTACTGTGATCGTGACCGAGATGACAGGCTCAGAAATCCTAGTCACCACACGAGGCAAAACCTGCATGGGATGCGCAGACTTGTCATAGCCTACAAACAATTTCAGAAACACAAGACATCGATACTGGGCGTACCAACTGACCTAGCTGTCCGTTATTCGTGCCCCAGGTAAAGACCTCATCTTCCGTCCAGCACGCAGACGCCATCTTACACGCCGAAACACCCTTCACGAACTTGTTCTTCAGCGGCCCGGCCACCTTCCGCGCCGTTGCCTGTATTGGCTCCTCCGAGCGCCCAAGGCCGCTCAAGTTCGTTGGCGGCTCAACGACATACCCGAGCTGCGAAAACCTATTCAATCCCCAACTGAGCACCTCGCCGGACGTCGTCAGTGCCAGCGTATGGTCCTGCCCAAGAGCGACAGAAGCAATCTTCTGTGTCAACTGAGGCAGCGGGACTAGGTTATAACGCGTGTGCTGTCCAGGACCCAGTCTACAAGGTAGACATGAAATGAGATGTAAGAGAGATACCTTTAGCGTGACGTACCGTCCACCACTACCGAACCCACACATTCTCAGGTTACCCTGGCTCTCGGAGGTCACGACGGCTGGCAGTATGTCAGATTGGAGACGGACAGAGGGTAAACGCGCGCACCTGTGTGCAGTTTTGACATCGCTACTTGTTCGACAGCGATTGGCGAGAACCTCGCATCTACCGTCTCGGTCTCTGGGACGGTTGACCCGTCCGCGGGCCGAATTACCACCTGCTCCGGGTGCACTCTGTCGTCTCCATGGCCCAGTCCGAGAGCAGCATTCCGGTTTGCACCCCACGTCAGCAGCTCAGCGACTGTTGCTTTGTCGGTGTCGGGCTTCGTCCCCTCGAGCGTCGAGTTGTATAGATCAAAGGCGGTGTAGCCCTCGTAGTCCCGCAGAGAAGTATCAATATCCGCACGTTGGAGAAGTAACACGGCCGAGGCAATGTTCCCGTGGTACAGCGCACGGTGCAGCGCCGTCCAGTGGTTCTCCTTGTCGGGCAGATTTACATTGATGTCTGGGTGCGCAAGGAGGAGCCGTACATACTCCGTCGCGGATGTCTCCTGCGACGAAGCTGCCTGATGAAGAACCGTCCTGCCCATCAAATCACGGTCGTTCACGTCTACAAATACCCTCGCATTTGCAGTTAGTGGACTTCGTCTGTTCCACGACTTTCCACCACTGCTGCTAAGGTCCGAGGATTGCTTCCGGGCATTGCTGCCTGCACTGTCGAGCAGACGTTTGAACGCCTGCTGATTTTGTAGGAGAAAGTAGACATGAAGCTGGCTCATACAATGCTGGGGGAAGCGAGACGAGACGACCCAGTAGGAGTCCTGGTGACTCCTAGGCTAGATCGTAGGGTCCCGTAAAAGCTGCACTCGTAGCGAGAGCGCAAATGAGAACACGAGAGAGTAGTACGGAGTGAAGTAGAAGAGCGTAGAAGCTAAGTTATACCGATAAGTTATATGAGAGCGAAGAGAGTAGATAGAGATACAGGTGCATGGACAAGGAGAGGAATACGAGAGCAAAGCGGACTGAGCTTGTCCCCCTCCACGCACGTGCTCACGGACCGGGATCGTCAGGTCACGAGGTGAAGAATGTGCTCATCTCGTCATGGAGAAGATGGCTGTAGCTCAATCTCACACAGATTTAGAGGAAAGGAGATTTGGTATTTTGTCCGTAGATCAGATACAGGAGAATATATGACTTCACGCAAAAGAGATCCCGAAGGACGCAGCCCGTGCGCTCCCTTCTCATGCACGTTCGACCTTTCTTTGACGCAACTGGGCATTTTGAGCCGCGCGCAAACACCTAGCCATCCAGCAGCGCAGCCGCCTTGCGCGCATTCGCCTTGATGCTTTCCACTTGCAGTTCCAAGTTCCGTATCTGTGCACGCGCCTCGCGCAGCTCCGAGTTCAGACGCGTATTCTCCTCCTTGAGCGCCGACACGGCCGAGTCCTGCACAGGAAAGCAAAGGTCTATCAGAAGCTTATCAGTCGACAACCAACACACGCACGTCTCCTGCGCTTGTCTGCGGCGTCCTGGGTTCACTCGGCGATGCGGCGATAGGACTAGGGTCGGGTCGCCTGGCGACCGGCGAAGGCGTAGGGTCCACTTGGATGGAGATGCTGGGTACGGATACGGACGCCGGCACCGGCGAACTTGCGGTGGTAGTCGGGGTAGGCGCGGACGGTGTCGAAGGGACTGCTGAAGAAGGCGCACCCGCGGTGATAGCACCAGTATCAAGGTTCACCAGCTTTGGCGGTGCGGTCTTGCCTGTAAAGAACTCGCCTGCTGAGAGCGCGGGCTCCGAGGACGGCGCAGGGGGATAAATGTCGGACTGGAAGGAGTCGGACTATATGGAGGAGAGTATCAACAAGGATCAAACTGCACGGGGTACGTCGCTGGTTCTATTACCTTTCGAGGGACGATGAACGCGATAGCCTCTATGGACGATCCGGCCACTTTGTACGCACGCGCGATCTCGCATTCGGAAACATTCAGTGCACGACGCGGAAGGAAGCACATGCCACGTTGGGGGTCAGATGACTTGTACTCTGCGAGGCCGAATAGCTGGTCGTTCTCGTATTCGTAGTACCTAATGTTACCGTCTCTGAACGCCCAATCAGTGTCTTGCAGCGGAGATAGAGCGCTCGAGGATCATCTTACCCTTTGCCGGCTGTTGCAGATAAGTCTTATGAGGGTATATTCAAATTCAAGAGCCCAATGGACATACCGAGGAAAAGTATGTTGTTATCAGACCAGAACGGCATGAGCACTCCCGAAGTCTGATCAATGGTTGTCATTTTGACATTAGTCAAACCACCCGTTTCCCAAATGGCGACCTGACGATCGCTCATTTTGCTGAAGCCAGTAGTTGCAATGTTGTCCCGCTCGCCCATCCAAACCACTCGCGCACCCTAATTAGAATTCGGCAACCTGTGACTGCCTCACACGACTTGAGCACGCACCTTGATTCCCCCGTGTCCCTCGGTGATACGAACTGCCTCTCCACTCGCACGAGGGTCGAATAGCCTAATCTTCCTGTCCCTGCACGTCGTAACGAGCAGATTCCCGGACGGGTTGAATGCCAGACTCTGGATAGCATCTCCGTGGCCACTAAGAACCGCCTTGGCAGATTCCGTGTTGGCCAGGTCCCACAGTTTTACAACGTGGTCTCCGGTAGTACTTGCCAGGACATTGTTCGCGGTCGGATGGAATAGGACCTGTCCGACTCGGCGCGGAGAGACATCGATTCGCGCTACAGGGTCGAAGTCCTGCGGTTCCCAGTGCTCCTGCCCCCACCCCTCAAATGCGGACGACTCGACCTTCCAGATCATCACCTTACCGTCATCTCCTCCCGAAGCCACGACAGAGTCATTGAAGGGCGACCAATCGGTGTCGAGGACAGGTGCTGAGTGGCTGCGCGCGAGAGGGAGTAGATCGGGAAGTTTGGAGGGAAAGCTTTGCGGAAGCGGCTCGAAGGGCGAGGGTAGGGGAAGTATAGCAAATGCGCCACCTCCGGACGCGTTCCAGTTGATACTGATGTATCGCTGTCCGAGTAAGTGAGGAGAGGACGAGTACCGCTCTGTAGATATTACTTACCGCCGACGCAGCCACGAGGTTGGTGTCCCATGCACTGATGGTCACCTTTATGTTGTCAATTCCATACTCTTTCTTTCCTTGCTGCCCAAAGACGTGGCTGTGCACTTGTTAATGTACACATTGACCGAATATTGATCACACTCACCGATACTTGGATGCCCTAACGAACCGAGACATCCGTATGACACTTCCAAGAGATCTGAGGTATTCCCAAGGTCAAAACTAAGATCTGCCAAAGCCAACACGCGCTGTGGTGGTCGCAGTAAAGTAATGGTATCGATGCTAGCAGCACTACAGCACTGCAGTAGTTGCATGCTGCAGCAGCATCGCGATGATGGGTAAGTACTAAAAAGGAGATGTCGACAATTATGTTACGAAAATATTTCCAAATACATCCTCAGATTCCTCACGAACCTGCTCTTCCCGCTCGGGCTTCCGTAAGTCTGTTCGCTTTTCTGCTCGTCTTTACAGCAGTGTTGAGCTAGGACGTGGTCGATATGGCAGTACTTCAATGGGCTGCACGGGCGGGATCATTGCGGGGAGTCGCAATTGCACCCCGAGCCATTGGTATTCGCGCGCGCTGTCTAGCCACCGCTGTGGCAGGAGAGGTAAGTACCGAACAAACCGCTCTTCATTTACCATGAGGTGAAATTGTTCAATTTCCAGCTGAAAAAGACACCTCTCTATGACTTCCACCTCGGAAATGGTGCCAAGATGGTCCCGTTCGCGGGCTACTCCATGCCATTATCGTACGGCGATGTGGGAGCAGGTGAGTATTGGACCCCATGCAGACATTTCTCGTTATTGAAGCATGGGGCAGTTGCTAGTCACCACCACGTCCGTCAGTCTGTGGGGCTTTTTGATGTCGGACACATGGTGCAATCCAAGTCTGTTGCGATTTCTCTTAGGACACCTTTCAAAAAAGCTAATAGATAGAACAGCTTCCGGGGAACAACAGCTACGGCCTTCCTAGAGTGGCTGACACCCTCGTCTCTGTCGTCCTTGGCACCATACTCTTCCACTCTATCCGTCCTCTTAAATGAGAGAGGTGGTATCATAGACGACACCGTCATCACGAAACACGCCAACGATGCATATTATGTAGTGACTAACGCTGGGCGCCGCGAGCGTGACCTCCAGTGGTTTAAGCAGAAGCTTAAAGAGTGGAACTCCAGTGAGAAGGCAAAGGAGGGCAAGGTCGAATTAGAAGTGCTCGAAGGATGGGGTCTTTTGGCTTTACAGGGTCAGTATTTCTTCCCTCATAAAACTACTGTATAACGAATACGTCTCTGACTAGGTCCTGAGGCTGCGAAATATCTGCAGGGTCTCACCTCGTTCAACCTGCAGGCTTTGACATTCGGAAAGTCTGCGTTTGTCCCAATCGAAGGATTCAACCTGCACGTCGCCCGTGGTGGGTACACCGGCGAAGACGGGTTTGAGGTCAGTCACAGATCTATCCAAAACCATGCATTCTAACTGAATCAGGCACTGCGCTTGCTGTGTGTAGATATCGATTCCTCCGTCGCAAACAGTAGAGGTCGCACAGTTGTTGTCCAAATTGCCCGTGCAGCTCACTGGGCTGGGCGCACGAGATAGCTTGCGACTGGAAGCCGGCATGTGTTTGTATGGCCAAGACCTTGATGAAGATACGTCACCAGTGGAGGCTGGCCTCACCTGGGTTATCGGTATGCCCACCTTGTGGTTTCTCGATCTCTTTCACTAACACATGCATGTATGTAGGCAAGGACAGGCGGGAGACCGGTGAATTTATTGGGGCCGAAGGTGTAAGGAAGCATTTGAAAAATGGTCCCCCGCGGAGGCGGGTGGGTATGATTGTGGATGGCGCGCCTGCAAGACGTAAGGTCAACCAGGTTTTCTTTTCAGAACTTTTCTAACAATGTGCTGGATCTCAGAGGGTGCCAAGATTTTCGCACCATCGAGCAGCGATCTCGTCGGTAAGTATGCAGAATTCATGCTCATCAAATACAATCCCTTATGACTCCGGAACACCCACAGGTGTTGTCACGTCTGGCATTCCATCTCCTACACTCGGCAAGAACATAGCCATGGGATATGTTCAGTCCGGATGGCACAAAAAGGGGACAGAGCTTGAAGTGGAGGTCCGCAACAAGCTGAGGAAAGCTGTATTGACCCCCATGCCCTTTGTCAAGACGAATTACTTTAGGGGTTAAAATCGTAATGGACCATTTCAACTATGGTCAATTATCATCTGTTGTCGGTGCAGCAATATTCATATTCAGGCTTCCTGGTCCGAACGGCTGTCTCTTTTGAAAGCATGAGGGAAATCGAGTATTCCTATCCAGCGGCAGAGCAGGGCTCAGTACCTGCCAATTCGTCTTGACGGCCATAGCTGATTTACGCATCTCCCCTTGTCGCATCAGTCCCGGGGGCTGCTTGCAAGCCGCAGCCATGACAAAGTGTGGCTTTCCCGACTGTTCGAAACTTCTGTTGATGAGCAAAGCAGTGCAAATGCGTGAACGGTTTGCAATATACTTCCCCCACTCAATGAATTGTTCAACGACACTAGGGTGGTTGTGAGACGTAACCGCAATTTGCTTGGCTTTCCTGCCAGTGAGAAGAATAGAAGTGACAATCAGTTTTGTTCTGTCACGATTAGAGCCGCACTCGTCGGTTGCTTTCTTTTCCCAAAATAATGTAGTTTTGTGCAGAAGGAACGAAACGCAAACTCTATGACTTCGAGGCCTGTAGAGTACATTTCGAGAAGGTAGCCCAGTCCTCTGCATGATGGAGGTTTCCCGTGGTAATACGTGCTTTCACCCGATAGCATGAGCAAAGAACACACTTTCAGCCGTCAGCCTCAGCGGAGAACACGCCCTGGTCAATTTCTGGCCAATTGACTATTTCCAACACTTACTCTTACTAGTAGGGGTGCGCCGCCGGACACGACGTTCCGTGACTCTGGCGTACCAAAATGTGGAACGGGGCGAGATATAAATCACGGCTCCTCCAGAGTAATATTAGTCTCCCTATATATTGGACGTCTTCACAATAGGTACGGAGGAAGGCCTCGGATTGACCGTCACGTCCTGCACGGATTATGAATACTACGGTTGCCTAATTTGCACACACCCTCATCGCGTGCGGGTCTCGCACTCCGGCCTGACAGCGATCAAGCACCATGCAGCGAGTCCTAGTACAGACACGTAAGGCTTCCACCTCAGCCCACCACTCATTCCCCTTTCCATCAAGTCCACACCCAACACCGCACGAAATATTTCACCTCCCAGTCGGGGCCAGCGAACAGGATATCAAGGCGAGATGTACGCATTGCAGCCCCTTCTGGCCGTCCTCCTTTCGATGTCTCCCCCATGACGATGTGAGAGATGGTCCGCTAACGCTGCTTTACGGAAGACTTTGATCTCGTACGGGTACATCACCCCGATTCACCCCTCTGCCGGGATGTACCGCCCGCAGAGAGGCATGCACGCTTTCAATCTATCACTGCCGCATACGATGCCTTAAGGCGACGGCATGTAGACCCGATCCGTGCTGAACTGGACAGGAGGAAGAGGACGCAAGAAGCCCGGGATAGGGCTAGACGACGTGCTGCATACGCCGAGTTTACAGACGAGCCTTCGCATGGCGAGTGGTCTGCCAATGCGGATGACCGTCGGAAGGACCGGCTCATCATCGCAGCTGGGATACTGGTATTTCATTTATTCCCGGCTTTCTATGAACGTATCTGCTAATTATTTGTAGTCGCTAGGCGTCGGTCTAGCACCGTTCTTCTGGTCTGGTCTCAGCATAGCGGACCAAAGACATCTCGCTGCCGCCAACAACTTGGCCCAGGCAAGGCGAGAAGCAAGAGAGTTCGGACATGAGCGAAGAATGGAGATCCGGCGGCGTGTTCAGGAGTTCAGAGAACAGGAGGAAAGGACGCAAGATGACACGCCTTCATCGAACGATTCATGCGTATAGACTGTAACTAATACAAATGACCCTGCAATTGCGGATTTGGACATCATCTATACATTGTACACGTATTTAGCCCCTTTGTTGTATAGCACACATCACTACAGCCTTTCTTTGAGTGCGAGGACGTCAAGATTGCCGAGGAAGATCCAGGTGTTCTGGACCAAAACTATGCGGAAGGAGTTCTCCGATGCTCGTCTCCAAGACACCTCCATCTGCCTTTCCTTCCGCAACCAATTGGTCATAGTTGGACGGCACCAATAGGACGGGCATATTCAGCGCACAGAACTCGCGCAGCACCTGACGACAAATCCCACAAGGAGATATTGCTGAGGGAACATCGCTACGTAGTGGTTCAAACTTAGTGCAAATGAACAACGAGACGGGCGATTCGCTTAGCACTCACGTCACAACAGCGAGTGCGACGAAGGACCGTATGCCTTCGCTCTACCAGCACGTAAAGGACCACAGTTCTCATGTTAGATGCATGGTCTAATCTTCGCGAGCGAGAAGATCAGGGGACGTACCACAGCCTTGACGATCGCTGTCCGCTCTGCGCATATCGTCCCTCCTATATATGTGTATATGAACGTGGGTGAGGGACTCTAGCCAGCCGGGACATCCGGATTCTCAAACTATACGCACCATACGAGGCGTTTTCAATGTTCGCGCCCTTTATCACTTCCCCTCCCGCGGACAGCAGTGCCGCGCCGACACGGAACTTGGAATACTTGCAGTACGCAAATTCCTTCGCTATACAAATAGTGATATCGATATCGTCAGTGGTCGCCGAACGCAAGCTCGACGGTCGAGAGCACGGAGATGAGGGGGCTTCCAGGTCGGGTAGACGTACCCTCACACGCGCCTTTGATTAATCGGTCCCGGTCAGAAACCTCCAAGGACCATGTCTTCGTAGCCATACTCGTGCTCAGCGATGATGGATCAGCCGCTACGAATTGGCGAGGCTATGCTGATAGCACTATAGTAGAGTCTCGCTTATCCTCGCGATGCAATTAGGTTCATTAGTCGACAATACAGCGCAGCTCAGCCTTATCGATGAATTCGAAGCTTCAGATTGAATTCGATCCTAGTCATACACCATTCAACTGCGTGCTATCTAGACAATGCTAGGCTATGCATATAGAGGATCCGTACCGTACTAGACCGTGAGGTAGTTGTGCTCGAGCCTGCAGGCACTCTAGTACTGGCAGAACTTATACTGTAGTACTAGTACCAGTGTCCTATAGATGGTAGAGTTGATCGATCTCCAATGTCCACTGCTACTATTGCATGAATTAAAATTATACTAGCACTAGTCACCGGGCATTAGTACGCAAGATCCGCATGACGAGTACTATTGGATCCCTTCGCGCATCAGGTCATGGAAATATGCCGGCAGGGCCCACGATAGATCCAGCTAGGCCTGTCGCAATCTGACAGTAGTCAGAATGAAGATTCGGATTGTCATCTCTATCTCCAGAGATACTGTACGACGAGATCTAGAGTTAAGACACCTGCAGCAGATGAACCACACAGATATCATTAGAAGACCTGACAGACCACATTCTTGATGCTTCACCCATCATCCAGTGAGAAAAGACTTGTCAGCGGACCCTGAGCTGTGACACGCACGGGAGAAGAGCATACGTGGCAACAGGTATGAATCCTGAAATGCGAGATATACGGTATCAACAAGTATGTAAGTGACCGCGATAAATACATGTCGTAAGTAGATCAGTCACAGGCACCGTCAGTGTCAGGCAGGCAGTACACTAGGCAGTCCCAAAAGCAGGGTATAGTACATACTCTACACACATCGCGGTCCCGTCTAGGGTGGTATGTACTTGATAAGCAAAAGCAGGCAAAAGGTCCACATGTTCGCAGCAACGGTCCGTACAAGAGTTCATGTGAATGAGCGGAGTGGTCAAGCAGGGTCAGTAGACACGATGAGACAGTTCGTGGGACGAATGTGGTTCACCGTCCCCGGAGGCCAGAGTCTAGAGAACGAGTATCGCCGAGATCGCCATGGCCACTACACCGAGGCAGGCAGGCAGGGCATGCTGCTGACGCAGCGAGACAGCAGCAGATTTCTTGCTAGAAGAGGACGAAGACGAAGACGAGGTTGAAGACGGAGCGCTCGACGAGGAGCTCGAAGATGTGGTGCTGTTCGACGCATCCGCGTTCACGTAAGTCCCGAGAATGATGCTAGCCGCCTGCTCGGCGAGCCCATACACCGGTGCTTGTAGCTGCGCGAAGGAACGCTCAATGAGATCGACGCCAGGAGATCAATGAACAGCGGGTACACACGTGAGCAGAGAACTCGAACGGAAACACCGAGGAATCGGCCACCCGGACGTTGTCTGCAGCTAACGTGAGCAACCAGTGAAGCGACACGGAATGCGTGATGCACTCACTAAGCCCGTAGACCATTAGATTAGCGTCGACCACACCACCCTGGTTCTGTGGAAGCATCGAACATGAACACGACGGGTGGTACTCCGTGTACGAGTTTTGGGCGATCCAGGTCTCCCACTCCTCGTCCGTGTTGACGCTGGAACCGGGTGAGATCTCCTCTGCCATAGCGGAGCTCAAAGGTGCAGTATTACCGATGGTCCGGCAAAGCTTGAGGCCTTCGCGAAGAAGCGTGACGTCTGTAACGCAGAGTCAGTTTTGAATACATATTATTGCGGAAATTCACAGGGCGGAGATACATACCCGCGTCATTGGACAAGTATTGCGGGTTGATAGTGGGGTAATCAAACGCATCGGAACTGCTGATGTACAGGCGACCTTGACTGCCCGCACAAATGGTCAGCACGAACCCACATATCCCGAAACAACCTATGTCCGATACCTGAACGGATGCTGCAGAGCGGCCTGAACCGCGATGGTCTGCGGGTCGTTCTTTCCATCACCAGTGAGCGTCAGCAGGATTTCCAGCTGACCGATGGGCGACAAAAGGAACTGCTGCGCCGTGAGGTTGTAGACGACCTTGTAGCCCTCCGCGACCTCGGGATATTGGCTGGGAATGAGCGCCGCGGCGCTGCTGTCAACGGCGGCGGCGATCTGCGACGCGTACGTCTGCGGGGCATCAAAGAACGAACTGAAGTTAACATAGGCCGTGGCAGAGTTGATGAACGACAGGAAAGGCGTAGAGACCGTCGGCGTCTACAGCCACGCAGCGGGAATTGCCAATCGTCAGCGCCACCAATTAGTATGGAAACCTGGGCAGGGATATGGGCGCTTACGTCCGTCGAGTAATTACCAAAGTACATTGACCCCGCTGTCGCTTCGTTCGTCTTCCATGTCACCTCCGCATACTAAAACGCCAATCACGCGATCGGTACGTCAGTGTCAAGAAGAAGAAGGAGAGAGGCCGATCGACGTACGATATGGTCCTGCAGATGCTGCCCGACACCCGGCAGCTCCATCTGCACCGGAACACCCGCCGCTTCCAGCACGTCCCGCGGGCCGACTCCGCTCACCATCAGTATCTGCGGACTGCCAATGGCACCTGCAGCGAGGATCACCTCCTTGTTGACACTAACAGACTGCGCCGTCGCGCCCTTCTGGCTCGCGTACTGCACGGACGTCGCGGTCAGGCCGCCGCCGGTCGCGTTCGCGAAGACGATGCGCGTCACGGTCGCGTTCGGGAGGACCGCGAGGTTGGGGCGCGGCGGGAGCGGGTCGATGTATGCGGAGCGGGAGTACGAGCGCGTCCAGTTGGCGGGATTGATGGCTGACGTCGCGACGAACGCGCCCCAGCCGTCGCCGCCGTCCGGGTTGGTGGAGGTCATGACGTCGACGTTGTTGAGCGTCGGCGCCCAGTCGCCCACCTGCGGCATCATGCTGCAGCGGGATAAGCAATCAGAAATGCTGAGAAAAGTAAATGCGCATGAGGGCGCTCACTATCCGGGATATGACGCGTGCAGGGGGCCCGAGAATCCATGGCTGGAGTTGCTATACTCGATGTTGGCCGTCTCCCGGACCGCGGTGGTCGGAGGAGTGTATGTCTCGCTCTGTTTCATCGCGGCGTACATGTTATCCCAATTCCATGGCGAGCCATTCTCGACCAAGCCGGCCCACGCGTTTAGCTCGAGCTCCGACGGCCGCACCAGATACATGCCGTTTATGGCAGAAGAGCCGCCGAGCACCTTGCCTCGTGGCCAGGAGATGGCGCGGTTCCCTGCATCAGGCTGAGGGATTGTCTCATACGCCCAGTCGTAGGAAGTGCCGACGAGAGAGTTGTAGTATGTGAATGACGGGATGTCTGCGAGCGCTCGCACGTCAAAGGTGAATGGTTGGCGATTGACGTGAATACTCACCGATTTGGCTCTGGACGGCGTCTCCGGTGTCCCCAGCCTCGAGAACGAGGACGGTCGTGTTTGATCGCTCTGATAGACGGGACGCGAGGACCAGGCCGGCGGTACCGCCGCCGACAATGACATAGTCGTACGAGCTCGCAATTGAGCCATCATAGATGATGTTTCTCTTGAGAAGTTCGCGTTCGTGAAGGTCATGATAAGCGTCCCGAGGGTAGGAATGAGCTACGACGGTGGTGAGCGGGAGGGCTGCGAGAAGGAGACCGACAGCCCGCATTGCGAGTAGAGAGCGTGATGGTGGTCAAGAACAAAGCGCGAGCCGAAGAGAATGACGAGAAAATTTCAGTGAAGCGTACCTTGGAGAAGGGTATCCGCTCTATACTTATCTGCTCTATTCCTGTCTGGGTTTATGACGCCATGAGTTGAACGGTGCGACGGTCTCGAGGTACCGCAACCTGCGCCTGCGCTGTGATGCGCGTGTCGAGCAGCGGCTCCGTGTGTGCAGGACCTGTGCAGGACAGGGACAGCAGGAGGCCATGTCCTCCTCGGCCATCCAAGACCGTACTCGACCAGTCGCGTGCAGTCGCGCCGCGCCCCGGCCAGTCGCCCCGGCCTCTTATCGCTGGATATTTTAAGCGCTTTTCAGCTATATTTGGAAATTACTTGATGGGCGTCTACACGACGCGGAGGCTCAATTGCATCACGTGGAGGCAGCGTCTAAAACACCACCTCTCCGAGGTCACTCTGCTTCCGCTCTGTCAACGGCTCTCTACACGCACTGCTCCTATTCAAGCCTATGAGCCTGCCTCGACCAAGGCTCTCTTCTGTGCGACAATCTCTTCCATCTCGGCGGCCACCTCTCTTTCACGTGTCAAGACATTTCACGAGATTCTACCCACCACTGACGTCCCTTGGCCATGACTTGCCCTGATAGCCACCCTTTGACAGAACCTATTATAGCGCCAGTGGATACGGCATCGCAATGGAATTGCTGCAGTCCGTCAGCCCACGACGTCTATTTGTGGCTGAGGGTTGTTCGCTGCGATCTGTCAACAATTGCAGGCGTCTTCTAGCATGAATCTTGCAATATGTAGGTCGTGTTTCTCTCAGGGAGGATGTATTTATAACCTCTCCTCATGCACCAGTATAAATACTTTACATTGAATCCTCGCTCTTCGCGGGCGCACTTCACTTCGCAGTCCACCCGGGCATCGTGCCCTGTCCGCTTTCGAGATTAACGTATTTTTGGGTTGTTGTGTGGCCTCACCTGGAAGACGCAGGGATGTTTATCGTCCAGTGTCTCGTGGAATCAGAATTCGCAGCTATAGTAATCCTGAAGTCTCAGGCTGTCGGGCAGTCTCGGTTTAAGCTCCATCTGGTATATCCTCGTTGCAACTTTGAAGCTCGACTTCCGGCTGTAAGCTCGATCGCCACTGGCATAATCACAGATCCATCGGCGCTTACGATCTCTAGTTAGCTTACATATGCAGTAAGTGGGGATATGCGTCCATGCCTGACTCTGATTGACATTCATTGGTTAGAACGAGTGAGTCTCCAGTTTGCACGGGACCTGCCCAAGTAGCTTCCATCATCTACGCAAGCATTTCCAGAGTCCACTGGGGCCACTGTCTGATGCTTCCTGCGGTGCATCCAAGCATTACCTCAGTGGCTCCCGCACTAAGTCCTCTATCCCGCCCTTTTTTACGTCATCTTTGCTAGCGATGCGGCCTGTATCGGTGCACGCCGCACTCTCACGTAGCCACTCTGAACTTCTGAAGGGTTTTCGAGAACAACCGCATTTTTGATTTTGGAGCTGGATCCCACGATGTACTCGTCTCATCTGCGATAACCGTGAGTCTTCTTGATTACTTTCAAATCCGCTTACTTGACTAAACACGTGCGCTTAGCATAAACCGAAGCCTCGCAGGTACGTTTAGCTGTCCATCGTTCGACTACGCTGTCTGCTATATGATCCGTGCGGTACGTTCATTTCTCCACACCCGATTTGATCGTGGTCTGTCTCGTCACAATATGCTGCGTGTACATTTCCCCGCTCTGTCACACCCATTAGCTTGGTCTGGTATTGTGGTTTACACGATCGTGAACAAGCTAATAGTCTAAATTGCTCTATCACGCAACGACCTTCTCCGGAGGACGAACTCTCCGGACAACACGTTCAAGGTGGCAAGCCACTCGATCGGATGGACGTTCCATACCGAATACACTCGAATTTGACCACTTCCCGGATCACTAAGCTCCATACATCTTGCCAATTTACTCATATGATCCTGATTTTGACCTGGCTGAATTCGCACTTCTACTGTGTCTACGTTTTCCTGGTAAGAACATGACATTGAATCGCGATCGCTTACGGTGGGCCTCGTAGGTCGTATGACCACGTTCCTGTGGTCGAACCTTAATACAGAAACGAATGGATCCCTCTGTTGGATCTAGACTGTAAGGTCCGAGGGTGGGTAGAGTTCTATTCGTGCGTCTTGATTTTGGGCTAAATCGCTATCAAAGCAAGTATGCTCCTACTACCTACCACTACCTACAGCTCATGTGTAGATCAATGTTGGTAACGTGACATTGAAAGGTGCAGGCGCTTGGCGCCCATTTTTCAGACCAGCGATCGGAATTGCGTTCGACTGTGGCCCGTCGGGAGCGCCTCAGACTTTCGTGACAGTGCATTCGAAAATTTGTGGCAGCCAGTTTTGCATTGTCCTGCGCTTTTTTTTCTTCTCCATCGGAGGTCGGAAGCCCCCGGTCCCGACAGGTCGGTGGGCTGTGGTGAAAGATACAATGTGGAGCAGCCAAGTTGTGAAATTTTTCTGGGATTTTTTTTACGGCCAATCCGTCTGCTCAGTGCTCAACGCATGACCAACGGCGAGCTGCGGGTGTGGAGAGACAACTGACAAGAATTTGATCGTACCTGGAGCAGCTTCTGCCGGAACCACAGGTAACTGAGGTAAGTCACTCGACAAATACATCGATGGCTGCGCTACTCGATTGCCTGAGCAAGCCCTGCTGTCACTCCCCAGCCCTCTACGGCGCCAGGTAAGCCTGTCAGTCACCCGTGAAATGATGCATAAGCATTTCACCGACATTCATTTCGACGAGATCGGAGTCTCGTGTCCCCCCATTGACACTAAAATGATAGACGATTGCATGGTGCTCGTTTCAGTATTGCGAAGCCGTAGAACGCCCTCTGAGCGTGCTTGGTACTGCGTCTAGCGCTATCCGCTGTCAGTTCAGTGGTCCCGTCGGTCATGGCTTCATGTCCCGTACGCGCCCCGAAGTATGGTTTCCCTGCGCCTCACTGGGCGTCTATCGGTCCGTAACTCGAGAGCTTTCCACAGAGGTATGCTATTCGCTTGGCCTGACTATCCTTTCAGTCGCGTGTGTGTGGATTAGGCCACATATGGCGCCCATGGTGCGATTGGTCCGTAGACTCATCGTTCTGGATGTTTGTTTAGCTTCCGGAGTGCGCCAACTCTTGGTGTAGAGGCGCCTGCTTACTGCACCATGTCACGGTTCTGTATGTAACATCACAAGGGAGCTGAACATGCCGACATACTATATGCTACTTGAAGAACCCTGGTGCGTATTCTTTCAATGTAGGTGAAACGAAGATTACGTCTTCCATTGTGCAGCTAGCGAAATTTATTGGCCATATAGGGGCTATGAAATCGTTACGTGCGCGTTGTGTATACGGCGCAACGTTTTCATCGATATCTGCATTCCCCGGTTGTCGGCTTTGTGATATCCTCATTGGACACTCCGCACGTTCGGCTACATATGGTGGTCTACCTGACAGCTCAATCTCTCAAAACGAGGTACCGGAAAAACAGGATATTCGCATTGCAAATAATAGTGATGTTCACATAATCGTGGTGCGACGATATTCAAGAGTGTCTCTATGCGACTTAACCTTTCAACATTCCTGGGATGTATTGTTTCTCAAAATCAATTGTTGTCTCGTTACTGCTAACGTACGGATTTCAAATACAGCAATCGTAGCCATGTCGACGAGGACATGGCCTATTTGAATACGGTCGTATTCTGCGTCATCTAGCGGTATAGCACCAAGCTGCGCACGTGTATCTCATGGTAGTGAGCACATTGTGTCTCGTATCCATAAGCAGCATATCGGAAGAACCCTTGTATTACTCTCTCGCCTTAGTTGTCGCGTGTGGTTACGGACGCTTTCATAGTTACGGATGCTTTCATTGCACCGACCCTGTGCCTACCTCACCGATCGTGGCCCGTCTTCGACAAATGCAAACACTGGTCCTCATGAACAGGTAACCGTGGCGCACAGAAATCAAGTGGTCTTCAGCGGGCCATAGAAGCACACCTTTCGGTAAAACTTCTGTGATTTGTCTTCATTGATAGTCATCTTATACTTTTATGTTCGCCGGCAGCAGTTTTTGGATGGCATCTCGCCTTCTATTTCTTGTGAGCGGCTTTCATCAGTCGGCATGACTATTGACATAACAAGTTCAGGGTCGTTTTGGTTCCGACCCCGTCCAGCACGCACCAGGCCGTCGTAACATACGTCTTGTTCTTGACTCTGTTGGAAAGCGTACAGCCTTTTGGAAAAATCAAGCGTAAGTTGTTCAGTGTGCATTCAACCACTTCTGGCGTGTCCGTACTATGCACAAAGGATTCACAGCCCCAGAGTTGGTGCACGAGTATGACGTTCGTTTTCCGGGCGGGTAACTCAATGTATCTACGGTTCCCCGTCCCTGACAAGACAGCAAGTACATCTGCATGTATTTCCTGGTGGATGTGAGTTTGAGCTTGAGCAGTAGTGCGGGTTAATGGCAATGTCACGTGCTTCTGCGTCCGAAATAGTATTCACCAAAATACACGTATATATGGTCACGCTCGGAGTGACACCGATTTTGATGTGTGGTCCAGGAAATGTGGTCCACTAGGAGCCTAGAAATTAAAGTCGAGAGAGCCGCTCTCGGTGATGGACCACACACACATCTCTTCCACCGTTGTATCGGGTTTCCTTTCTCTTGCATATAAAAGCGCCTGCATGACCACTCTTTGGACCCCCGTCCAGTGCAACTCTCTCCAGTTGAATAGATGGTCTGTGCAGGTCATTTGCAGGTATGGAGGCGGATCCCGTCGGATAAGGTTGTATAGGATATGTTATGACTGAGTTTCATGGCCCACTTGTAGGAATGCAAGCAGTATCACTCTCCTCTGCAGCAGTTCTCCGCGTAGGACGTCCGGGTTCATTCAAGGGTGGCGGCTACCCCAGGTCTCCCCGGGTTCCCCAGGAAGTGTCAGATTTGATCATTGACGAACTAGGCAACTCGTACGAACGCGCCGCGCTGGCATCGTGCTCCCTGACTTGCCGTGATTGGGTGCATCGGAGTCGCGTTCACATTCATGCCGCAGTCAGGATTGATTCTACCAGTAACCTTGACCACCTCATTCAGCTCTACTCCTCGAATCTCGCGGACTATGTTCGTAGTCTCAGCATTGACGCCTGTAACATTGAAGGCGACGGAATGCCTGCTCCTCATCCTTGGCTCGACAAAGCACCCCCCCTCCTAGTGCGGTTGACGAAGATCGAGAGGCTCTCCTTGGACGCCATTGTGTGGGCAGAACTAAGCCCGGAGACTCAGGATATCCTCCTCACTCACTACAAGCTAGTCAAAGACATATGGCTATCGACGTGCGACTTTGGAAACTCCGATCATTTCATCCGCTTGTTGCAAGCCTTCCCCAAGGCCGCCAGCGTCCGCATGGAGGGAGTAGGGTGGGATGTGGGGGATTGCACCGAAGTGCTGAAGAACAATGCGGATGAGCTGCACCTCCAGTGGCTCGATGTCGGGGAGCTGTGCAGCGCTCCCAATGTCGTGGCACAATGGGCTCACAGTCACAAGGAAGTCACCATCGAGAATATCCACTTCACCTGTGGCTGCGATGATCCCGCATACTTGCGTCATCTGCTACAACTGGCGGGAACGTCTGTGAAAACGCTGTCAATCACAATGGATGATCGCATGGAGAGTTGGGCAGCCGAACCCGGTGAGTATCAGTTTCCGCTACACCCTTAGCGTCCAATCAGTGCTAATATCCGTTCCCAGGCGCCTCCAAAGGTTGTCTTGACCTCAGCGGTAATACACACCTTCGTTCGTTGCGCCTCCTCATCCGTCTCGAATACGCCGAACCTATCGACATGTCCTGGCTCACCGACATCATCACCCAAATCTCCTCCGTCTACCTGGTTGAAGTGTCCATCTACGTCGAGGTGCTGTCCGAGGTGCAGCTCAATCGGATCAAGTGGGGTGTCATCGACGCCACTCTAGCCGATGCGCGTCTGCAAAGCCTCATCAAGGTCGATGTGTGCATTCTGCTGCGCTGCAAAGGCAGCGGGGCCGAAGACGTGTTGAACCCTTCTACCCCAGGCGAGTTGGAGAAGAAATTTCCGAAGCTCACATCCCGCCGCATCCTCCACGTCAGCCAGCACTATGCTTGACGTGTTTCCGCCAACCCTTGTTGTACATCAAGATTGTCAGTTTCCCGCGTACGCTCCAGTGTATTGATGTTCACAGGCCCTGTTCCTGGCCCACTTCGGCCCGCTGAAGTGACCCATGAGGAGAGGCCTGGTGCACTGTATGATTTGTATGTATCCGGAAGTTGATAGTACATAAACCCTTCATTATCCGAGAACGAATATGGCTCGTTTGAGTAATTGCGTATGCCACGTAAGTACCAAGTTTCCGCCATTGCTGCCATCGTGCTGCACGCAGAGGCCTTGCCCATGTGTGAGTGAGTGTAATAATTCATTTTCGACGTCAATCGATCAGCGTAGCGTGCACTGACGACTATAGCTGCTGACGACCTTACGACAGCGCGTATCAAAGGGATCGCCATATCACGGATTTAAATGACTGTCATACTGCAATTTTGTGCATGTGTACAAACTCTATTCGCAGGTGCACTGATTTTGCACCCGGTACAACCCAAGGACCAGGGTGAATGGAGACTTCGGACCAACGTTGACGTCAACTACAGCACCCGTCAGTATGTGTGCGGACCACAGAGGTTCATGCTTTCGCCTTCGAGTCCGACGTTAGCCCAAGATTGGCATCCGGATGTTCTCCCTTGGAGATTACTTCACAGAGTTTAGCGACTCAGATACCCGCGTACGTGAAGAAGACTCGTTACCACTTCACCTGCTCTCTGCGCTAATGTCTTTCAAACTATCAGCTTGCATTCCCATCGGAAAGGACCAGTGCAGCATGATCGATGGCATATGGCAGCGCCGCTGAATATGACACCATGATGCGATGAACGGTCTTTCTGTTGCGAACCGTGCCGCTACCCGATGGACCCGCCCCTGAGGGCCTCAGGAGGAACGTGCGATGTTTGTCTCAGCGCTCCTGTTTCGGAGGAGCCCCAGCGTGCCAGATGGGAGGT
Organism: Amyloporia xantha; assembly: GCA_036971615.1. Lineage (NCBI taxonomy): Eukaryota > Fungi > Basidiomycota > Agaricomycetes > Polyporales > Adustoporiaceae > Amyloporia > Amyloporia xantha. The sequence continues at coordinate 453,508 of JAYKKR010000029.1, forward strand.
CCTCTGTTGCACCCAAACGCACGGACTCCCGGCTTGTCACCGACGGACCGCCCGACGAGTTGCCTTATGTGGATTTAGAGTTTTGAAAGTGGCTAGCCCGCCCATCTGCGAGCCCCTTCCAGACATAAATTTATCTCATGGTGAGTATTCTTACCGATTTTTAGTCGACCCTGCTTTGTATCTGCGTTGAGCATGTGTAGGTCCGGGAGTTCGCCCTACAGAAGCGAGACTTGTTCCACCCGACGGTGGCAGCAGACTCGCAGAGACCGGGGCTCGGGAAAATTCCAACTCCGACATCAGAGATCGGAGTTAGGCTCCGTCTCAGCCACAGCTGAGGCAAAAACGCCATTCCTTCATTCGCTATCGGATCCGAGAAAATAAACAGAAAGGGCCTCAGAAGGTTGCGGAAGTTGGGCTATCTTTGTGATGGGTCTCTCTGCGAGACTAGTTCCACCCGATTTTTGTCTTCTCCAGACGCCCCACTCTGACATGATATAAATAATCTATATCCTGTTTACCCCCCTTCCTTTCGCCATCTCGCCACTCCCTTCAGGCTCCCCCAGAGCAGACGCTCTGCGACGCGTTATTATGATATCTAGTTCTAAAGCTCTGGAAAATGGCGATCCAATGCAGCGCTCCGCTCTCAATGTTCGCGGCTTCGCGCTGCTCACATTGAGTTTTCAGACGCTTGGTAAGTGGCACTGCGACGCTGGTGATAAGCTCGGACACTCAGCATGCTATAGGCATTATATACTCCGACATAGGCACATCTCCCCTCTATGTGCTGAACGGCATATGGCCCGCAACAGGTCGTGTACCGTCAGAAGAAGATGTCATTGGCGGACTGAGCGCGATTGTTTGGTCTCTAACCCTGCTTCCTTTACTGAAATATGTACGTTTCTGCAAACTGTACAGCGCTCAAGGCTGACCACGAACACAGGTTATCATTTGCTTACGATTCGGCACTCATGAAGGTATTTGTTTTGCTATTTGTCATGAGTTGCATAATTGAACCTCGTGTTCAGGGGAGGGAGGTACTTTTGCTCTATTCCAGGGACTCTATCCCCCAGAAGAGAAAGACTTCGATGCGGATAGAACACTCACCGGCGATAGTCTCAAATTTTCAACGAAGCGAAGGCATGCTCCAAAAATTTCACAAAGCATCCGCTGGCCCATGCTGGCATGGGTGAGTTTTCCGCGTCAAACGCCGCTGTCTCTACTGACATAGTCTCCAGTCGTTGTTGGGCACAAGTCTGACGCTGTCCGATGGTGTCTTGACGCCCGCCGTATCAGTTACAAGCGCCGTGTCTGGTATAGCTATCGCCCGGCCTTCAGTCGGAAGTGATGTAGTCCCGATATCTATTGTAAGCTTCTAAGACGCCACTGCATCGCTTAGTGGTCTTATCGCGCTCCTAGGCTTTCCTGGTGGCCCTCTTTCTGATTCAGTTCCGGGGAACAGCCAGATTAGCTTCGATATTTGCACCAAGTATGCAGGGTCGCTGTGCCGTGAACTGGACACTAAGTGTCACTGCTCGTATTTCACAGTCACGTTCGTATGGCTGGCACTCCTGGGTGGCACGGGCATCGTGAACATCATACGTTATCCCGGCATTTTCAGGGCATTCGATCCTTCTAGAGCAATAATGCGTAAGCAGTCACATCCTACTCTCCATACAGGGATGTTTATTCCCATATCCAGTCTTTGTACGCACCCGGGACTATGATCTGTTGAGCGGTGTGCTACTCGCCGTCACCGGTTGCGAAGCGTTGTTTGCGAAGTAAGTGCATGAGAAATAGGAGGGTTAGCGGCACTCCGAAGCTCAAACTCTTGGACACATCGGTGATATTGACGTTGTGTTTTTCAGTCTCGGGCAATTCAATATGCAATCGATACAGGTCAGCCTTTTTCCCAAGTTCCAAGCTTGGATAGATAGAAATCTGACTTCTGAGGAAGCTTTCTTTTACTTGTTTTGTATACCCATGTCTCGTATTGCAATACCTCGGCCAAGGCGCTCGCCTGATTGTTGACAAAGAAGCCATTCTCTCCAACATTTTCTACAATGCGATACCCGGACACACGAATGGTCCACTATTCTGGTGAGTAATCGGCTCCGGTAACCTATATTTCATGCAAACATCAGCCGGCAGGATTCTCTATGTGATTGCTATTTTGGCGACAGTATGTCCGATCTATTTGCCGCATGTCTGATACTGATTGTAGTACAGCTCATTGCCTCCCAGGCATTGATCACTGCGACGTTCAGTTTGGTTCAGCAGCTCATCAACATGCATAGTCTTCCTCAGTCAGTATTCTGAATGTCCCGTTCTTCGATTCAAGCTGATGACGATGATTCAGTCTTCGTATGGTGTATACATCAGACAAGACTCAGGGCCAAGTGTATATACCTGTTGTGAACTGGATCCGTAAGTTCTGCTCTTTATCATGCGATGATGACATCTGACTCGGCTCGACTAGTTATGATTCTTGTCATTATCCTCGTTGCGGCTTTCAAGAGCTCTACGTCACTAACGAATGCTTATGGGTACGGATTCTCCATACTCATATACTCGCTATTAGCGCGTTTCTTACGCATTCGACAGTTTTGCGGTGGCCACTGTCATGTTTACGACGACTGTATTGATAGCACTACAAATAAAATATGTAAAGCATCTACATGTAATCGCTGCTGTTGCTTTTCTGGTTATTTTCGGGTTCTTGGATGGTATGAGATTTATTGTTGCTATTCATGTCCGACGCTGACATCATCTTCACAGGGCTATTCTGGGGAGCTTCCCTCAGAAAAGTGCCTGACGGCGCCTGGGTACCACTGATGATAGGCCTAATTCTGTGAGCTGCTCCACAGGTTCGAATGACCGCCGGTGAATTGACCGACTACCATTCCCTGCCAGCGTTGCTTTCATGCTCTTCTGGACATGGGCCAAGGTGCGTTGGAAACTCTCCACAATTCGAAGACTGCATCATTCAGCAATTCACATGTATAGGGTTTGGAAGACAATTATGACAGCTCGAACCGCAAAAACCTTCGCCACGTCATTCTCACAGACGTCGATAACGAAGAAGTACTGCGCATCCGCAAACCGCGCAGCGTGGAGAAGGCTCCATCAGAGGGCGGAGAAATTGAAGATGGCCGTGGGATGTCCAATGAAGAGTCAGATGTTGAAGACGAACCCGACGGTCACACGGAGCTTAACAGTCCCACATACTACATCCTCGATGACGAAAACGGTGACCCCGAGCGCAGTGGTAGAAGGAAGTTGGAGCGCATTCCTACATGCGCTATTTTCCACAAACTGACTGTGGGGCGAGGCGTTCCCCACTCTTTTGTTGGTAAGTAATTCGTCGTAAGTAGTGTGCCATTATCTAATCTGTTTGTTGTCAGGCTTCATTCGTCAATGGCCTGCTCTCCCTCGTATCGTTGTGAGTGCTGGGATCGATTGCAGAAAGTAATTATAACTGATCGATATTGTCTTATAGATCTTTCTCGCAGTGCGTGTACTCCCAACTGCAAGAATCGCTCCAGAGGATCGCTACGCGGTCACCAAAGTGCGCACTATCCAAGGTAGGCGAATATAGGCGAAATTTGCATTTTGTGGATCTAAAAACCATGTTTGACAGGCTTCTACGGTGTCACTTATTTCCTCGGCTATCGTGATGACTTCGATATCAAGGTATGTATTTTTGCGTACACCTGTCGCGTGTTGTGTTGACATATGTATCCTAGATCGATGAGGTTGTCAATCGCATTTGCTCGATTGAGGCGCGCGCGGATCCCCGAGAGTCCACCGCTACGATCAACGAGATCAAGCAAATCGCTTCCAATCATGTTCACATGTACGCATTCTTTTTCCATTCAATTACTATGTGTGGTGCTGACTCCTCGATGCAGCGTGCCTCATTACCATGTGATTAGTAAAAACGTGAATGCGGGGAAGTTGTCTACTTTTGTGAACTGGGTCCGAAGTTTCTTCATTGAGGATGTCTATCGTCGCTTTGGTAAATATTTTTTCTCATTTCCCTCAAATGATGTCCACGACTAATATAAATCCAGCTATCATGTTCCCTGAGACAGAAAACTGGGTGACCTCCAGTGATGAGTATGTCATTCGAGTCATGCATATCCGGGTTCCGCATAAGGCTGATACGTCAACAGGATCATTCGCGTAGGTATAAATGCCAAAATATGAGTCTTTGATGCAGGTACACGTTGTAATCGTTTGCAGAAGAAAGATAAGTTTTGGGTGATCATTGAAGACTTTGTAATGCTAGATCTACCTGCTGTTACTTGTTTAGACTTCGCCTGATACCTGTAGTATAAGGATTGTATAGCAGTCATTCTTGCTCTCCAGTGCAAATTGTATACATCAAAGTCATCTCCGATCACAAAGAGCGGGGGTGAACGAAATCAGTAGTCACTGATTTGTGGGGTTGTGTATGCAGAAACTTCAACAACCCGCGATCATTGTTGACTGTTATTATGATGGCTCATATTGTCTCACCGAACAACCTCATCAAAGTACAGTAGCTAGAAGCATATCACATAGAGATCATAATTCATACGATCGACATCCAAACATACAAGCAAGCACCAACAACGTGTCTAAGGAATACAGAGGGAAGAGGCATTGTACCTCACGTATAGTACATATATACAAATAGATAAGTATGAACGTACCAGGACCTAGATATGTCAGACGAGATAGACGAGAAATGAAATGCAGGACAGCAACAGCAAGCAGATCTACACGGTATTCAAAAACAGACCGAACAATCAAAGGTGTGCTTGCAGAGCAGGAGCAGCGGGCCGGGGAGGGGGCGAAGAGAGTAACGTGACCTCCGCGTTGCCAGTGTAGAGTGGCATATCGCCCAGGAACGCCTCCCAGCTCTCCGCAGTAACGATGGGGGACACCGCATACGGCTCGGCGTTCATCTGCACCAGGTACTCTTCCAGATGAGGCATTGCGGCCGTGATGGCCTTGTCCTCCATCTCGAACTGAGTCCAGCGAGACACGCCCGCGTGCTCCACGTACCACGCAGCATCAAAGAGAATGATGCCAGCTTCGTAGAGGTCTACTAGAGGCCGAGAAACGTTGAGCTCGAGTGCAGCCTCGTACGCCATGCGGTGGCCTATCGCTTGCACCAAGGGTAGACAGCGAGGCAGCAATAGGCGACTGACATTCTGGTCGCGGTGCTTGCCCCCTGCTTTCGCGAGCAGAGCGCGACATTCCTCAAAGAGGCCGGCTTCGTGCCGAGCGAGCAGACAGTCCGGATATTTCGACTTGGGCATCTCGTATCGACCGAGAAGGAGCTCGTTCGCGAGACCTGGATAAGAATGAGTCGAGTCCATCACAACATATGTGATAACTTGACGTACGAATGCTCAAAGCAAGAACGTCACCTTCTGCAATACGGATCCCACGCATCAATAGCTGTAGATATGAAATATGAGTTGAGACAACACAAGATGGCACATGATTGGTTGCACATACCTCAGACTGTAGGATATTGTTATGTTCGAACATGCCATGAGCTCCCACTCGTTCGGTTAGCGTAGAAAGACTTGACCAGGCGTGGTGAGTCATGGAGGCCTTGGCTGCGGCAGCAATACCGCTACGAACACGATGGTCGACGGAAAGGTCCCGGTACGTCACGCTAGCAGACTTTCCATGCGCGCGCATGACAGCTGCCTGGGCAATTGCGTGCATTATGGGGAGTTGCTGCGTACGGAACGACATGATAGATGAAGGGCGACCGTCCGGTCCAGTGACCATTCTCCGCAGACTGTAGCGCGCCGCCACGTAGGCGTTGACCGTGATGAGCGGAATTGCCATTGTCGCTAAGGCAAGCGATCCAACGGACACACGCCAGATGCAAGAAATGAAGTTGGCTCGAAGATCAGCCGGCTTAGCGAGTGAGCCCAGCAGTGCAGAGGCAGGAAGGCGAACATGGTTGAACTCAGTGACTGCGTGATCGACAGGTTTAATCCCGCCTCGCTGAGGAACCACCCTGGATGGGAGCTTCAGCATACAGACGCAGCTTTGTATCGAGCTCGTACTGACCATGCTGAGACACCCTTGCACATCTCCTTCCCATTGCCAAGAGCAACGAGGAACGGGCGGACCCCTCGGTTCTCGCCATCAACGATCAGCCTAGCCATCACCACAGCTACTCGATGCATTGATCCGAACGGACCAGTCGGAGGCATGTATCTTGTGGAGATAGATGAGTAACCTAGAGAGAGACGTTTTCACTTACACTCACTTGCGTGCACGCTCGTTGGGAGTATGGAGATCGAATTCTCCGTTCGCAAGAAGAGTTGCAGTGGTTTCCAGGTTTGGAGCGTCCAATCCATGGCCAACCTCTGTGAGCAGATATTGGGCCCTAGGTGTGCAGAGCCATCAGGGTCAGCACACAATCCAGCGGGTATGAACAAGAAACGACGCACGATACGTCAAATCTCATGATCTTCTCCATGAGTGGTCGGAGCTCAGGACGCTTCTCCGCGAACGGCGCTAGAGTACCGCCAGCGAGATTGAACTGGATGGTAAGTAGCGTAAAGGCACCACCGTCCAGCGCATGAATATTATCTGTGTGGAACTCCCAAAACTTTGGTGTCATATGCAAGATATCATCCGCAGTAAGAGCTGTTGGGTGCAATTGAGTGTACTTTGTCTGAAAGAACACCAGGGTCCCTACCATAGGCTCTGGCAATAGCCCGGGCTCTGCGGTAGGACAGTGCAATCCGTTCATCCAGCGGGGCACGGTCGTCCAAACGTTGATACTCTGGGCTCTGAGGTAGATGAGCGGTCCGCGGAGAAGCCATAGTGTGTGAAAAGTATAAAACAAAGAACCACGGAACTGAAGAGCACTTATGTACACTATGTACAGGGTCCGAAAGTGGGCAGTTGCGAGTAGGCATATGCTTGGAAGCTCGCATTTTATCTACTCGCGCATAGGCAACATCGGAACTATTTGGCATACCTCGGATCCTCGACTGTCAGGCCGACATCTGGCGATGAGATCTCAGAGATGGCCCTTGACGGCCTCATGCCCTGATCGTGTTCGGCAAAGAAGGGTTCGCGGAGGAACGTGAGCACATACAAGATTTAGTATAAGAATTCTTTGTCATCGGGCGTAGAATGGTCGTCGCTGTCAGCAGCCAAGATTCAGAGCGCTTCGGTGAGACGTCTCCATGATGCTCGCATAGTGCGCAGCACCTGGAGGTGTTTCGTAACCGTTCGATTCTGGCTTGAGGAGACTCCAGGCATCTCCAGGCACGCTACGTGACAAGGACTAATGCTTTTCGTTACACGCAACGGGGCATCGATTGAACGGATAATCTAGCGCAATGCGTCCTGCTGGATCCCTTTTCCATTATTCTGTTCTACCGATCTATCGTCAGCATGCTACACTGTATTTGCGTCCAATACCTACCGCTCGTAATCTTGAGACGCGCGCCACAAGAATTGTGAAGTTTGCTAATCGCGTTTGCTTTACTGCCCGCGCTGGCATAGGGCGCTCTATGCAGGACTGGCGCCGCTCCCTCGAGATTTGGGTGCTTTGCACGCTGTCTTCCTAGGGATTCGCTGTCAAGAGTGAACTGACAAGGGATCGACGGAAGTATCCGGCATCGGATCGACCGGTTATTGATGGCTCCTCGAAATTCTCAGGAAGACAAGGTGAGTGCCAAAATGCATTGAGGCGTGGATCGATTTGATGGTAATCCATTCTCGTCCACCTTGGACGTCTGTCCATCCTATAGCGCACTTTAGCACATCATGCCACCTGATGCTGGGTCCTGTAAGACTGAACTAGCTTGCCACTAGTAGATTACCAAAATGGATGTAATTTACGTATTATTGACTAGTCCGTGAGGACGTGTCAGCGTTTCGTCATTCTTCCGATGTACAACTTCCATATGGTACCTTCTAACAGGTTGAAAGCCTGTTTCCCAGGTCATGCTTCGCCACCCTCGCATGCTATGCATTCCCGTCCTAGGCGGTTGCGTACACGTTTTTAGTACACAGTGATGGCAACGAGGACAGGGTTGACATCGAATGACACGACAGTTGAGCTTCTGACGCGATGAGCCTAACGATAGTGTGTCCTCGATTCAATGAATCCTCTCAGTGTGTGCGCTGTGTGCGCAGCTCTTGGATGCAGTGAATCCGAGAACAATCACGCACTTCGTTAACGGTGAAGACGACAGGATTTGGTATTTCATCGGCTACCGGAGAGGGCAGGATCATCAGTAGACCGACACGAAAGTGCTCAGCATCGGACGGATTCCGGCAAGAGTGCCGCCGGACATCCAAGGATAGAACTTGCATAAGCATGACCAAAGCCGAGAAACTCCGTTTCATTTTAGCGCGATGGCGGAACAGCGCTGGCGCATGCTCGAGCTTGGAGCTGGAATCCCGACTGGGGGACCTAGACTGTCAAATATGTCAAGATTGCGATCATCAATCCCATCACTAGCATCGCGGCTTGGGCGGTGACGGCAAGTCTGGACATCTTCTGGAGTGGCGTAAGAGGGTATTGCGCTTGTATTCAATGCCAGTATGCTTTGATCGCGCCAGAATCGCTTTTCCCGGACTAGCTTACCAGGAAGTAATGCCAGCTTGAACAAATGGAGAGTGGTACTATATGTTTGATGGCGAGCGAATTGACTTGACGTCAAAACGCCGTTAAGATGGCACGCTAGGCCATAAGGTCGTGATATCGCCGTGAAAATGTGCGCAGGTCGATCGGTTTCTCCGCGGATCGGATAGTGCAAGCACTGCGAATGGTATACGACCAAGCGTAGCGCAGGGCGCATGGTGTGATATATAGCATCACTAACCGGAGAACGATTGCCGGAACTCTTACCGTGGCGTTCATAAGCTTACCAAAGCAATTGGGTTGCACCTCCGCTGAAGGGAAGACGTGAGTGTCATCAACATTCAGTTCCATGTCATACACTGCTGTTGATACGTCTATGCATGAATGCATCTGGTTTGAGCCGTCATGCAAGGGCTATCAGGCTGCTGAGCTGTATCGTTGCGATAAGTGCGCATTCTGCTCGAACCACCTGTAGACCCTGGTCCTATAATGGGGTACAACGGAGGTGTCGGACACCGCACGATGCCATAAAAGGTTGGAACGACTCATCAACATTTCAACACGGACCACACGGGAGCAGCATTTGGCCCTCTCCATTCGGCAGATAACAAGACAGACGGCCTTTGATAAAAGACGATAACACTCACCACGGACCACAATCACCGTAGCGCTTCTAACTAAATTTTGGCCCCTCAGCTAAAAAGAAGCGATTCATTCGCTATGGGGTTCAGAGTTCGCGGGTTTAGGTTCTGGAGAAGATAGCGGATCCTGTTACGTGACAGTTCGTTAAAACTTCTGCGCCCTCCGTGTGATGCGATCAGTAGGCGGGTTTCGTGAAGCCCGTCAGGTGCATTCATGCGCCGTCAACGTGCGTCGTGGGCATATCAGAGGCAGAACGCGTCTCCGGTGAGTAATACTTTCATGCGATAGACCCTGGACGTTAGGATTCACGCCTGGAAATGCCGTAGGAACTTACCGCTGTGTGGCTACCATAGTGATCACTTGCCGGCTCACTATTACTCTCAACGGAAGTGGCACCGGTTAGAATTGTGGGCGTCTGTGGGGTCGTGTGAGTTGTCTTTCCATCCGAGTTTGTCAGTATAAGCTCACGGGCAAATTCAGTCTTGTCAGGGTCGCATAGAACAGCTAGCAAGCCTTCTCCGTCGGATAGCATACCGATGGCGCGAGTGACAGCCTGGGTCCCATCAATCATACCTCTGGGCGGCATCGAACATTCACGATGACAGCAGAGAATAAGGTCCAACGTAACACTCCCATTAGACTTACAATGACTTCGCTTGACCGATAAGACCGCCATGTCAGCTCTTGCGTCGCCAACACCGGCATAATGACCGCTGCGGTCGTGAACATGCTGGATGGTGAGATACGCTGGCGTAAGGAATGGAGACTGCAACATTGCGTGACTGAGGCGATGTGATGTGGCGTCGTCATTCATACTTGGCACCGACTTCCGTCTCCTCTGTTCAAATATACATCCTGTCGTAAGCACTTGAGGAAACATGTGTATGGTGGTTGATATTCGTATTGTTCGTGTTAAAGAAGCGCTGAAAAATCCCCCAGATGTCCAATTGCTCCTGGGACACGTCTAAAATTACGCCAAGCAGCGGTTGAACTTGGGCATCTTATGCAGGGACGCCGTTACCGGCTGGAACGTGGATATTCGACTTCACAGCAATAGCTTGAGTTTCATGTAATTAAGCTTGCAAGGCAATTGCTTAGCGTCCCCAGTTAGGATAGAGGTAGCTCCTGTGAGCATCGATCAGTTATGACACGTATTCATATTCAAGTTCATGGAGGAGGAGGTATAATTAAAACCTTCAAGAAAATTTGCTGGCCAGTAGAGCAGGTATAGCTTATTAAAGCGAGGTCAAATGGAGTCCTTATAATGCTAGCAGCTCGTGAGGTCAGAGTCGACAAGTCAAATTCATAGATGAGCGAGAGAAGTGAGCCCGACGACACGCTTGGTGCACGTGATACGTGTCAATATGGGCGCTAAAGACTGACGCGCAGGCCAGTACTGCACTGCTTGGTCACTGCGCTGGAGCTCTCAGGCTCGTCGAGCTGCGCAGCGAGCAGCTATCCCCATTCACCGCCATGGCCTCCCGCTATGGCACGTCCGTATTCCTGTGGATTGTCCACATATTCTCCTTGTTACTTGTCATTCACGCTCAACAGCCAGAATCCTCGGTGACTTACTTCGACAACTTACCCGCAAGACTATTCTTCTTCGAAGACACGTCTGTGCGTGATTTATTTACTGGTTCTTTTCTCTTGGGTATTCAGATATCTCGAGCAGTCCGTTATATACCACGATGCTATGGCTGGCGACGTGCATGTATCCCAAGACGAGGGCAAATCATGGGCGCTCGGAGAAGGTCTACCAAGAGGAAAGGCCTCAATGGTCATTGAGCACCCGTTCAACAACAGACTGGTATGCAGTACATTCTCTTTACATTGACCCACGTAGCGAATGACTGTTGCATCAGGCATTCGCGCTCACTTCCGGTACAACCCACTACCGAACGGAGGATCGCGGCAAGACTTGGCGATCCTTCGAAATGTCAATCCCTCCTGCTTTGGTAGGGAAGCCATTGTCATTCCACTCTGATCCTGCAAAATACGGCTATATTCTGTATCAAGGTACTCGTTGCGAGTCCTCGGGAGGCTGGGGTCGCAGCTGTCATGACGAGGTGCGTTCAGCTTCTAACCTAACACACATTACTCTTATTCTCAGTTCGCACGTGAACAATAGACATACTATACTCTGGATGCATTCAGCGATGAGCCCAAGTTACTTCTCTCCGAGACATCTCGTTGCCAATTTGCTCACAGCAGCAAAGAATTTAAGCACGACGCTCACTCTGACCTCATCTACTGTGTAGCATTCGACACTAGCTCTCCTTCTGGGGTCCATGCACTCTCTTCTAGCCGCTTATTTTCCTCCACCGATTTCTTCAAGTCAGAGAACAAGGTGGAGGACCTCGGGATCGGGAAAAACGCGAAGGGTGTGATCGCGTTTGCAATCGTGTCAAAGTTTGCTGTGGTAGCGCTCAGAGACCTAGCGCCAGGAAGCAGTGGTGAAATGATCCTTTATGTCTCAGTGGACACCAAGACTTGGGCCAAGGCCCGCTTCCCTCATGCATCCTCTGCGCGTCTAAGGGAGAATGGATATACCATCGTGGAATCCACGACACACTCTATTGCTGTAGATGTCATGTTACAGGACCAGACAACTATTGGCACATTGTTTGTCAGCAACTCTAACGGAACGTTCTTCGTCGAAAGTCTGAAGGACACAAACCGGAACGAAATGGGTTATGTGGATTACGAGAATCTATACGGCATAGAGGGCGTGGGATTGGCTAACACGGTCGCCAATGCGGGAGAGGTTGAAGGCCGTAGAGCATCCAAGCAATTGCAGACAAAGATTACGTTTGACGATGGTACATCTTTTTGTCAGTACGGAACCATGCAAATCTGACTGAAACCTATAGGCAGAACCTGGTCTCGTCTCCGACCGCCAACTGAGGACAGCGAAGGTGCTCGTATCTCGTGTAATCCGCAGGACGACACCTGTTCTCTTCACCTGCACTCCGTCACCGTGCCGCACAATTTCGGCCGTGTCTTTTCATCTCCGGCACCAGGCTTCGTCATGGGTGTGGGCTCAATCGGTGCCTATCTGCAACCATATGAGGAATGTGACACGTTCCTCAGCACCGACGCTGGTAGAACGTGGAAGATGGTGCGGCGATACCCTCATAAGTATGAGTTCGGTGATCAGGGTAGTATCATCGTTGTGGCGAATGACGAAGAGAGCGACAATAGCGTCAGCTTCTCGAGTGATTTAGGCCGCTCCTGGTAGGTCCCTTTCGCTGCACGTGTACTTGAGGTAGAGTATCAATATGATGGGACAGGTCGACTTTCAATTTCGGGATCAGCCTTCGCTCTCGGATATTGACCACCGTTTCGGATTCAACGTCGCAGAAATTCATCCTTGTTGGCCAAGTCGCAAAGCAAGACCAGAAACCTGGTCAGGGTCGTTACGCTGTAGTATTTCTGGATTTCGCGCCCATGCGCTCTCGCAAATGTGGTGAAAATGATTTCGAACAGTGGTACGCAAGGTCTTTAACTCACGAATGTCTCATGGGTCACAAGGTAGTGTGAAAATTCTGCGTCACGCGGCAGTAAGTTGATAATTTGGATTTTCGCAGCAATGGTACAAGCGACGAAAGCCGGATGCGAACTGCTATGTCGGAGACAAGTTCACTGATCCAGTTGGACACGAGGACAATTGCCCCTGTACCGACGAAGACTATGAATGGTAAGTGCCTAAGTATTGTTTAGCCACGCGTGCTCTAATCCGACCTGCTCTCACACAGTGATTACAACTTCATCCGACAAGACGATCAGTGTATCCCTGCTGGCCCTGAACCTATCCCTGCTGGTGTGTGCCCTCCGGATATGCCAGACCAAACCTACAGAGGATCGTCTGGTTTCCGACTGATTCCCGGTGATACGTGTGATAAGGCATCTGGAAAGGTCAAGGACGAACCTATTGAGAAACCATGCTCAGCTGGTATGTGGTCTTATAGCATCATATTGTTTACGGTCAAACGGATTATTTGATAGCGAAACCTGCCGAGGGACAAATCGTCCACCAGACGGTAAATATGGTGCTATTATACATATCATATTTTTGCTTACCGATGCGTCGCAGTTCGAATTCCCAGCTCCTGTCGTGCAATTTTCGTACTTCAACCAATCGACGGTAAGCGAGACCAGTCTCTACCATGTGTAACGTGCTAAGTTTCTTTGTAGACCCTTCTTGTCCGTCTATCTGACAATACCATCTGGCAATCGAGCAATGAAGGCTATACGTGGCAGCAAATCGGTCCTGATGAGCGCTTCGTTGCCTTCTACCATCACAGTTTTAGCCATGATCGTGCGTACCTTCTGACGAATTCGAAGCGATATTGGTATACAACCGATACTGGTAAGACGTGGCTCCAGCTGGAGGGGCCGTCACCTCCAAACAACTTTGGCCTACCGATATTGCATTTCCATCCCATGAAGTCCGATTATCTCATCTGGACTGGCAGCGAGGGCTGCACCGGATTTGGGGAGGATTGTCACGTGGAGGCATACTACAGTCGCGACAACGGACGTAAATGGACCTTCATCGAGAAATACGTCCGCAACTGTGCGTGGGCTCGCGATGCGGAACTCCTCGTAGACCCAAACCAAATTATTTGCGAGTCGTACAAGGTTAAGCAAGGCTCGCAGCGATTCTTCCAGATGGATAATCCATTGGAATTGATAGGAGGCACTAATTTCTTCGACAAGAGGACTAAGCTATTCGATCACGTTGTCGGATTTGCCAAGTTCAATGAATTCTTGATTGTCGCAGAGGTGACTTTCCCAGTTGACCCTGTTCGTCTTCTAGGTTTGACCCAAATTTGTGATAGTATCAACCCCAGAAACAATCACTCGACTTGCAGGTATCCCTCGATGGGAGAAGCTTTGCCAGCGGAATGTTCCCACCGAACATGCAGCCGGACCAGCATGTAAGTGTCGAAACCTTCCACAGGTCGGATTGTAAATTTATTGTCGTCCAGGCATATACAATCCTTGAATCGAGTACGAAGGCGGTCTTCCTACATGTCACGACTTCTGAGGGCCCGAACCTTTACTGGGGCAATATTCTCAAATCGAACTCGAACGGAACGTACTATGGCATATCGGCCGAGAACGTTAATCGAAATGATTTGGGCTTCGTTGACTTCGAGAAAGTGATTGGGTTGGACGGAATTGCACTTATCAATGTTGTTGCGAATCCACATGAAGCGACTTTGACTGGCAGAAAGGAAATTCAATCTCGCATTACTCACAACGATGGTAAGTAGGTATTCACGTCTCTGATGCCTCACGTAGCTGACAGTGTTCCTTCAGGTGGTACTTGGAAGCGGATTGCACCCCCTCTCACAGACTCCCTGGGGAATCCATATGAGTGCGACAGTACGGTAAGTATCTGGCCACTGTCATAGGCAGAGCTCTGATCTGGTTTGTGCAGAGTTGTGCTCTGCAAATCCATGGCTACACCGAACGATACGATGCCAGGGCCACTTACAGTACACCATCTGTTCCAGGCCTCCTTATGGCTGTCGGAAATGTGGGAACAACCCTGGCAGGATACACGGAGAGTGATACCTTCCTCAGCCGAGATGCTGGATTCACATGGGAGGAGGTCCACAAGGATGCGCATCTATGGGAATTTGGCGACTCAGGGTCCATACTCATCATGGCGAACGATGAAGAACCCACCGACCATGTACTGTTTAGTACAGATGAGGGGAAGAGTTGGCGAGAGTACCGGTTCAGTGACGAGAAGGTTCGCGTCAAGGAAATTGTCACTGTACCGTCGGACACAAGCAGGAGGTTCATCTTGATGGGTTACTACCCTCGCTCTCCAGCCGTGCACGTTGCTGTACATATTGACTTCACATCTTTAACTTCCCGTCAATGTGAGTACTCGTGGGGCGTGTTTCAATGTTTACATACTGAACGTATATCAGGTGTGTTGAGCATTGAGGATCCTAGCCATGATGACTTCGAAATGTGGAGCCCAAGCGAAGAACGAGCCGAATTATGTTTATTCGGTCGACAGGTCAGTGCTGAATATCAGCAGATATTTGGGATACTAAATGCTGTCCCCGAAGACAATCTATCACCGCCGAAAACGGGACGCCAATTGTGTTGTTGGTAACCAACCCAAGACACAAGAAAAGGTAGTGAAGAACTGTGCATGCAGTGAGGTTGATTTCGAATGGTGCGTCGTCTTACTGCATTCTTGCTAACTTTGATCTCACCTTACTGACTCTGTATATATTGTACAGTGAGTTCAACTACCAGAGGAACGAGGCAGGCGAATGCGTGCTTGTTCCAGGAAGAGAGCCATTAGGAGATGACGACTCATGTCGGAACGGTGAGGATTACTGGTATGAACGTACGGCATACCGCAAGATTCCTATCTCGAGTTGTGATGGCGGCCTTCGTCTCGACTTGGGATCGCAACATGTCTGCCCTGGCTTCAAAGCCCACAGCGGGCTATTCTGGGCAACCGTCATCATGCTACCCTTCGCGTTTGCTGGACTGATTGGCTGGTGGTTCTATCGCAAGCACGGACTTGCCAGGGGGTATGTGCCCACACAAATGTGAAGACATGACAACTAAGATTCTTTTTTTCGCAGGACTATTCGCCTTCCTGGGGGAGACACTGGTTACAGGAGCGAGTCTGGTCTTCTCGATACCATTGCGTCGGTGCCGTGGTATCTCATGGGGCTGGCGAGTGTCATATGGGAGGCCGTCGCGTCCAGGTTCAGCGATGCCACACTGGGCATGCGTACCCGCACCGGGTACAGGACGGTACCTGTAGACGAAGACGCACAGATTCTTCGCTTCGAGGACGACGAGTAGATGGAAAAACATCCGAGGTGGCCAACGGGGCCACCGGGGCAAGACTCGTGTACTATGCTAGATTCTGTGTCGATTGTGCTGCATACCGCTCGGTCTAATCTGTGTCCGTAATTCAGTTTATCATGTATTCGCATATTTATAATGATACTATTCAACCATGGAATACGGAAAAAATACTTCAAAGGGAGCGTAGGCGGCTCACCGTGTAGTGTAACTGACTAACAGGTCTTCATTACTGGTGAATTGGGTATGGGTGATGCTACAGTGTAAGATACAGAACGAACACACGAGAGCAATAAAGCACAACATAAAGGGACCGTCATATGACAGGTCATAAGCGTCCGTAGTCCACTTCTCGTGGTAAACGGCATTTTAGTCAATGACGCCTAAATGGTCTTCTTTGATGGTCCCTATTGCAAACTGTACACAGATGAGGAAAAGAACAAGGCCAAGGTTCTAGAGATTCACGAAACACCGTACGTACAATTTCTGTCGCGTCTACACGCGTTCCCACAATTTTTAGTCGGATTCTAGTGTTCTTCTCAATAATCTTTAGGCCGCCAAGAGGTGAGCTAGAGCGCGTCCGCTGATGCCTCGCTGACAACACGCACCTGTTCTTCCGACGCGAATGATGGTGGATTTGAATTTGGGTCAAATTTTAGGTCTGGGTGGATAAGCTGTGCGAGCGGTAAGCGATGCACGGAGTGGGGAGGGGGTTGTGCCGACTCACTTGATGGGACACGAATACTGTCAGAGGTCCAACATCTGCGAAAAAGCCCATCTACACCCAGACGAGCCAGAGTCCAGATACGACCGCAGACGTGCAATACGGAACGCGTACCTTATTCACGTTGTTGACCACTCCATCCACTACCTCTCCCTTGAAGGGTTTGAAGACGATCGCTCTGTAGCGGGTGATGAACTCGGCCTGTCCGCTGCCGCTGAGAACCATGCCCTTGCCAATGTCCAGAATGGACACGACCGCAATGATGTAGCCGAATTGTCCAGAGCAGGTTCCCTCGACGTCCGAGTAGAGCTTCGATTCCAGGAATTGCAACATGCGGGGGCCAAAGTAGGATGGGTGAAGGAGAATGGTGTGCGACAGCTCTTTCTGGCGAATCCCTTCTCAATTGAAATTTCACTGCACATACGGAGCACTTACAATGAAGAACATGGTGGACACAGGGCTGCCGTGCAAGGAGCAGTGGACGAGGTCGAGTTGCAAATGCTCGAATATTGGCAATTCAAGTACGACGATAACGGTAAAATACATAATCTTGGCAAGGCCGGCTAGCTCAGTTGGTTAGAGCGTGGTGCTAATAACGCCAAGGTCGTCGGTTCGACCCCGGCGTTGGCCATAACATGGTGGGAACAGAATTTTTGTCTCTTTATGTTGCTCGAATGGTCTCTCGCAAGTTCGCCTTCAACGAATTGGCGTCGTTCATCACAGTGCATGCGCATGCTCGGGTCGAGTGAGGACTCCTGTTTCTCACACAGATGTTGCTCGAAGCGCCACTGTTCATGCTTTGCATAGATAGTGTTGTGTGCCAGTGATTTGTGCCAGTGCCGCTTTTGCAGATGACTTCCAAACGCTACCGCGACACTTCAAATGGTTCATTTTCCCTGTCTCCTTCCCCCGAACCCACCCCCAAGGCAGTACGCACTGCTCTCCCTTCGGACTCTGCCTCTTCCTCCAGTCCGCTCCTGTGCACGCTTCCACCTACATGCAATCCGCCACACAATCGACCTACGCCACTGGCTAATACCAGTGAACTTGAGTCTCACTACGCAACATATCATGCCCACGTATGCGAAGAAAGAGATTGCGGATGTGTATTCCCTGATGCGAAGTTGTTAGAACTGGTGCGTTTGTCGGCTGGGGCCTCCGTCGAGTTGCGCTAGGCCTTTGCCATCTGATGTGCGAATTGTATTGACAATTCCGCTCTGCTACGTGTAGCATCAAACAGAATGCCATGACCCACTTGCAGCAGTACGAAAAGATAGAGGAGAGAAAATTGTAAGTGTTGCTTGTGCTTATCGCATGACCCTCTTGAATATCTGACGAGTCGTCCATTGATGGATAATCACATATATTCGTCAACCGTGTACCGTGTTCATTTAGTTTGCCTGTCACGTTGATACGTGCCCTCGCCATTTCCTGACACCCAAAACGCGGCGACTGCATCTGATCCAAGCACATGGCTATCCGAAAGAATACTTTTTCGCAGTCACTAACAAGGGCGTCGGAGGACTACTGAAAAGATGGGGTGAGGGTGTGAGCATGATTCGGGGACAGTGGAAGGAGCGAGATATGTCGACAAGTGGTGGAGACCGCGATGGTCTTCGGGGTGACGATAGCGAGGACGAGAGCGAAGAGGACGCGGACTCGGCGGAGGCGTCGGAGAACGACGATATCGAGATAGTCATAGACGCGAATGATCGCGCGGACGCGGTCAAGACAGAGGGAGGGCCATCCAGCGCGAAGCAAGGGAAGAAGAAAAAGGCAGACTCAGACTCGGCGGTGGACACCCTCACGGGTGCGCTCGACTCATTGTCACTCGTCCCGCCAAACATCAGGTTCGGACGAGGTGTGAGGCGAGGAGGGTTAGCTGCAGGCAATGGAGGCGTTGTCTCGCGTGGAGTCGGAGTCACCAGGGGTGGGCTTCGCGCGAGAGGACGGGGCGCGGTGCATGCGCCAGCAGCAGCATCGGGCCATTCGATTGGAAGGGGGACCAGTGAGACGCAAACGCAGGGCTCGACACGCGGTATCCTCGGGGCAGGAAACCTCAGACGCGGCACGCGTGGGTTTCCGGCTGCCCGAGCGAGCGTGCTCGTGAATGCAAGAGGTGTGCGTGGGATGGGTCGAGGAAGGGGCGCACGCGGGACTGGCCGCGGGGGTGCCCCGGCGCCGGCGTACTAGGACTCCGCGAGTCTGAGACTGTACAGAGCGAGATTGATTGGGCGACGGCCATGGTCCATGGCACGCTCTGCGGTTACTGATGAAGTGCGACGAGCTTGTAACACGGTGAGCATCTTGATTAATTGCTAAGAAGGCGGGATACGTTTGAGTAGACACGAAAAGCAATGAGATGATCTCTCAAGTTCACAGAAACTTAGACGCGTACGCTACGGTATCGATATCGACATGTTATCCAGTTCTGTCCGATTCATTTATACATCGCTCAAGACCCTACGCGCGGATCCAAATACTCGCGTGATTTTGTTTTATCGTCCATAGGTGATGTAGTCTCCAACAAGTAGCAGTCCTTCATGCGAAGGTACTGGTAACTCCCAGTCCAGAACAGATATCGAGCTTCTCCAGAGACGTATATTTTGATGGTATTGTTGACATTAGGTCGCAACAGCGCAACACAGAAGATCGTTTCCAATGGAGAGGGAGGTTGAACCGAATCAACCGAAGGTCAGATTCCAGCGGTATGTCGACCTGAGCGAATAACGTAGCTGAAGGCAGACGTGAGGATCGAGCGCAACGAAAAGAGGATAGACGTCCTCACCTATATCGTGTGCGTCGCCTTCGTTGCACGATAGTGAAATCACTAAAGTTTCCGGAAGAGAAGTCGATGTCGCAAGCAGCGAGCATATGAAACTTGCATCTGCCCTACTTGTAACTGCGACATCAAGACAGGACAGTCGGATGAAATCGAGGCTCTGAAAGAGCCAGTGTATAGTGGCACAGCTCGACGACTTGAGCCCGACCTTTGGAATGCAATGGGCGCTGTTGCCTTCAGCATCTGTCCCTCGGTCAGACTCGAAGTGATCATGAGATTCCACGACGTCGCTGAGCCACAGGGTGGCGAGTCCGGGAAAGATGTTGGTAATGCTGCCCATGTCCGCCCGATCAACTGTCGTACATCGGACGTGAAGGGTCTGGATCTCGGGAAAGCGTAATCGTGCCCCCATTGATTTCATAGGACGGGGGAGGGTGTATTGCAAAGCGCGCGGCCGGCCTGCTGCAGCCAACTTCAGGTGCTGAACACGATTCAGCGGTACGAGGAGCGTGCATGCCGTCTCAAGGTCTGAAGTGACGAGCGTATGGACGTATTGAGCGACACTTGGGTACGTCTCAAAATGTACCCTGCTTCCTGCTTGCACTGACTTGTCCCAATGGGTAATAGAGATGGTATCGAAGAGATGAAAACGAGCTGACGGGACCCAAGCACGGCAGGTGAGACTGCAAGACTTGAGAGCGGCATGGTCATCCCGTAGATTAGCGAGGATATGATCGTGGATCTCGGTAGGTAGCTTGGGCGACATCGGTCCTGGGGAACCTGAATGAGCACTTCACAGTCAATTCGATAGGAAGAGCATACTATGCGCACCGTTTGTAACAGGTAGACTTTACGGAGTATACACATTCTTGAGACTCGAAAGCATATAAATGCTGTCCAACGCCGCTCAATCATCATGGGGTATGCCAACAAGATCCAGGCAATAAGTATGCAAGGACATATGCATAGGACTAGTCCCGACCTGGTGCGTTCTCGATCGATCGACAATTCAAGTTGATGAACTGGTCCCCCTCGTCCAGCCATATGCATAAGGCCTGAGGCCTGAGGCCTCGACGCTGCTGCTCGACTCGTTCGAGAATGGCATTCATCCCACAGTTTCCAGAGACTCTTGGTATCATGTCGGATT
The DNA here is from genome assembly GCA_036971615.1 of Amyloporia xantha. Taxonomy (NCBI): domain Eukaryota; kingdom Fungi; phylum Basidiomycota; class Agaricomycetes; order Polyporales; family Adustoporiaceae; genus Amyloporia; species Amyloporia xantha. The sequence goes on from JAYKKR010000029.1 coordinate 474,278, forward strand.
GGGCACTAAATTAAATCAGTTGCTGCCGCTTCGAGAGGGGGAGAACTTCGAGTCTGCACTGACTTCTGGAGTCTGCACTGACTTCTGGAGTCTGCACTGACTTCTGGAGTCTGCACTGACTTCTGGAGTCTGCACTGACTTCTGGAGTCTGCACTGACTTCTGGAGTCGTCAGGCACGCGTCTGTGCCGTGTGGCGTGACGCAGCCACGTGACCGTACGCGGGCCACACTCGCGACGCGCCGCGAAACCGTTCTGCGTACGATATCGATCATCTCCGAACACTCCCAGAAGAGTTCTTGCATAGCTATCCGGTTGGAATATATCTACGGCCGTCAAACCTTTATGGCATCTGGTCTAAGGTTCTACAATAGGACTCATTCGTACCGAGACCACTTTCCGTAGTAGAGTCGACGTCGACACAAGGAATAGGAAACCTGGAAAAATATCTTCGAGGACTTGCTGCAGAAATGGAAAGCCACTTTGCCGAGGTCAGCTACGACGTGTTCATGAACAGCTTTGCCCCAGGACCCAGTCCCACAGCGGAGGATTGGACTCGTTTTGAGCGGTTCGATGGCGCAATTTTCGACAAGAAGGAGGAGTTTTCTGTGTGCAAGGAATTTGTGAGCGTCTTCTTTATCTATATCTATATGGACCTGATAATGAATCTACATAGTGCCGAGTCGTGCGATCTGTTCTCGATGCCTGTTCACCTCAAAGACTTTCTGTCAAGGACGCTGGAGATTGGCCAGACACAACTGATGGTACTGATTCCGCATCTGGGGAAAAGAAGAGACCTGATGTCGTCTTATATCCTAATACTGAGCGAGCTACGAAGGCATTCACTCTTACGGACAAGGATCTCGGGAGGAGCACTACTGCTTCACTTAGGAATCGAAGAGCCTACATTGCAGAAGTCAGGTGGGCCTGGATCTGCGTCCCTGTGGAGTTCACAACCAGCAATGAAAAAGCGCCATTCGAGTTTTCCAATGAAGCCGATAAAGAAATTGGCTTTATCCGCAGGTCGCTCGAAGGTCGGGAGGCGAGAGGACAGATCGCTGATTACGCGGCCAAAATACTACGGCGACAGCATCGGCAGTTTTGCTTTATGATCGTAGTATGCCAACGACAGGTACGTCTCATCCGTTGGGACAGAGTCGGGGCTGTTGTCTCGGAGCCATTCGAATTTGTGGAGCACCGGGACAAATTGTTCACATTCATCTACCGATTGAGCAAGATGGACGATGCTCAGCGCGGCTGCGATCCTACTGCCGCCTTGGCTACGGAGGGAGAAATGCAGATTATGAAAGAATGCAAGGATGGTCTGACTGGTTATCATCTCCGCTTCTTGGATGAAGCTATGGAAGATGGGTGGCCAATTTACAAGATCACTGTTCGGCCGCAGGATCTCGTTCCAGAGGAAACACTTTGCCCATCGATTGACGGTTCACACAAGCCAGAGACGACAGTTGAGATAGACACACAGCCGCGTTGTTTCCTGGTTGGAAAGCGATATTTTGCTAGTGATTCGCCTGTGGGGCCCGGAACAACAGGCTACGTGGCGTATGACATGACCACTGGAAAACTGGTATTCATGAAGGACAGCTGGCGTGTCGACTTGGCCAGTGCCACGCCTGAACGAGACGTGTTTATACGACTGTGGCAACATGGCGTCCGCAATATCGCCACACCTATCAGTGGTGGCGATGTGCATAGCAGCGATGGTCAAGAGATTCAACGGACTAGAACACAAGAATTCTTATCGAGTCTATTGGCGCGCATTCACTATCGGCTCATAGTGAAGGAAGTCGGCCGCCCTTTAGAAGAATACACGAATGGACACGAGATGGCCAAGGTTGTTCTGGATGCTCTGAAAGGTCCGTCTCATTGTCAGTCGCAACAGAATACTGTACTGATGTTGTTACAGCACATAAAGATGCGTGGGAGAAGGCCGAAGTCCTCCATAGGGATATCAGTCTCGGTAACATCTTAATCTATGAGGACCCTGAAGACACAGGAAAGGAGGGTACGGTGACGCGAGGCATTTTGAACGACTGGGATCTTTGCAAGTACAAAGAAGCAATGGACAATGGTGCAACTCAGTTTGGTCGCTCGGTGAGTGTATGTCATCTTCTATTTCAGACCCTCCTTTACTTGCATAATGTTGCAGGGGACGTGGCAGTTCATGTCTGCTCTGCTCTTGATGTATCCAGGTCGTAAGAGACACGAAGTCTCTGACGACCTGGAATCCTTCGTCCATGTCATTGACTGGTTATGTTTGAGATTCCATCAACATCAGAGGATGGATCCTCAATATTTGGAGCAACGAGTTCGATCTATATATGACTTTCGCTCCAAGGACCGCTTGCGATCTGGATTCGATGTTGGTGGATATTTCAAGCTAGACATGATGTCCTCCAGGCAGCCCCACGTTAGCATCATTGGTAATCCACCTCTCAAGAAGCTCGTAGATTCTCTTTCAAGCCTCTGTCGAATGCACTTCGCCGCTATTGACTTATCCGCATACGAGGTCGATGCCAGCGCAGATGAAGCTCACCCGTCTTCGGACGATGCAACGTCTGCAAGTTCCGGCTCAACATTGGATCCTCTGTCATGGGAGACCAAGGTTGGACAGCTTATGGTCCAAGCACAACCTGTACTCGCAAACCACGAACAGATCCTTTTGATCTTCCAAAATGCAGTCTCTCGCAATGACTGGATTGCAGACAAAGGACCCGACAAGTTTGCGCAATTTGAATCGCTCAACAGTTCGAAGATGGTACATTCGAGCGAAGCAACCTGGGGACCAAGGCGCAAAACGGAGGGGTCCAGCGATAGCGCAGCTTCGCCGAGGGTCAAATGGTCGAGAGGATCGACCGGGAGTAGACAGGCTTAGTCTTCGCAACCTGATCTCGCCCCTATTTCAGAAGACTTGAAGGCTCAGGCATGATTATTACTCGCCCTGTATCACCGTGCCTCATCAGACGAAGGTCATGAACGTCTAATCTCACTCATTCTGGTTTATGTCTGTTGTACATTCTGACTGCTATGGAAGGAGTCCCCCTCATGTATTAGTGATACTCTCTTGCTAATTATACGCAATTCTATGATGGGTACTATAAGTGCCCCTCAGGCTGGGTTTATAATTGAGACAGTGTTTATAAAGCTATAGCGTGAATACCAAAAACCGTTATAAACCCGGGCCCGCTGACAGTATGAACAACGTATTATGCGCCATATGTGGCCAGAATTATTGTATGATATCTTGAATTCATCATAGCTCAAGAAATGCGAACACTGGTAGCAAGAAACAAGGCCTTCGCGATCGGCGAGACCAACCTGTTTTCTTATTTTGATTTTCGTCCTGTTGTGTCTCATTCGACAAGAGTCGGAAGGAAGCTGGGGCACTAAAACAAAGTTCATCGCTCTATTTTCCTTACACAAGACGTCAAGACTACATAAGGGACAAGAGGTACGAAAGAAAAACGTGAGATTTTGCTGATGCTCGTCTTTCTAGACCCGGACTTGGGTGAGCGATTAGTACCTCAGCTTGATGGGTCAAGCCATTTGACTCAAGAGACGTGTCGGGTTGAGGACCACTGGTCCATCGTCTGGCAGGCGATATTTCGAAAATGTATACCGTTTGCAGCACCCTCTCTCCGAACTCATCTAAGGCCCACGCACATGGCGAATTATGAGAGGGATCTACGAGAGGGCTTCAAGGAGCGTGGTTAACTTCTGCGGATGGAACATCGCGGATGGTGTACTTTTAGTTGTAAGTCTATCCTGTTTGCGGTAAATAATGGACGTACTCGTATTTCTCACAGTGTAGGAAAGGCGCTAACAAGATCGTAAGGTGTCCTAAGACGATGGATGAGAAATTCGAAACGATAACACTAGAACAAAGACAATGAGTACTTACCACTGGCAAAAATGTGCCGAGAGTTTCAAATTCCATTGCGCTCTCATAGCATGTTTCGCCGCAGTATAACTATCAGTAATAAAGGTCGGTACTCACCAGAGAACGCGAAGGGCCCCAAGAAGTCTCTGATCAACAACGAAATGCTCTAAGATGCAGACGGTATATACCACAGCGGGTCAATGCATTCATTGCGGAAATATAAGCAAATAATACGTAGACAATACAGATGCTCAAAGCCAATGTATCATACTTCATCCACCGGAGGTTGAGCCTGAGCCGGAGCACAAGGATACCCCTCGATGAGAACCACTGCCACCCAGTTTCGGCACTGTTCCTACTCAGGACTGATCTGGCGCTCTCTTAGTCGTTCTCCCTTGCAGGAGGAGATAGGATGAAGGGAACGCTCCCCTCCTCCGTTATTGACTTCCCACCACCAGAAGTCTCTGCAGAGCGAGTTGAACTTCCGACCAGCGAACGGTGATCTGCATCCAAAGCCTACAAGGACAGTGTCAACGGATGGGACAAGCTGTGCCAAGCGTAACGCGAGTTCGTATGCGATATGGAAACTAGGATCAATAGCGAACCGCGGTAGTGCGCTGGCACGGGAAGTCATCACCAAGGAGGAATTGATCGAAATTCCTACGTGACCCAGTTGTGGTAGTGACGCCAAAATTGGGCCCGCTGTCTCCTGCAATATGATGCATCACGCCGATGTTGTTAATTATTACAAGGAAGTACTCACCATCCACGAGCTGAGCATAGAACGCAGCTCCGGTATATAATTAAAAGTGCAGAGCTCGATCTCTAGACTTCGAAGCTTCGGTGCAGCCTTGGCTAGGTCCTTGTAGAATGTTTCAGTCAATGAAGGTTTGAGCATGATATTGAAATCGAGGGCAACCGGAGAGATGTTCGCCACTGCACGCAGAGTGGGTACAAGATTCCCGGATCGGATAAAACCATTCCCCAGAGCCAGATGGGGAAGAGCGAGGATTGCCGTCAGCGACAAATGACGAACGTGACAGGTTATTTTCCACTCTTCGAATACTTTCGCTGGCGTCACGAGGTGGTTGAGGCTAGGCCAGGACGGTTCCCCGGAGCAGCTCGGTTTGCAAGTGAATTTTGTGAGTCGCAACACCTTGAGATTCGGAAATGCTTCGGCCGCCAGGGATATAGAGATGCTGCAAGAAGACAATGATAGCTCCAGAATATTGGGCCACAAGTGATCGGACTGTGGTTCGACTTCGAGATGAGGAATCTCTTGGTCGCCGATTATTTGTAGACTTTGAATTGATTGCAGGCCAGCTATGCTAGTGAGCACTTGGTTGGAACGAAAGTACGGTCTTATGAGGTGGAGAGTGAATCTTCGTGGCCTGCTGCTCAAATCGTGAAGAAAGATTCTCAGGGAGTTCGGACGCTGCACATCACATATTTCTAGCGTGTTGAGGCGCGGAAGAGACGCAAACGCAGGACCTATGTCAGGGTTGATCCGGAGCATTGTATCCAGTTGGGATATGTCCAGTGAAGTCAAATTGACCGCATTTTCGAATATCTTTCTTAGAAGATGTGCTGATTCTGCCTGTAGTAATCTGACAGAATTGCGGATGAGAGACCCGTTCCACTGATGGAACATGACGCGAACTACAAGATGGCGCATGTGATGTAACCGGCCACTGATGTCGCCTAGTAAATATTTGCTGATTTTTCGCAGCTGCCTGCTGCTATGCATTTCGATTACAGAGAGTGCGCGGCGTTTAGCGATGTAGTGGATCGAACGAGTGGTTGTCGAGAGCTTGAGAGCGTCGTGACTTGAGAGGTAAGATAAGATGACCGACAGAACATCTTGGTTTAGATTTTGAAGGCTTAAAGGCGACCTCCCGAGAAAGTGGCGCTGCCGTCGACGAAGACACGGCGCGACATAAGACACATAAAGCTTGCAAGAAAACATATGGCATACCTTTTGTTCCTTCTCCGTGATTGATCGACACATATTGCAAGATGAACGACGGGGTACTAGTAGGTGATGGAGTAGACGAGGTAGGTGGAAGGTGAGTGTTGAATGTTGCGATCTGAGATTTGGGAATGAACGAAGCAGGTGACTCCGCGGCCACAGTCACGCACGCTGTGAATTTGTAGTAAGTGACACTGGTTAGTAAGCGAAACTAGTACTTAGGTAAGTGCTCAGACCCGATGGTATAGCACTGTGTGCATAGCCCAGTTTAGTGCTCATTAAATAAAGAAATATTGGCTGGAAAGAATCATTCTTTTATCTTGTTTTTCTCTCATGTCACAATGTGAGACAAAATTTGAGCAAAACATAGAAATATGATGAACGCATGAAGAAACTAAGAAATGTCTTGAAATTTTCAACGAGAAAAGTGTAGAAAAGAATGATTTTAATGTTCAGGTATAAAACAGGTTACGCACCCTGTGTACTTACTATTGCCGTCTCAAATTCTTGGCCTCGAGGAGGTTAGCGAGCGCAGGAGACGGCCGTGTCTTCAATGATGTATATGCTGACGTGATCGAGAGAAGCCCAGCACATTTCTTGGTCTTCATCACCATCGTCATCATATTTGTCCCTTGGGAGCGTGTCTCCCAGCCGCAAGAACTTGACATTGGGAGACATACGTGTCAATGCAGATTTTGAGACGTTGCAGCACGATAGGTCCAGGGTGTGAACTGATAACCACTGTATAGACTGGCCTGCGTGTTCGTCAAGGATGTCGATGTTCCGGAGATGAGGAGAAACGAAACTACGCAGAGGGCTTTCCCTCCTTGTCGCGACGAGGCAACTGATGCAATACCAGCTTCTGCAGTGTGCAGCTCAGTCCGCCTAGCGCCTCGAGAGTGAGACGCGAAGTGTGGAACAGTTCGAGCTTGCGTAGCTGGGGAAGTGAAGATAAGGCCTTTCCAATGCGGGGCTCGGTGGCGATCAAATCCTCTGCGTGATAGAGTCAGAGGTGGGTGAGCTGTGGTGCCTGAGCGAGCAACTCGGCGAGAGGTGTTGCGGAAGAAAAGTCTCTCTCCTGGCCTTGCTCTTTGAGTGCTCGCTTAGTTATCGTGAGGCTTTCCACCTTTCGCAAACGATTTGGGACATCCGAGAGAAGGTAGGAACATAATTTGCGTAAGTCTTCCGGGGAACCTAACTCTGCTACAGTGAATACCCCTGGAATGGACGCCAATGCGTCAATTGTGATGTTTGATATGGTTTGATTCACGAGTTTCGGGAATGAGGGCCTGAGAAAGTGGTATTCCGAGTTGTCGCTGCTCCGTAAGTCCACTGGAACGGTTTCCCGATCCTGATGAATATTCAAATTAAGATACATGAGCCAGAACCATAGAAGGAAACATCTGCGTTATACCTTATGATTGTGCATGATTCGATTACTGTGTGAGCGTCCTGCTAGCACCTATATTGCTCCTATGGTTTGAGTTCAAGGCTTTCAATGCCTGAGGCAGAGACGCACGTTGTCAATGGGGTCAATTCTCGCAAGAGAAGTAGCATGAAGGACCTCCGCACTAGTCTTCGCGGGGGTCCTGCTCAACTCTGTTCGCTCGACACTCTGCTCGCGCTCGCGCTTGCCTGACTCTCTACGTGTTTTGGCTGCTTCCACGGGTCCTGGTGTTGGTGAAGAGTTCTCTGACTGTGGACTTGGCTGTAAGTCTTATCTATTATCACCTCTCCATTACGCCAAGCGCGACAGACCCAACCTTCTCATCATGAAGGTCGCGCGAGCGTGGTACGTATCGATGTTTGGATGCTCACGGTGACTAATACGTCACGACGAGAGACCACTTGGAATTCTAGCGTGGTTCACCGCAAACGCTGGGCAGGTCTTCTATCGCGACCCCTCGCATGTTGTGTTAATGGATTGCTCGTGTCCGCAAAGACAATCTAGTCCGAGGTGAATGCGCGTGTGACCAAAAAATAAACGAGATCGCAGTGTCTGTCCGCGTGGGACGGCATAGCGGCTGTCGACGGACGCTATGAAGCAAATTAAGATATTGCGAGGCCAGGTATGCCGTTGATAACTTGCTGATCTACTGCTGTAAATTTATCAATCATCGATGGCGGGAACAAGCGGAACAAGGGAAACAGATGCTCGTACGTTCCAATCCAGCAGACGAGGAGAGATTTTGAAACATATCCATGACCGTTTGTGTCCATGTGTCGATTGCGCAAAAACATGCCGTTTTTATAACGTATTCGACGTGAGTTGTAGTCGGGAAAATGGATGGTTGCTGATCACCAATAGGTGAGGCTCCCTGGGATACGGAATGCATATGCTAGACGAGACAAGTCAGCCTTCCGCGCGGCGGCGCTCATGCCCAATGTTCGAAGCCTTGCTGCATCCGTGTTTGACCAGGGACCTATCCAAATGATCTGACAGCGGAAGCTGTTCTCTGAGCAAAGGTAAACCACACGCTTGATGAGCATTCCTGCTCCGAGAGCGACCAACATCTTGCCTTTAGTACGGTTGAAACATGTTGCGTTTTGATATGATACGCACGGTATAAGTGCAAATTTGATCACCAATGTTGTAGGACAAATACTTACATTGCAAAATATGCTCTGCGCCCTTGCAAATGAAGACATACACTACTGTTCGCGAAATGCTGCCAATGGTGGTTCAATGAAAAGTAGATGCTCGCTGCTCACGGTGCTGCACGTCGGGCGCTCCGAATTGGCAAGCGCCCAATCAAACGCGATCGGGAAGCGGGCGCTTACACGACCGGTCACGACGCCGAGTCTCTCTGTCTCAGTCTCTCAGAGTCTCTCTAACCTATCGCCCCTGCGCCCAACTATGTTCAGGATTTGCCCCTGCCTTGAAAGAACTGGGGTATTGTTTGCCTGTCTTCACGTACTGACTACCAGAGAGATTTATGCCCGATCCTGTGCTGCTCCGGCACTGGAAGCATGTTACGAGATGCGACGCGTGGACAACAAATGGCGATCCCCCTCACAGCCTCACGTACCTATCACCGGGCTCAAGATGGCGTCCTCACATGGTCGCTGGAACACGCTCGGGTGATGGCCCCCTGCCGATCAAGACATATGTTGTCGCGCCAAGTGTCCGACCACAAGTCTCCTCGATCGCTTAGTCTTCTTCCCTTCAACCCGCCCTGTGTCGACAGCTCACTTATAAACCATCGCCATGCCCCGCCGCTCTGATCTCTGGCCCACCCGCTCCTCACCCTCCCCGTCTCATTCGTTCAAGGCCCTGGTGGTCGTTTTCATTTATTTTATACACTCTTAGATTTCAGCATCCCCCCCGTAATACCCGACCGTTCCACTTCACCCGAGTCTGCGTTGCGTGAATATGTTCTCTTTCCTCGCCTTCATTTCCGTCCTTCCGTCCGTCCGTCTCGCCCTTGCAGCACCGCTCTTCGGCATCAACTTTGGCAGCGACACAGACGCGAACGGCACCACCACCCCCATTTCACAGAGCACCATCACGAGCGAGCTCCTCCGCCCAGCGCTGTTTGCTCGTACCGCGTACTGCCCTACCACCTCGATCACCAGCTGGAGCTGTGGAGGGCCCTGCAGCGCGCTCCCTGGCATAAAAGTGTACACCGCGGGGGGAAACCAGCGCGAGGTACCTTTCTGTATGTGATCGTCTCCGTATGGACGTGCACATCACACCTTGATGCGATTGCATTACAGACTACGTCGCGAGTGATCCGCAGACACAGAGCATCGTCGTCGCTCACGAGGGCACCGACCCGCAAAACCTCCTCTCCGACCTGAACGACGTCAAGTTCTCGCAGGTCGCCATCAACACCACCCGCTTCCCCCAAGCCGCCAGTAAGCCCCCGTTTTGCTTTCGTCTCTGTTTCTGTTTCTGTCTCCCCCGCCGAGCCCAGGACTCATCCCATCACTTCCCCCTCCAGGCGGCACCCTCGTCCACGACGGGTTCCAAGAGACACAGGGGCGCACGGCGGCCCTCGTCCTGTCCACCGTCCAGAGCGCGCTCGCCTCCACCGGGTACGAGCGCGTGCTCGTGACCGGCCACTCGCTCGGCGCCGCCGTCGCCTCGCTCGACGCGGTCATGCTCAAGATGGCCCTCCCCGCCGCCGTCGCCGTCGACGCCGTCGTCTTCGGCCTGCCCCGCGTCGGGAACCAGCCGTGGGCGGACCTCGTCGACAATCTGGTACGTCCCCCCCCCCCCCCGTGCCCGCGCCCGCGCCCGCGCCCACGTCCGTAGCTTGCTGTCACTGAACACGCGCACGCGCTTCGGACAGTTCCCGGGCTTCACGCACGTCACGAACCAGCACGACCCGGTGCCGACGGTGCCCCCGCAGTTCCTCTCGTACGCGCACCCGGCGGGCGAGGCGCACATCACGTCCGTGGACGCGGGCAGCGGCGCCGCGACGATGGAGCAGTGCCCCGGGCAGGAGAACGAGGTCGGTGCTCGTTCTGGCCACGCCGCCCCGTTTGCCCGTGCGCGCCTGACGCTGACGCTGGGTGTTTTTGCAGCATTGCTCGGACGGGAACTCGATCCTGGACACTTCCGTCCAAAACCATTTGGGCCCCTACTTCTCCGGCATCTCGTTCGGCTCGTCGGACTCGGGCTGCTCTTCGTGAGCGTTTTGAAGAGATGGACGAAAGTTGTACTTGGACATGATTTGTATTTCCGGGCTTTGGTCGGGCTTTGTTGTGTTACACTTACGATTTGGACATCAAACGAGGCGTTCTGGATGGAAAACGGCATTTTTTGCGACTCGGTCGATGTTGACGAGGATTTGCTGCAGTCGCTTGGTTAGCTTCTCAAATCACCTTTTTGAGAGGTAGATCGTTCGAGTCTTGGGGACCCTCACAACAAGAGGGCGACATGGTCCACACAAACGGCTGAAACTGAATTCACTGTATAAAACCAATCCAGAGCAATACAGGTAATAACACCACGTCCAGTCGCTGCGAGAAGATTTCCAAAGGTCAGTCGCTGATATAACAACAGAATGATACTCTAAGTAATTGCACAGAAACGCCGAGAACACCTATGATGGGAAATATAAATATAGTCTACTCAAGTAATGAAAATGATGCTACAGATAATCTAGATGATGATGATGATGTCGAGGGAGAAAGCAGTCTCTATCTATCAGGCAGCGGGGTGGGCACGGCCTTGCCTGGCCGCGGCGAAACAATGCGCCTCGCCGTGCCGCATATCGCGACGACGCTCGGGGGCGCAATCCCACAAGGAGTGGAAGTATACCGTGGAGGGAGAGTCTATGAGAGCCGGAAACGACATTTCGGGGAAGGGCTCGCAGCGTGGGACCGGGTCTGGCTTGTACGGAGCTGGGCGTCACAGAAATAGCATCAGAATATTGCGAGGGAGAATGGAAGGCGGAGAGACGTACCCTCGAACCGCCCCTCGCGTATCGCTTCCATGTCCAGCTCGGCAAAGTATGGGTGGTCGAGCACTCCCTGTGCGGAGAGCCTCGTTTCCGGATTTTCGTCAAACATCTGCGAGACGAATGGGGTCAGTGGGCAGAACAGTTTGAACCTGGTCAGGCAGCCAACTGTACCTTGTAGAGAAGATCCCTCGCCTGAGGATCAACAATCGTCTTGTCCAGGCGCATCCTGTGCATTACCTTCCTGAGGGTCTCCAACGAGTCATAGGCCTCAGACGCTCCTCCCGAAATGATCTCCCAGAAACACACGCCGAGCGCGAACACGTCCGCCTTGTAGCCGTAGCCCACCGTTTTCCGCGTGGGGCCTATCGACTCTGGGGCAAAGTAGCCCGAGGTGCCGTAGCACTCGAATGCGCGTGCGGCCTCGAACGGAGTAGCGGGGTCGGGGAAGTGGGCGGTGCCAAAGTCGCCGAGGACGAGCTTGCCGGTGCAGTCTAGCATGACGTTGCTTGGCTTCAGGTCGCGGTGGAACGCGCCGACGCGGTAATGCATGTCGAAGAGCGCGAGAGCCTGAGAATAAAGTCGGTGGTGAGTAAGGGACGCGATGAGCGCGCCAGCGGACGTACCACTTGTGCACAGTACAGCTTGGCTTCATATGGGTCGAGGGGGGCGTCTCCCAGTCTGCTATCCAGCGTGCGCGAGTAGTATCTCTGCGAGGCGGCTCGTAAGCACACCGAGAGCGGGACACGACACGCCGAACGCACGCACCATGACGAAGTACACGTTCTCCTGGTCCTCCCAGCACGAGAGCATATGCGCCAGGAACGGACTCGGCACGCCCGCAATCTCGCTCCCGCGCTCCGACCAGCCTCCCGCGCCTCCATCGGCCTGCATGCCCCCCACCGCCATCGCCATCACCCGCATCTCGTTCTCCAGCAACAGAGCGGGGTCCTTCACCGTCGCATACGAGCCCTTGTGGAACACCTTGATCGCCACCGGCAGCCCGTCCTCCGTCTCCGCGAGGAACACGAATCCGAAGCTGCCCATGCCCAGCAGGCCGAAGACGCGGTACTTGGTATGTGCGTTGGAGAAGATCCCGTCGGGCGCCCGGTCGGCGGCGAGCGGGAGCGAGGTCGTCCATACGTCGTGGTCGTACCCGTTGTCGATGTCCTCTCTGTAGGCGTCGGATTCGGGATCCTCGGAAGGGTCGACGGCCGTAGAGGTGCTGTGGCGGCGGGTGCGGACAGAGCCACAGTCGGTGGACCCAGAGTAGCGAGTGCCGGGGAGACGGAAGGGAGCCGGGACTTCAGACGGGGGCTTATTGGGTGTAGGAGGGTGGAAGATGGAGCTCTGCGCATCGTCGTGAGCAGATGTGGCGTCGGAGATGGGACTGTCTGCGGGCGCAGAATCGGTTTGTGTGCTGAGGGGAGACACGGCGGAAGGGGGAGGGGAGGGGTCCGATACTGTACCAAGTGTTGGAGGCTGGTGGACTCCTTCAATTTTGCGCTCAACATCTGAAGTCGCTTCTGTGGGAACGTTGGTGGCGGAGTCAAGGCACCATCGAAGTTTAGCCAAGAACATGCATGCACGGCGGAGAAACACGGTGCAGAGCTTCAGAGATGCGTAGCACAGACGTAGAGAAGGCAAGCGGAAGCTGGTCGTGTATATTCCAACCGACGATATCATAGCCACACCGAAGAAACGGCATTTGGTGCTTTCAGTGTGCCTCGATTCTGTGTTAGATTCATGCCCTTGTATTGTGGCGCGTGATGTGCCACGGTGCTCTGGAAATAGAGCGGACGAGTAGGTGGGCACCGGTTCTTGTTTGTGGATGGCATTCCGTACAAAGGCGACTACCTTGTGTCGAAAACCGGCCGAGGCAGAAACGTCGGGCATGGGCTCGAGCGTTGCGGCGGGGAAGCCAGTTCCGGAGGAGACGGCGAATATGTGGGCCAAGGACAACATGGTGGAATGAAGGAGCACGGTGGCCCAGCATCCGTCTTTATAGGATGCGGCAGTGCCACCGACAACAATGGGGTAGACCCGCGCGAGCGTGAAGGTAGGTCAAAGCTGGAGTTACTAAGGCGGTCAAAGCTGGCGGCCACCGCATCTCGCGCTTTGCCCTCAGCACCGCGCGCGACGCGTTCTGACGAAGAGCGAGTAGAGCAGAATACGAGAAAAGAAAACCAGAGCGGGAGAAGGCCAGCTGTGTCGTGATCCTGTTGGACATTGTGCTGGCAGCCTAGGCAACCAGGGAGCTCGAGCGGTGCTGCCACCGTAATGGCACGTACTGAAATATGTGAAATCGACCTGTGTTGAGACGTCGAGGAGATATTCACGTTGTGTTCAACGTCGCAGAGTCTGGCGAAGGACAGCAGTAGCGACGTCGACAGCGGCGGCTGAGAGCGAACAGCACACCATCGCTTCTTGGACTCGTACCACCACCTGGTCGAGTTTTTCCCACGCTTCTTTGAGGCTGGGGGGGAGTGGTCCCTCGTCCCTTGGGGCGTTGTACTCACCGCCGATGCCAGGGGAAGTGTGTCTCCGGTGTCGGTGGGCCTGGCCTAATCGTAGGTGGTCGCTGGGTGACCCGGTGGAGGAGCCCTCCCTTGGTAAAGGAGGTTTGCAAGAAGGCTACGGAAGCTCCGTCCACCACGCAGTTGGGGTCTGTTCTGACTGCACTCTGAGCACGGAGCCCTCCCTTGGTGAAGGAGGTTCGCAAGATGACTACGGAAGCTCCAGGCTCACCCCCTTGCTCGTTGGAGGTGAGGGATCCCAAGTACGTCGTACTGTTCACACCCAATTGGGAGGCGCCTGCGGCCGCTGGTGGGAGTCTGTCAGCAGCCTTACCTATTTGGGAGGTCTTCGGGCCGCCCCTACCCCAGGATTAAGTTTACCTGCGAACCAAGTAGGGAGATCAATTGGTCGCCCGGCTGCTGGCATTTCTCTTACTGATTACCAACTGGGAAGGCGCCTGTGGCCGCTCACGAACATGGGTACGCCCTACGCCCGAAAGGGTCCGATAAGGATAGGGGACGGTAAGATGGGGAAAGTTGTAAAAACAAGCCGACCGAAAGGACAGGCCACCCCACTCCACTTCGCCTCTGGCTAGTTGTGGACGTTAGTCGGGATAACCCAAACTCCAGAGCCAGACCCCTGCATTGCCTGAAAACTGTAGGGCATGTGGGGAGCGTCAGCGATACACATTCTGGTAGTGGCCCTGGCAAGACGGAGAGCCCTAACAGTTATCACGGGAATCTGCGCTGGATGGCATCAGCAAACCGGCTGTGGGGTTACGGGAAGGTGATCCGGGCTCGCCACCTGGACTCAATCACTGGGCCGTAGCAGAGATAGTCTGGGAAAACCGGGTCTCTGGCTTGAGAGGTCAAAATCCTCCGTCGGTGGATCTCAGAGAAGAACTGAGTGTATCTGCTTAAGTTGTTACCACGTCACAGGTCGTAGTCCAAGGTGTGGAGCCCAGAAATGGGATGCGGAGCCTTGCGATCTGGAAGGGTAGTCTGCAAGGGGCCCTTTAGACGGGCGCCACTGGACAGAAGATGACATATTGGAGTTCCTTCGGCTAAATAGCTGGGTGGCAACCTTCGAATGGGCTGAGATTTTATCTATGGCTCAAGAGGATCGTGAGGAGGGAGATTACCATTCGCTGGCGAATGCGACACTCCATGCCCACACTAACGGACGAGTGGCGGCTTGGAAGAAATTCCATGACGTACGCCACTTAGACCCGGATGCAACAGAAGCGCTTAGCGCCGAGTTCAATGAATTTACAGAATGGTACGACGTGCTCAAGGCGTCGGAGGACATTCAGAAAGAGTGGAGGGGGATCCTGGTCCAACCAGAGGATCCGGATCCCCCCTCTCCTGCACCTAGCAGACAATCGCTAGATTACGAATGGCCTGCTTCTCCGCCCTGAAAACTGTAGGGGTGGAGGTGAGGGCACCAAGCGGCGAGATGCCTTACCGGGCGCCCATCCTTTACTAGCCTTAGGTGGAAGTGCCTTTGGTCGTGGGCGTGCGTGGGAGCCTCTAACCGGGGTTTCCCCCTGAGTGCGCTCCGGGGACCGGCCTTACGGGGACGGTTATGGTATGGTGTTAAGGTAGGGCGGCGTCGCCGCCCCAGGTTGCAGACTGCTCTGGAAAGCGACCACAGTAGGGCGTGGAGCCCACAGTTCATTTATACCCGACACTCTACATGTACTTAATAGTATGGAGTATAAATTCGTAGAATTTAAAAAAAAAAAAAAAAAAAAGAGAGCGAACAGCACCAGTCGCGTCCCACGTGACCACCGTGCTGCCTGGACGCGTCCAGTCCAAACACTCCCCCCATTTACATCGAGTAGCCAGAGTGCGATTCTCATTCCCTGCAGAGACCAGCGTTGTATCAAGTATCTCCTCTTTTCCAATATGAACGTCTTCTGCGGACAAGGTGCGCTAGCAAGTTATACTACCCAATGTGAGTTTGGGTTGCTTACCGTGGGTGTCTTCCGCAGCATTTTTCAGCCCTTCAGTACCAGCGTGGATACAAGAAGCGTGGTGTGAGATATGACAGTCATGTTTCATTGCACGTGCGTCTCATCGAGTCAATGTATGCTATGTTCCCAGTGGTACACGGCGGTACTGTTGTCAAGTCTCAAAAGGACCAGCGCAAGGCGCGATATTGTTTCTGTGCAGGGAAGCAAGATCCCTTGCTGCCGAGGTAGTTCCATGAGCTCATCCGTCTTAGCATATAACGACCCTATTCATCATGCGAATCAGACTGATCGAACGGTCCATTACGGTTTGTCAGGAAGCGATTTGTTCGGCGGCGTGCACCGCTAAGCACGCTTCTCAGGTCTTCCACTCAAGCTGGATAACCGACGCAATATTAGCAAAGTTCCAGATCCCGATCGGAAAATATGTCCTTGACGGTTGGTGCGCATATACCCGCTACGAAAGTATCTGACTGCCTGGGACGCAGATCGGTGTACGATAGATACGTCAAGCTCAGACGACAACCAGTTCCTTTCCCTTAGCATTTCAGATCGCTCCGAAGTTAGAACCCCCGACTTCTCTTCTCATTCTGAAGACCAGACGCTTCCGATGAAGCGATCACTGCCGCGAGAGGACGGACCTCAATCTGACCGGCGACCATGCAAGAGAGCTCGCATCGCGGGTGGAGAACCTCAACCCAAACTGTCGCCTCTCGTCTTTCGAGCCTCTTCGGATCTCCATCGCGGTCAAACCAAAATGAAGAAAATACCTCAACTCGACTTGCGCAAATTTGCCCTCAGAGCTGCTGGGAAGCCTACCATCTTTCAGTTCCGAAAAGTCGAAAATGAAAATACTCCGCAAAAGCTTCTGTAAGCCGCTAGCTTCCGCACGACTAAACTTCGAGCTCTGATGCCCCGTAGACACCAGAAAGGTGCGCTGTGGGACCCGCTCATTGATCCGAACCGCTGCTATCCTCGCGTCTCTGTCTCTTCTGCCTTGTCTGCTATGCACGATGTATCCGTAACCAATGCTGCCCGCTTTGTACCTGGATCGCGCTATCTTGGCAAGGAATTTCGCTGTTTTTTCATTGAGAAGACATCAGTTCAAACTTAGGCTAACCAACGGCTGGCTGGACGTGTCCTCATTCTCCTCTTAATCTTTCGCATGGTGACTGAGTTTGGGAAGTCTTCTGAAGTTTTGCTGTTGTTTGTCTACAGTGTGCCCTTTGGTCTCGCATGTTTCGTGTCATGATTGTGTCGTGATAATTTATGTGCTCTTGCGTTCTGTGTTCAAAAACTCTGCAGAATAAATACACACTTCCCTGATGACTCTGATATTATGTACATGTGTTCACTCTTCTCATCCTAGTGTGCAGTGATTCGAGATGCCTGCATCTCATTCAGAAGTGTCTAAGCGAGAGAGTAAGGTGGTGGCAGGAATACAGGCTGAGCAAATGTCGTTCAGGTAGGAAATATGGAGAATGCGCGGCAATCATGACTGATGAGATGAGTGCCTTACTGCGCCTGCATCGTCGTCGAGCAGTTCCAGTCAGAGCGAAGCAGGTATGCCACACGTATTCTAACCTCCACTTCAGCTCGATGTGCGGATGTCCCGCATTTGAATGACAGGTACTATCCGCTCTCCTTCCATCACCATATCATGCAAGATCCTGACTATTCCAAATAGATTCCTTTCCTGCTACGCCTAAATGAGGACGTCTTGTGGGCCATTCTAGCCTACCTCCCCACCCGCGATGCTCTCCATCTCTCCGTCACAACTCGTGCGATCCACCTCATCGCCAAACGAAGCGCCCTCTCGACTGTAGCGATCGAAAACGCCGCCCAGTTATCGAGAATAGCCAAATACCTCCTGGGGGACATCACCGGTCGACTGCACTACGTGCGTCGTCTGGTAATCGGAGACATATACCGCCAGCCGGTATTATCCCTTTCTGACAATCCCGCTTACTTTGGCCGTGTCCTGCGGTCGAGGATAGTCGGTCTCATGACCGGATCGCTCTCGGCTCTCGGCGTTGTACGAACAAACAGCTGTGCGGACAAGACACAGCTGCAGAGAATACTGGAAGCGACTGTCAACCTAACTTCCCTGGAGATATCCCGGCCTGATACTATCCTCGAGAATGATCCTGACGTAGCTAGCGCGATCGCTGCTCTTCCCCGTCTTCAAAGTTTAGAGCTGCGCGAAGTCGAGCATCCAGAGGTCCTCGATTTTCTCCATTATTTGAGCAGCAGCCCGAGAAAGTTCTCGCTCTGGCACAGCTGGAATGCTACTCGCTGTGATACGGTATTGGCCAATATTACCTCTATGCAGTCGCTCCAGACCCTGTGTCTCGTCGGAAACTCCCAGCTCTCCGACTTTCATGACAACCGTACGTTGTCCCGCCACTCATGGCCCGCGGTCCGCGAGCTATCCCTGACCTGCTGCAATGTTTCCATGCCCATGGCTGCGCGTGCATTTCCCAACGTCAGGGTGCTGCGGCTGGAGCTGCTCACAAGCCGCGCGCACTGCTTCCGGGAGCCGTGCTAGCCTCGCCTGGACCGCGTCGTCGCGTGGGCTCAAGCCTTCGAAGAGTGGCACATATCTTGCCCCGTGCGCCATCTGTCGATCACGTCCATCCTTGCCGTTCCCGCCATGAACACGATGGCCGGGTGCACGCCGTCCGGGAAGCCTGGTCTTGCGACGACCCTACGGGTCGTTGTGGACACGCAGCCCGTCGCGCTCGATTTCAAGATCGTGCTCGATCTCCGGACTGTGGGCTCCTTTTATACGGACCTCATCGAGGTAGCACCTATGCTTCGGAGTCTCCAGATCGAGCTCTATGCCTTCAATTGGGACCGGGGGGTGCATGACACCCTCCGCATGTGGATGGTGGGTCCTGCTACAAACAAGTCAGCCGTATCAGCTGATGGCTATCATTGCAGGAAACCATACCCTCCGTCTTGTTCTCGATGTCGAGCCTTGGCCACGTAGGGATATGGATCAATCCTACCTTGACTTTCCTTCCTGTGATTTTGAAGACAGGACGCTGCAGTGCAGCATGGATTCCAGGACCGATATAGCTTATGGTCTCGCGTTGGTCTTGGCTAGACATATCCCATCCATGCGATCCGTGTTTGTTGGATTTGGCCGTGAATCGCCGATCGATGCTCGGGATTTTGAGTTGTTCTACGGGAATTTCTGGTGGTGGGAAGTCAAGGACAATGAGGAGCGATCGCTACATCCCATTACGCATCAGATGGGAGAAGGACTACGAGAGCGCCTGATGAGCTGAGACTTCAGATCCATATTGACGCCCAGTCAGCCGTCAGAGAGTCAGAGCATCTAGTGAACGAATGTAACACTAATATTGGTACCATTAGCCCCATTTGTGTACAGTCAACCCCCCCTCGATGAGACAACACCCCTCGATGAGACACCTGCCTATTTTGGTTACCACCTTCCCGATTTGGCCAACATGTGGTGCTCTTACCTTGCCATCGTTTCCGTCTGCCATTTCGCCGAGCGCTACAGAGGAGCATTATCTGGAGCCACAGCTCCATTTGGTACTAAATACGGAAAATACGCGATTATATTAGGAAAGTGTCTCATCGAGGGGGGTTGTCTCATCGAGGGGGGGTTGACTGTACATGTTTGTTGTTGCAGCATATCTATGAACACACAACAATACGTTGCGTCTCTATCTTTGCACTTCTAGGTAGGGAATTGTGCGAACGTTGTGGTGAGCTCTGTGCACTTGAATCGGTTGGTAATAGAGCGAAATACCCACCCTGCGGCGACCAACAATCACACAATGAGTGAAGACAGACCGAGATTAGCGAAGATAAATGCTATCGACCATAATCTGATCTGCAAGTAGCGCCTTGTATCCAAAATCAAGCGAAAGACTGCAAGCGGGACTTTCTCAGAAGTTCACCGATATCAGGCTCGGTAGGCTGCAGGGCTCCTCGCTGCTTGTCGCGAACAACGTTCCACCACCAGACTTGCCCCTTATACTCATCAAAACTTCGTTCGCGAAACGGCGACGTGGGACCGAATCCCACGAACACGGAGCGCGTCGAAGGGAGGTGTTTCGTCAAGCTAGACGCAAAAGCATATGCGACGCCATGATCGGGATCTATACCCGTTCGTTCACCCCTGTGTTCACAGGACAGTCGGTGCAGAGAGGAGTTGACCCAAATGCCTACGTGCAGAAGCGTGTAAAGCTGTCCCAGGATCGGGGATACCGTCTCCTGTATGTAAAATGTGTTCACACAAATCTTGATACATGCAATTGTACTTACCAACCAGGTGTGCAGGCAGGATTGGAGTCCCTTAGTATCGTGGAAGGCACACAATTCAACTTCCAGACTGCGTAGTCTGGGCGCGATATTGACGAGATCTGCCCAAAACGACGAAGCCAGTTTGATATCTGCCATGATACTGAAATCGAGTATGATAGGTGAGGTCGCCTCCACCAGACGCAACGTGGTCGCGAGGTCGGGCTCTCCAGACCGCGTGGCGGCTCCGTAAGCCTGCATAGAGGGAATGGCGAGGACCGAGGACAATGATATGTGACGGACAGGACACGTCACTTCCCAATGCTCGAAGAGCTCCACATCTGCCATGACAAGATCCAGACTCGACCAGCATACACTTGACACATCATCGGTGCTATGCACGTGGTCCGTTACACGCAAGATTCTGACGTTGGGAAATAGACGGACAGCCATAGAAATCGGGATACGGCAGCTGGACAGCGAAAGATCACGAACAGCTGGCCACGAGTGCTGCGGCTCGTAACTCATGTCGAATTGAGGCGACAACTTCCACCAGAAGTTCAGAGAGGAGAGGGTGAGGGTACGTGTGTTTTGCATCCCTATGATGCTGGCTAGGAACGTAGCGCAGCGAATAGCGACCATGCTGAGGCCTAAATGCAGCGTTCTGGGTGTGCTACACATGCTTGAGAGCACTGCCAGGGATTGTGGGCATCCCACGTCGTGCAGTTCGATGTGAAGCAAGTTGGGAAGAGAAGCCAGGTTTCTCCCTGCTTCTGGTTGAAGCGCAAGTAACGCGTCAAATGTGTGCATAGTCAGATGCGTGAGGTTGGCAGCCTCGCTCAACAGTAATGCTATCCAGCGCGCGGACTCCACCATATCGCGTGGAGGATCCCCAGAACCAATGAGAATATTGCTTCCGTCTTCGGCAATGGTGACATATTTTGGGCTCGGCAGGAAAATACGGACGAAGATGGACAGCTTGCGCACCCAGTGCATGCGACTGCGGATATCATAGAGGAGGTACGCAGAGATGATAGCCAGTTGCTTGCTCGAGATTATCTCTATGGACTGGAGGGCGCGGCGTTTTGCGGTGAGGTGGATCCCACGAGCCACAGTCGACAGACTGAGTGCATCGCGAGGCCTCAGATAGGATAGAATGTCGGAGAGGACATCTTCATTGAGATTAATGAGTGAAATGCCTGCACATTGGAGCTCCTGTTGGATCCAAGTGTTCAGCACGAAGCACAGGGGACACGAGATGTGATGGTACTCCACCTTATATGACAGCGGGTTTGCACCGAGATCATCCGTCATATCGGAGTGGATGTATGTGTCGAGGAGAAAAGATGGCCTACTTCGACGCCGGGAGCGCGTTTCTTATAGCACAGACGCGGTGAACGCGGCTTCTGTGAACATTCACCTGATAGCCGCCCAAACATGAGCTTTCATCAATGTAGCGAGTGTCATAGCCGCCACAGAAACGTAATATCTCACCCACTTAATGGTGTCATCGCCAACGCCGCTCCTACTAGCGTACTTGCAATGACACGTTCTGGGCTCGCCACAGAGGCGCGTTTCGGACAACGAGTACGAGGAGCGCCCGCTGCATGATTGGCGTATTATCAGCGTGTGAGACGTGTTTCAACTTACCATTGCAATTCTGCGCTGAATCGGCATGCATCCAACGAATTACGTTTCGGGCTTGACAAGCTTAAAAGCTGAGACTCGATAGTAGAAGAGTCGCTATTCTCTAGCGTTTCAGCGCCCTTGCTACAGAATTGCCGTCCGGCGTAGAATGCCATATACTATCTGTTCAGTACGCAGTACGCAGGATCAGTCACATTTAGGTAGACTTACAATTGGGGTTCGAGGCAGAAGATTTACCGGTCTCGCACTCTCACTAGATATGCAGCAAGTCCTATCTAGTGGTCAGGCATATAACATACCCGAGTAGAAATGCGGAAATCTAGAGGATTCCATTGCAAAAGACAGTCACAGACTCGGTGTCCTTGAACTCCTGAACAAGTCACGGCGGTTGGATTCGATCCATGAGCGCGGTTAAATTCAATGACAGTTTACCAACGCTTACCCAGGGAAATTGGCATTTCCTTTCACAAAGAGAGACGAGCATGGAGCGCTCCGTGGCGGAAGATATATCAATTTCTATGCTGCGTTAAAGCTGTAGAACACGTTCTATAGCGAATACCTCTGTCTCAGTTTCCAGGAGCATCGTCTGAGGTGTGCCTAAGGGAGTCAAGTTATAAGAACGTCCTCATGAAATATTTAATTGCGAGCGTCGAAGCGAGCATATTTGTAGGCGCTGGACTCGGAGACCTGTCTCTCAAATGTGAACAAACATGACCAAACAACCGCCTCATTTCTGCGTCGAGCGATCTGAGACTAAATTGTGACCGTCCTCCCTCCCCCTATAAGGTCACAATCTTAGAGTCTGCCTACGGGAGACAAGATTTGAGAGTACTGGGCCACGCCCTCAAGCTATGTATTCCAGCGAGGCATCCACGATGCATCAATCAGAGGGACAAGTAAGCCACTCGTCGAAATTTAATCAAGGAGAACGGCACCCCTGACTCACTCTCTCAAAGGCGAAAAGTTCGCAGTACGTACTAGTGCAGAACCGTCTATCGTGCTCGCTAACCTCTTTGAGGCAAAATAATTGAGACGGCAATAATAAGTACACAGGGTGCGTAGCCTGTTTTATACATGAGCAAAACCATTCTTTTCTATATTTTCCTCGAAGAAAAACGTAAGACATTTCTTAGTTTCTTCATGCCATGTGCATCATATTTCTATGTTTTGCTCAAATTTTGCACATTGTGACATGAGAGAAAAACAAGATAAGAGAATGATTTTCTTGATTTAATGAGCACTAAACTGCAGGCTCCTGCCCATCCGCACTTCAGGAGTTGGGGGGCCCATCCGAGGGTGGTACTCTATGCTGTATCCTAGAATAGCGCGCACGTGAACATCAGGTGACATACACGTGACCAATTCAAACTCCCCACTCTTATCCCCCTCCAACTCCCTACGGCGGCTGGCAGAAAACATGAGTAAACAACGGCGACC
Organism: Amyloporia xantha; assembly: GCA_036971615.1. NCBI lineage: Eukaryota > Fungi > Basidiomycota > Agaricomycetes > Polyporales > Adustoporiaceae > Amyloporia > Amyloporia xantha. The sequence goes on from JAYKKR010000029.1 coordinate 497,404, forward strand.
GGGCTGCAAAGATCCTCGATCAGGAAGGAGGTACCGCCGATGAAATGCTATTTTCCTCAGTAGCATAGGGCTCAGACTGCACTGGAAGACACTAGGACTTTGCTATGTCTCTGTATTTTTTTCTGCGTCCTCTCAGATATGATATGCTTACTTATAAAGCACAAATACATTTATTTGTCCCTTCTTCTGCACTTTCTTGACTACAACTCAAGTGTATTCGCCAGTCTGGAAGCATTGAAGAGTCTCCATTGTGGGGTTTTCCCATCATTGAAGCAGAGGTATGATTCAGACCTGCATAGCAATTTTTGTATATGCTCAAAAGGGCTAAAACCAGTTCATTCACCATCCCATTCAGTCTCGAGCACCTACGCCCACAAGCCGCCACCAGAAATCCTGGGGCCACCACCTTCCAAATTGAGGCGACGCCCCTCCACACCCCGTTGTTTACTCGTGTTTTCTGCCAGCCGCTGTAGGGAGTTGGGGGCAAATAAGAGTGGGGAGTTTAAAATTGACGGGGATCAAAAAATTGTGGCTGAAGTGGCGGAAGTGGCTGAACAGGATAGAGCATTGTACTACACCCTCGGATGAAGGCCCCCATCGACCGGAAGAAAGGGTGGGCAGGAGCCTGACTAAACTGGGCTATGCACACAGTGTTATACCATCGGGTCTGAGCACTTACCTAAGTACTAGTGTCGCTTACTAACCAGTGTCACTGACTACAAACTCACAGCGTGCGTGACTGTGGCCGCGGAGTCACCCGCTTCGTTCATTCCCAAATCTCAGATCGCAACATTCAACACTCACCTTCCACCTACCTCGTCTACCCCGTCACCTACTAGTACCCTGTCGTTCATCTTGCGATATGTGTCGATCAATCACGGAGAAGGAACAAAAGGTATGCCATCTGGTTTCTTGCAAGCTTTTTGTGTCTTATGTCGCGCCGTGTCTTCGTCAACGGCAGCGCCACTTTCTCGGGAGGTCGCCTTTAAGCCTTCAAAATCTAAACCAAGATGTTCTGTCGGTCATCTTATCCTACCTCTCAAGTCACGACGCTCTCAAGCTCTCGACAACCACTCGTTCGATCCACTACATCGCTAAACGCCGCGCACTCTCTGTAATCGAAATGCATAGCAGCAAGCAGCTGCGAAAAATCAGCAAATATTTACTGGGCGACATCAGTGGCCGGTTACATCATTTGCGCCATCTGATAGTTCGTTTCCTGTTCCAACAGTGGGACGAATTTATCATCAGCGCGTCTGTCAGATCACTAGAGGCAGAATCAGCACATCTTCTAAGGAAGATATTTCAAAACGCGGTCAATTTGACTTCACTGGACATCATTCAATTGGATACAGTGCTCCGGATAGACCCTGGCATAGGTCCGGCCTTAGCCTCTCTTCCCCGCCTCAACACACTAGAGTTAGGTCATGTTCAATGTCCAAATCTGCTGAATTTTCTTCACGATCTGAGCAGCAGGCCACGAAGATTCACTCTCCGCCTCATAAGACCATGTGTTCAATCCAACCAAGTGCTGACTAGCATAACCGGCCTGCAATCAATCCAAAATCTACAACTAATCGGCGACACAGAGATTCCTCATTTCGAAGTCAAACCACAGTCTGGTCACTCGTGGCACAATATTCTGGAGCTATCATTGTCTTCTTGCAGCATCTCTATATCCCTCGCTGCTCAAGCATTTCCAAATCTGAAGGTGTTGCGACTCGCAAAATTCACTTGCAGCCCGAGCTGCTCTGAGGAACCGTGTTGGCCTAGCCTCAACCACCTCGTGACGCCAGCGAAAGTATTCGAAGAGTGGAAAATAACCTGTCACGTTCGTCATTTATCGCTGTCGGCAATCCTCGCTCTTCCCCGTCTGGCTCTGGGGAATGGTTTTATCCGATCTGGGGATCTTGTACCGACTCTGCGTGCAGTGGCGAACGTCTCTCCAGTTGCCCTCGATTTCAATATCATGCTCGAACCTTCATTGACTGAAACATTCTACAAGGACCTAGCCAAAGCTGCACCGAAGCTACGAAGTCTAGAGATCGAGCTCTGCACTTTCAGCTATATGCCGGAGCTGCGTTCTATGCTTAGCTCCTGGGTGGTGAGCACTGCCATGTAACCATTAACAACGTCGGCTTGATGCACGATATTGTAGGAAACAACGGGTCCAATTTTGGCCTCACTACCACAACTGGGTCATGTAGGAATTTCGATCAATTCCTCCTTGACGAGTACTCCAAGAAGACTGCCGCGGTTCGCTATTGAACCCAGTATTGACATCGCACGCGAACTCGCGTCACGCTTGGCACAACTTATCCCGTCTGTTGATTCTGTCCTTTTAGGCTTTGGATGCAATTCGCCGTTCGCTGGTCGGGAGTTTGAGTGGCTCCGTAGAGATTTCTGGTGGTGGGAAGTCAAGAATGCAGGAGAGGAACGATCGCTTCATCCTATCTGCCCCCACAAGGGAGCACGACTCAGAGAGCGCCAGATCAATCCCGAGTAGGAACCGCGTCGAACCGGCTGGCAATAATTCTCATTTACTAGGGCTATCCTTGTACTCCTGTCCAGGCTCAACCTCCGGTGGATGAAGTATAATCTATTGGTTTTGAGCACCAGTATCATCTACGTATCATTTGCTTATATTTTTGCAATGAATGCATTGGCTCGCTATTGCACATCCCGTCTGCATCTTAGTGGCTTCACGGGACCCTTCGCATTCTCTGGTGAGCATTGAAATCTATTACAGGTACTGCGGCCAGACATGCTACGAGAGCGAACAATGATGTTTGACACTCTCGGAACATCTGTGGTAAGTGCTCTCTGTCTCGGTCGTAGTGTTATCGTTTCGGACTTCTCATTCATCATTCTAGGACATCTTACGATCTTGTGAGCGCCTTTCCTACACTGGGAGAGATACAAGTATGTATTGCAAACAGTATAGAACTACGACTAAAAGTACACCGTACGCGATGTTCAATCCGCAGGTGCAAACCACGTTCCTTGAAGCCATCTCCTTGAAGCCATCTCATAAATCCTTCTCATGCTTCGCCATGTGCGTCATCATTCTCCTCCGTCTGCGGCCGCTTTTTCCTTATCACGACGTACGAACTGGCATCTGCTGGTGCAAGCAATGCCTCGATATCTCCGCCCACTATTCCTTCACTGTCTGGCTGCTTCTTCTTGCGCTCCGCCCGTATCTTGATACACAACCAATCAGTCTCACTGAATGAGGAGAGCAAAGGACGTCACACGCACCATATTGAGGTCATGGCTAATCAAGCCATGTCCTCCTACTGGTCCCCAGTAGCTCGTCGCTGCAAGTGAGCCTATGATGCAAGTACCAGCGAGAATAGAAAGGTAGAATCTGTACTGGGAGTACCATCTTGGCGCTAATGTGGCCAACCTGATCAGAATCGGGTTTCATGACAAGACGAGGTGCGCACCCCAGCCAGCATTCGTTGCCCGGAGGTCTGCCCACCACATACAGGTGAACCCCACCCACTGAACAATAAGTGCTTCGACGGGGGGCAGTGCGAGCGTCGACCAGCCGAAGACCACAGGCGCAGCGCCGAGCAGCAGCCGGGTGTAACTGATGTGTGCTCTCTTGTCAATAATATGGTTTGATAGAAGACATGTGACCGACTACTCACCCTTTGTGTCCACCATACCCGGCGAACTCGAAACCCCAGTGAATTGCGCCCAGGAAAGATAGCATTACTGCACCGTAAGTCATCTGGATATTCAGCGCATGGTCTAACATGGTAATCGCAACACCAGGATCGATTCGCGAGGTCAAATCTGTTGGCAAACTTTGTGTTGAATTTTCGTGACTCAGGGTTTCGCCGCCCGACACGAACCCATGAGTGCCATTCCTGCTTGTTGAGCCATGTATATTGTGGCTGCAGAGGTTCCCAGGTATGGTAGACCACCCGCGAGACCGAAAGCGATGTATGGCGTGGGAACAGCATGCGCGACTGCGTTGGTAATGCCCAGCTACAGGAGCGCATTATTTACTGTAAGTCCACGCAACTGTCCTAGAGCTACTTCTTGCACTTACGAAAGTATCCCGCTTGGCTTCTGGCTCAACAGCATCATGAAACCAATTCGCACCCGCGATCACTTTCGCGAGGTCGGTTGTAGAATTACCGACTTCTTCCTTGATGTTTCGAGCGGCTTGCTTGAAAGTCGGTGAGCCTGGTTTTCCGGACAACGCACTAGCTGCTCCTCTTATGAATAATCTCCCGCGTAAGACAGACGATGGAGACTGGGCGCCAGACCGAAGAGGCAGCAGCCCGGGACGACGAGCAGTGCTGATGGTTCGAACATGCAAGATCAAAGACCGCTGTCCGACGGTGGAGGAGACACCACTCGAAACCTGAAGCAGTCTGAACATATCGCACAGTACGACAGGACGCCCTTGAGGCAACGATGGGATATAAGGGTCCACATCTTGTATGCTTTATGAAGCTGCACAGTATCACAAGCTGGCTTCGCAGGTCTCACGACATTGAATTGGCATACGACTAGTAAGCCGCAGTATAGGAGTGGATCCGTTCGAAGGGATATTATTCAGAATATTCCCAGCGAGGCCGCCGAAGTGCTGAACCCTCTACCTCACCGTGGTCTCATGCCCCTTTCACGTGGTCAAAAGGGGCACGCAGAAGCGAGATGGGCGCAACTCCAGCTGCTTCCTATCGGACGCCGTCGATCAGCGAACTTAGGAGCTTGCCGCGGATGACTGTACGTACGAGCAAGACTGGTAAGGTGGTCCCGACAGCGGGGATATCCATCACATTGCTTATCGCCCAGCGTCGCACGACCAGCACGACCAGTCTTCGACTCGGAACCGACTTACTGTGTCGACATCTTGGGTCTCGACTTGTTGGCTAGAAAGCTTTATGTCATCATTGGATCTTCAATGTGAATGCAGATTCTGATTCAACGTCTGGTCAGAGGTGACTAGGCCCATCTCTAGACGAGTTCAACCTGTCGCTAAGAATACATTGCGTTATCAGAGTACAAGATTGCAGCTGTTTACCCTTCCTCAACCTACTTTCTGCTGTGGACGACAACTGTAGAAAGCCCTGCCTCGTTCAAATGAAGCTCACTGAGGTCGGCAGCCATCCATATCTCCCTCATCCGAGTCCTCGCCTTCACCATCGCTGTCCATTGGCTCGGTAACTTGCTCTACGGATAGGTCGGCCATATCTGTCGCGATGAATTAGAACACAAGGTCTGGAACCCCACCATAAAAACAGAGCCGTAGCTCACCATCATCGCCCAGCGGCTTGATGCCGCAGATCTTGCGGAAATGGGCAGCGCTCAGACCCGGCTTCTCACTCTTCAGCTCGAGAGACAACGCATCCCCATGCGAGCTCAGGTACCCATCATTTTCTCCGTCCTCCGCCTCGTCTTCGTCTTCCGCGATATTGAACTTGATGCCCACGCTCGCCAGCATGAGCAGTGCGGTCTCTCGCAGCCCGATTCCTGCGCCAAGGGTCTCGTCTTCGCCATCTTTTGCGCTCTTGCTTCCAAATAGAGCATCATGCGCTGCCTGCAAGCCAGCCCTCGTAATTCCACAAATGCTGTGTTCTGAGCGACGGTCGTCGAGGTAGAACCAGCCGAACGGGCGCCAGGTAGCCGGGCGAGAGGCACTCTCGATGGTCATGTCGCTGCACGCGACGGGCTGCGTGTTCACGCGGAAAGACATGGAGTAGTTCCACTCGACGCTGTGCATGCGTGTGCGATGGTGGAAGAAGAAGCGGACATCCACAGAGGCCGGGGAGACCGGAGAATGAATACGCGAAATCACCTTCACGTCCGATGCCTGAAGGGTGACAAGCGGTCAGCCATGAGCATACTCTGCGACTTCTGCAAACACGGACGTTACCCCAGCCGTCGTCTACGGCCTCGCACGTCAAAACAGAAATGCCGTCTGCAACCTTCTTCCAGTCACCGGGCTGCAGCTGAGCGATACGGCCCATCGCGATGATGACCGCTTCCTCGCACACATCCCCGATAATCTCGCGCAAGCTGGCGAGGTAGGGATCCATGTCTGCACCAGCCATGGCATCCATGAGCTGATTGGTTATTTTTTCGGCTTCCTGACGGCGGGCAATATACGCGGACCAGTGGGACGACTCGATTGGCTTGATCAGCCCGAACAGGACAGTAGCACGTTCGCGAGGGTCGTTCGGGAGCGGAGACGTCACGGCGACAGGTGCATGCTTCCAGACGTGGGTCTTCATGTTAGCTTCAACATACGATTGCACGTCCCAGGCCGGGAGCATGACGACCTCTGGGATCGCCGATGTGCATTCGTCAGACAGCCCCTATGTGAGTTTTGTCAACTTACCGATAATTCCTCCCTTCCTGAAGTGGTTCAGACTCATGACCAAATGACCGCCGCTGTACACAATGCCGTCTCCCGCAAGGGTCTGCGTATGGAGCAAAAAAGTAAGCACAAGAAGCATAAGGGGGACGTGAGCACTCACCCAGTTTTTCATGGGCACGCGGACGATCTTTTCGAGCCTTTGCATGATCCAGAGCATCGAATCCATCATACTGTATGGAACTTCAACCCACTGCTGGCCATTTACGCCGCTTGCTTCTTGTAACAAAGCCTTCGTGTCCTCGGTGCCACCCACGACGCGCACCTTGGGGGAGTCGGGTTTGACCAAGTTGTTCGCTATGTCGGAGGAGGTGGATGTGGAACGTGAGGAACTGAGACGGTCGTATTCAGCCTTGGACAGCCGGAAGGTCTTTGATAGAACCAGAGGCAGGCGGGGCAGGAGCCTGCGACCCGTGGTGCTGCACACCAGCCTTGTCGACGATGCCGATATCTGTCAGTTCGAATGCGATTACCGGTATTAAGAACAGACCTGCGCGCAAAATATACACATGATGATTTGTTTGTTTTTTTCGACTAGGAGACAGTGGTAGTGATAGTGAAAGGACAGTGGCGAGTGACTGGCGACGACTATACTTTTCCTTTGTGCCTCGACCGGAAAAGTCCGTGGTCTCAGTCAGATTCATATTGTTGTAGCAGATTGAAATCACAGCTTATAAACCACATGCTATGTCGCTATTTCCCCATCGTTGGTACAAGTACGGAGTTGGGTCGCGGTACCTCCTTCATCGCGTACAGAGCGCGATGGTAATTTGAGACCTGAGTCACGATCACGTGGTACGTGACACATCAACCAAGACCGCATTGGGCATGGTCACAGTCTACTCTCCAGGCCGCGCACTGTTGTCGAGAGGCTTGTTACTCGACCTCCACCACCAGCTCTAGCCATGAGGGCTGTATACTCTATTCTGCCCTTACTCGCCGTCCAATCTGTTCTTGCAGTCCCTGCTCCTGATCAGACAGTTCTGGGAGAAACAAGCTATGGCGAACTCCCTCTGGCCGACACCCTGAAGCACACCATACACGATGTCCTTCAAGACTCAAACGCAAAGGTCACTAAGTGGTTGGATGCTTTCGGGTCGCAGCGCATACAACAAGATGGGATCACCTGCAAGTAGATTTCCCTCTGTAAGCTTGACATGTGCCCCTTACGCTGGTGGTTGTAGATGAGTTGGTGTCAAACCCTGCCTTCACTCAGCATCAACTCAGAGTCACCGAGCCTCAATTATGTGATCCTTCCGTCAAGCAATATTCAGGGTACCTTGACATCGCACAGGATAAGCACCTGTTCTTCTGGTACGTGACAAGATTCAGTCTCGTTTCGCGAGTTTTCTAGTCTGCTAACGACTTTCCACACTATTCATAGGTTCTTCGAAGCGCGCGTGAACCCCTCTGAGGCTCCGTTACTACTCTGGCTCAACGGTGGTCCCGGCTGTTCCTCTTCTACTGGTCTTCTCTTCGAACTTGGTCCCTGTTCCGTCACCGAGGATGGCGCGAACTTGACATACAACGAGTACTCTTGGAACACGAACGCCAACGTCATATTCCTCGACCAGCCTGTCAATGTCGGATTCTCTTATGCCGAGGAGGGGAACATCGGTGGACACGAGTCCCGTTGCGGGCAAAGATGTCTACGCGTTCCTCGAGCTTTTTCTCGGACGCTTTTCCAAGTACGCGAAGGCACCGTTCCACATTGCTGCAGAGAGCTACGGTGGTACCTACGCCCCGAACATCGCGTCCGTTATTCACGCCGAGAATCGGGCGCTGGCCCGTGCCCAGGCGCAAGCTGCTCCTGTCCCTGAGCCTCGTGCACATCAACCTTGCGTCCGTCATGCTCGGCAATGGCTTGACCGATCCATACGTGCAGATGGCCAGTGCCCCAGACTGGGCGTGTGAGGGTCCCTACCCGGTCTACGACGATCCTGAGGGTCCGCAGTGCCAGGCGCTCAAGGCGAAGGTACCAACCTGCCAGCGGCTACTCAAGAGCTGCTACGACTTTGAGTCACGGTTGACGTGTGTACCTGCGCTTTTGTACTGCAACAGCCAGATTATTGGACCGCTTGTCCGTACGTACGGCGTGCTCACTCTCCAAAGCGTTGCTTGACCTGTCTCTTCCGCAGAGCTTGGCTACAACCCGTACGATGTGCGCCGCAAGTGTGACCGCTCGAAAGACGGTGATCTCTGCTACCCGCAGATGACATGGATTGATTTATGGATGAACAAGGCGGAGAACAAGCGTGCCCTCGGCGTCAACCCGTCGCTCGAGTTCCAGAGCTGCAACATGGAAGTCAATCAGGCATTCGCGCTACAGGGAGACGGCGCCCACAACAGTGCGAAACTTCTTCCTGAGCTTGTGGAGGATGGGCATCAGGCTGCTCGTATATGCCGGGAACGCGGACATGATGTGCAACTACATGGTCTGTTGCGTATTGTCTCACGTTGGATGTACTTGCTGACTGACAACTGACTAGGGTAACGAACGGTGGGTCGAGCAGCTCGACACGAAGTACCATAGCGAGTTTGCGTCCAAGAAGTCTGTGCCTTGGATAGCTACCGAGACGGGGAAGATAGCAGGGATGGTCCGTAGCGCTGGTGGAGGTGGATACACCGCTGGAAATGTCACATTTGTTGAAGTTCACGAGGCCGGGTGAGTGGTTTGCAATTTACTGAGGTTCTCAATCACTGACACAGACTTCAGACACATGGTTCCTTTTGACCAACCTGAAGCCGCCTTGGTGCGTCTTTTGCCATTTTCGAACATAGTTCTCTGAGTAGCATCTGACATCCGTACACAGGATCTGGTCACAAAGTGGCTGTTTGACGTGCCCCTTTCGTTGAATGTGACGGATGGCGTCTCGAAAGTCCCGTTCGGCGGGTGGTGAACTGGTCGAGTGGGCTCATGTAATATTGGGGTCTAGTCGAGCCCGAGGAATCTTAGACTCGTCAGTTTGTATATCACTATGGGTGACTACGCTGCGAACGTCTGCATGTGATCAGCTAGCTATTGGAACGTTCTCTCGTCGATGACGAGTATGATTATCTATGAGGCTCGTAGGAACGATCGAGTCTGTGATGTGGGCACCCTTCACCCGTAGTGCAGTTTATCCCGAAGTATGTTGGAATCGTCGGCACTTTACGATCCCATAACGACATATCTACTTGACCCTCAGACTGAGTTGTGCCTGATTGTATTACTGCGCTCAGCCGAGCCAAAGTGGGACGCGAATCCGTCACGACTGGCGCGCACATCGCAAGTGCCTACCACAAGCCTACTGTAGACTTGCATTCGTGGGTGTACTCTTACGTTGTATTTTTCTAATTGACCAATACTATGAATACAGGTCGAACTGACCGACAACTGACCGACAACCAACTGTCCATGAGCTTGCAGACTTTGAATCAAGATGTTTTGTTCCTCATCGTTTCCCTCATCACCCCTGCGGACGCTCTCAACCTATCCACTGTGACTCGCCATGTTCAAGCCATAGCGAAACGACGAGCACTCTCGGAGGTGGCATTCCTCAAACCGAGCGATATACCAAGGATATGTAACTACATGCTCGCCGACGTCCCTAACCGGCTACACTGGCTGCGAAGCTTGAAGGTCACTGCGGATGCCTTTGGTATACACAGTCCGTTCGACTCAGGCGGCGACTGGTCGTCTGTTCCCCTCTTTCTCGAACTCCTGCGGCAAGCCCAGCAACTCAGGACGTTGTCGCTCGAATGCATCGAAGACTTGCTCGGAGTGGATCCACGCGTGGGAGATGCGCTCTGGCTGCCTTGACGAAGCTGACTGAGATCGAGCTCAAGCGCGCTGCATTGCTCACACTTGAAGTGGTCAACAGACTGAAGAGCACTCCGCGGCAACTCGTCCTGGGGTTCCGCGACGGGGAGGTCTCGTTCTCCGACTTCAGCGAGATGTCCACGCCCCTACTCAGTGTCCGATCTCTTGAGCTCCAACACCTCGACAGTTCCCCCGAGCTCGACGCAGACGGTTCGATACAACATAAGGCCGAACAGCAATGGCCAGCGGTGCAAGCCCTGACATTCGCTTATTGTATAGTGCCGGGTGCTCTTTGCGCCAGTGTATTTCCGAACGTGCGCACTCTACACCTACGGCGGAACGTGTACATGACCCCCGCTTCCGATGGCCAGACGCTGTGGCCAAAATTAGGTTATTTACGTGGATTACCTCGTCAACTTGCTATGGCGGAAATAAGCTGCCCGGTGCATTATCTAGAGCTCGAGTCGGATGGTGACAGCAGACTGTTCTCGGGACAAGATGCTATTTTGAAAGTAGTAAAGAGAACTTCCGCGGTGGCTGTGGCTCTCAGAATCCATGAATGGGAAGAAATGGAAATGAAATTCTGGGAAAACTTCATCGAAAATGCTCCGAGTTTACGCTGTCTCGAGATAGAGTTCGGATATGGACATCGCTCACACGCTCGCCTTTGCTCGTGGTTGGTGGGTGTTACCCTGATTTTCGTATGCATATTTTGCTGAACATCATTTGCAGGATAGCATAGCTCATCTACTCACGTCGTCGCACATTGTCTACTTGAAAATCTTGGTGAACGACTGGCTCTACCAAATTTGGCACATGTCGCTCCTGCTGCCCTGTCTGCAGCGTGTTGTCGAGGCGATACAATCCCTTCGGTATCTCTCGTTAGGGATCGGAACTCTGGATTCCTCAGAAAACCGCCGATTTAATGGCTCAATTTGGTGGTGGCAAGTGGTCAATAGCGGGTCGGAAAGGACACTAGGACCAATTTCTCAGCAATCGGGGGAACGGGTGTTGATGGCTCTACACTCCGCTGACCAGGGCGATTCGTCGTCCCTCGATGGTTTGTCCCTACGCTTGTAATATATATTCACGTTTCTCATGATTGTGATGTACCATCTAGATTGGATATCAGTTCATGGGCAGGTGGTTGAACGAGAGCACGAAAGTCTCCTCCACTTTCACGTGGCCAATTAAACTTAATCCTGCCGTTTCGGTTGTGGATGACATTGTCATTTACAAGTGATATCACTCCTGGATTGCGATGGACCTTGCAGCTGGGATTGATCTTTCCCTATCACGCTTATCAACTGCTTGTGAGCTTGGGGCTTTTGTATTTGTAGAACCGCCGAGCTATCGTGACTCTTTTGTGATTACAGCTTTCCAGCTTCACGCAAGCACGGTGTGTCAGCTATCAGATTCCAACATCACGATACCTGAACGGTACACATTCAGGATTGGTGGTCAGGTCAGAGCAGCTGGTTACGTCACGGCGATTATTGAACGCAGATAGCGACCACAACATGGACAAGTGTCAAGAAGTGAGTCGTATTACGATCAAAATCAATGCTAAAGAGGTATTTGGATTATTCACGACTCTCTCGTGCCCCACCACCAAATCCGGATCATGTGATCCAATTCGGTCCCTAAAGCCGTCTGCTGATTGAGACAGATATCCGGCTGAGAATATCACAAAAACGAACATTCCTTTATCGCCTTTGGGGGATCATGCGTGCGTCTGCCATGATTATAAGAGCCACAACAGGAAAGGTGATGGCTTTAATGCAGCCACAAGTTCGCACTATCACGTTCATCTCATCTGCGTAGTTGATTCCCATGTCTCAGTCTTTCCCTCTCGCAGGCAAAGTTGCCATTGTCACCGGCTCGTCTCGCTCCATAGGTGCTGCAATTGCTCGCCGTCTCGCTGCGGATGGCGCAAATGTTGTCGTAAACTACGTCTCCAATCCCTCTGCCGCCGCTGATGTTGTCGATTCCATCAACAAGGAGTCAGCGTCCGGAGCTGGGAGGGCGATTGGTGTACAGGCAGATGTCGGATCGAAGGATGGGCCCCAGCGCCTCCTCGACGAATCCTTGCGCGCCTTTGGCAGGTTGGATATACTCGTTCTGAACGCTGCCGTCATGAACTATGGCACCCTTGCGGATGTGACAGAGGAGGATTTCGACAAGCACTTTAACGTGAACGTTAAGGGGCCTCTCTTCATGATCAAAGCAGCCGCGCCTCTTATGAAAGAAGGTCAGTCAGCATGCAACTCTGCGGAGCTCAGCTCACACGAAACGCGTGACATTTGTTGCCTACAGGTGGACGGGTTATTCTCTTCAGCACCTCACTCACGCACAATTCCATGGTCCCGTCCAACTATCTCCTATATGTCTCTACCAAGGGTGCGGTTGACCAGATGACCCGAGTCCTTGCGAAAGATCTCGGCACCCGTGGCATCACCGTCAATACCGTCTCCCCTGGCCCCATAGACACCGATCTATTCCGCGAGGGAAAATCTGAGCAGCTCATGAACTTCTTTGCAAACCAGCACCCACAGAAGCGCATCGGTCTTCCTGACGAGGTCAGTCCTGTCGTCGCATTCCTCGCCAGTGAACAGGCCAGCTGGGTAAATGGCCAAGTCATCATGGTCAATGGGGTGAGTTTGTCCTAGTTCGAGTCTACTCGGTTACTGATTGTGGACTATTCCAGGGCTTCATTGTATAGGATGTTGTGCGACTGATAGATTCAAGAGAAGTTTTGAGAGACAATTCTTTAGTGAATAAACGTCCTGTTGTGATAACAGTCAGAATTTACCAACGCACACAGCCTGGCGAGCTCAGTTCGTCAGAGTGCCAGTAGTTCTGTTATGCCTGGAATCTAACGAAACGCCGAAGTCGTCGATCCCGACGTTGGCCACGTGTCTCTTTTCTGTGTGACTGTCCTGTAGATTAGGTCCGATAGCAGAAATCTTCGCGAAGACCGACGTAATATACTGGGACCGTAAAGGTCAGGGGCAACTGCCAGCCAAAGGTTACTAATGACGTTCAGAATAGTTGAGTGTTTCACTGACGTCTAGCAGATGTCAATGTAACACAATGTAACACAGATATATGATGGTGTATCGAAGGTCGCCTCCCAATGAAGTCCAGTAGCATCTGGATCTTGTTGATCGAGGTCGCCGTTCGATCAAATGACGCCGACAAAGTCCGCGCCGCTCAGTAGCCACAGACAGTCCAGGACGAGAACGAGCTATGTACATGCATTTCTGACTCGGGGCCCAGCTAGAGGTCAACCGTCCCCATCTCATTCTGGGTAATCCTACAGACCGCTGCCAGTGGTTCATATTCACTCTTGGGGGTTGACTCAAGTTCTCTGAGGTCTAAACTTTCCTGCTCTAGTGACCATCCAAGGCTTCCAAGCCAGGCTCAGGTCAGCTAGGGCTCCACTCGGAAATGCACTTCCAGTCCATACCTGCCGCCACTAGTGGGTCTTTAACTGGACCATCCTGCGTCCTCATCGTTGAATACGTCTGTTCCACGTGTCCTCCATCCTAGTATCTTCGCCGCCATGTGCTGTACTCCGACTCGAACGCTCCATGTCATCCAGTTTATCGCTCGATCACTGCTCCTCGACCCAGCGCTGCCTCCACAATCTCACCCAGAGTGAATTCTTGTTACCCAACTATGAGATTGTCCTTCCCTCGTCTCCGTAGCAGATACGCTCGCTCTTGCGTTCCCGACGGCCAGATAGCGATGTAGGCTGAGCTCGAGATCTATCATCGTTTCCCATTGTAAGTAGCCCATAACTAACTACTGATCAGGACTGACTACACACCTCTGCTCACCATCTATTTCCACGTATGGTCACTTGTAAGTTTTGAACACTGGCACAATCGATTGAGCAGGTACGTTAGACATCATGCTTATTGTATAGATCCAAGACAAACAAATGTCTGCTGCATTGCACATTCTAATGAAGAGCAGTGGGAAGGTGCTGTCATTCTCTTCCTTGCAGTTCCATGAGCTGAGTTGAAACCTTATATTTCCGCAGCCCCAGGAAGCCTTTTTCAGAATGCCGCCGAACTCTTCTGGCGCCATGCACGTTTCCGGCTCTGCACGACTAGTGATGTGTTCTGTGCCCAGACACTGGTTCCATGTGACTTGATATCTGAACTTCCCCCTGATGCTCAATGCATCTCCAGAACGGGCTGCGTATGTACCTATTGAATTTTGTAGGACATAATCTGCGCCAGAGCTGTGGGCTATATTCGCAAACTGAAACAGTCCAATCTCCGCCACGGGGCATCAGAGCGCAGAGAACCGCTGTCAAAAAAATTCGCGAGGGTTCCACTGTGGTTTCGGGTCGGTTGTTTTTGCTCACGGCGAACTATAGCGTTTGAATGTTGTCCACTCACCCAACAATGATACAGACCAAATGGGCAGGTTTAGAGCGGCCCTTTCGCGCAATAAAAGGGAGGCTGGCTCCTTCACCTTTTGCAGAGTCCCTGAAGCATGGTCAGAAGCTTTAGATTTGCATCCGCTTATGACAATTGCGTAATAACAGGGTTGCCAGCCCCGAATCGGTGCATTTATGTCACAAGAAGCGTAGGCCCTGACCCCATATAATGGGGCATTCCCTCGCTTGCTGCTCTCGTTCTCCCCCTTTTCCTTTCGTTTTCACGAGGAGACACATCGAATTATCGCCATCTACTTGGACAACAAATAATCATGCTTCGCAACCACAACCATCCTGCCGCTGGCCGTCTTCCGGCGTATCGTTCATCGCCCCAGTTTCGCTTCCACCCTTACCCCCGCTACAAGCAGCCTCGCGTGAGTCAGCGCAATTTCTACGCCATCCCTTCCATCCAGTTTACTTCTCTTCTTCCAGTTGCACGGAGCGCAGGCAAATCTGCCCGACGATTGCGAGATGGTATTCGCCATAAATGAAGTATGTCTATGCACGCGCCGTCGACACAGCCCGTGGCAGTATGGGTTGACGAGTATGTGCAGATTTTCAAGGTAGCAGAAGATCAGGCCGCTCTCCGCATTGCTAACTGCGCCGTAGGAAAAATTAGCGGATAGTTGTTGTCGTGAGTAGTGTAGTGGTCCCTCCTACATTTGGCTGACCATCAATGATTATGGACCAGGGGTAGCAGACGCGGACGGTGCAGCAGATCTTGGCGTCCGTGGTTTGTGGTCTCGCATGTTGTTCTTGCTCGCTCTTGTTCCCTGTCTCGCCTGCTGTGCACGTTCTTGGTTTGCTGTCGTCGTAATCGTGCTTTGAATATGATTTGTTCGCAGTTGTTGACCGACGAATACTTCTACTCAAAGACCGAGAGACAAACGCACATATTAATCCTCGGATGTTCGCTCTCTCTACATCCTCTGTCCCGTTGAATCGATTCTTGTTGTCACTTAGAAGGAACAGCTCGAACGGTTCTCTCAAGGGGTCTACAGGCCACTCAGCGTACGGCAGGGTACTCGGCACATGTTTTCTGTCCGCAGCCTTCTGAAGAAAGCCGACAACAACTATTCGAACTCGGTCACGCTTCAATTCGTTATCCACGGGGTGTGATATGCTCTCTTGTGGCATAGACCTCTATGCAGAACACTAGTGGATGGAGGGTTTTTGTTTGTAAGAGCGAAGCTCCAAGGGACGCCGAGCTCATTCGCACTGCACTCGCCCCCTTGAAAGTGTCTGTCCGCGCCATGAGCCCCCTCGAGTTTCTTAGAGGCGCTAGATCATGTCAATGTCCTCCCCAAGACGTGTTGAGAGGATTGTTATCTTCGCAAGGTGAAACGGGAAAGACAAAGAGATACTCTCATCAATGGTCATGCGAGTATCCGTAGTCTACTAACTGGGTGCTCGCTGCTCACGCATCCTGAAGCAGAGGCAACTAATTGCATGTACAGAATACATACATACTATATCATTGTCAAAGAAGCGGCTAGAATGAGAATCCTCCTCTGCGTCCGCCTCCTCCGAACCCGCCGCCGCCAGCTGAGAAACCGCCGCCCGCCGGGAAGCCGCCGCCGCCGCCATGGAATTGAGCGAAAAGCTCCGACAGATCCATGGGGTTCATCCCGCCCATACCACCCATGCCGCCCATTCCGGAGGCCATGCCGTCTTCGTCCTCGCCCATGTCATATCGTTCTCGCCGCTGTGGGTCTGAGAGTACGGAATGCGCCTCCACGACGAGCTTGAATTTCTCCTCGTCTCCGCCCTGTGTGCATTGATGAGAGTCGCGTGAGTTTATCTCAAAGGTAGTCCAGTGTGAAGTGCAGCAGACCTTGTCTGGATGATGCTTAAGACTCTCTCGTCGATACGCCTTCTTGATCTCGACCTCGCTACAATCTCGAGCAACGCCTTGTTATAAAATCAGAGTTAGTCTGTAGCGAATGTTCGCATGCACGAAGACGCACCTAGGATCTTGTAGTAGTCTTTTGACTTGCTTCGCTTAAGTGCCGCTTCGGCCTTCTTTAATTCTCCTCGCAACGCACGCACATCGGCGTCGCTGCCCTCGAACTCGGCCTGTTCGATTGCGGATTTGAAGTCGGCGATGGAAGGATCGTATTTCTCGAGATGGAGGTTTATTCGTGCGCGTGTGCGGAGAGCTTTGAACGAAGCAGGATAGAGGCGAAGCGACTCTTCAGTATCCTCTAGTGCGTCCTCGTACCGTTCGAGCTGAACATTGCAAACGAGTTGAGCAGTATTCCTTATCGAACTCATTGCCATCACTCACCTTGACGAGAGTCGTTGCCCGATTTGACAATAAAATTGCGCGAATTTGCCCACCTTTTCCTTCATCGTCCGAATCACCGATTCGCTAGAGTTTTGCCGGGTCAGGGAATTGACATTGAGAAACAGGACCAGAAGACGTACCTCTAGTGCCAGCCCGTACTTCTCAGCTGCCTCAGCCAATCTGCCCGTCTTGAACGCTGTGTTCCCCTCCTCCTTGAGACGTTCGACATCCTTGATTCTCTTCCGCAATCTCTGCGCAGCTTCGTGGCCAGGATCCAATCGAAGGGCCGACTGAGCATGCTGTAGAGCTTGCGCTGTCTTGGAAGTGAGAAAGAGGACGAGGCCGCGTAATGCGAGGACATCTGGTGAATTAGGCTCCAGTCGGAGGGCATCGCTGAATGACATCCAGCAATAACGTTATGGAATCCCCACGCGTAGTGCATACAGGATATCCTCACCTTGCAGCTATACCCGCGGCATCCCAATTTGCGCGTGCCAATTCTAGCTCAACTCGTCCCAGCCGCCACTGTATTGGAATATCTCCACCCTCGGCTTCGATCGCTTGCACGCACTTGTCCAGCGCAAGTCGCGCCATCCCCCAGTCTTTCCGACTCTTCGCTCCGTCGAAATTGCGGAGATGTGCTTCTAGTTCAAGTACCTTCTTTTGCAGCTGTAGCGCTGCAGCGTTAGTCGACTCGATGGCCAATACAGAGCGAAGCGTAGAAAGCGCGGGTGCAGTCGATCCTGTCGAAAGTTGACAGCGAGCAAGACGGATAAGAGTTTTCGGCGATGGGGAGGCGGACTGGAGGTTAGCGGCTTGCTGACAGTCAGAGAGAGCAGGTTTAAAACGCTTCAGCGCCATATATGCCGCGGCACGATTGGTGAGGTAAGTGGGCTCTGTCGGACTCAGTTCTGCCATACGCAACGAACCGGCGAGAATAACATGAGTGCATTCGCTGATCTGCGCTGCTTCAAAGTGATGAGGCCTTACCGATAGCTCGCGTGTACAGCTCGATAGCGTCATTGAATCGCTGCGACTTGAATGCTGTATTCCCTTCCTCTTTTATTTGCTCTGCAGCCTGAGCAGGGTCGACCGGTGGCGGGCTCACTCGTGGTGACTCTGGTGAAGGGGGCTGCTCCGTTTCAATAGGACTTTCGTACCTGTATGGTAACTGTGCTCAGGTAGAAGGAGAGCAAATGAAAGTAAAGTGACTGACTCTTCACTTCCACTCCTCCCATTTGCTGCAGCTGCAGCTTTCGCCTTCTTCTTCGCCGCCTGTTTTGATTTCTTGTTGGCCATGTTTCGACAAGATCACGTCCACGATGTTCGCAATTCCAACCGTCTTCACAAGAGGCACAGACGGGTGTTCGCCAACGATATCAGACAAGAGCCGGAGTGGCGAGGACGAGGACAATGGTCGAGTGATAATGCACTGGCGACGTGAAAGCTCAAAGCGGCGCTAATTTTCGAAGCCATAAGCGCGCAGGACGCGTGCATATACACGCGTTCATAAGCGCTCGTACGCGCTCCCTCGTCCTATACTCGTCCGACACGGCTGCCAGTGCTCAAGTGAAGCGAGCTCAGAAAGTCCACTTTTGTGTGCTCGTACAAGCAAGGCAGGTATATAACCGTGCTTATAGCACAGAGAATGTGCACGGACCCCCAATTTGAGTGTTTCCGTCACTGTCTATCAATCAGCAGCTCGCGTACGGTCATCTGTTGGCCCACTCACTGTCCTGATACTGGAGTGTTTGCAAGGCCGCGCGATGTTCAGGCAGTCAATGGAACACGGCGTGATGGACGGTAAGTATAATGACCATTTGTCCCTGCGGTCATGTCGATACTTACTCGCTTGCATTGAACACAGAATAACTAGTATTTGGATATGGTGAGGGTCTCCTGCCGATGCTCGTCTACGAAGAACGCCAACGGTCCAGTCAATTGCGCGAGATGCTTGACACGAATCGAAAAGCTAGATTCTCCGTACAAAGTGGAAGATACGTTGTAAGCACTAGCCCGTTTCCGATGCTTGCAGCGGTGATCAAGTAATCTGTAACGGTGACGTACGGCGATACTGGAGGTTTCGCTGTTGATATCTCAAGGCCCGGTCTCGACCTGTACTACATGCACCGAAATGTGCGCTTTCCGGCCCTCGAAGACTCCATCGTCCGTTTATATATAAGGGTCAGGATCGGAAGCCATTGCCTCAGCCATATTCGCAGCTGTGGGAGATGGTATCTCTTACTGTATACGGTATACTGTCTGTGCAGATCACATAGAGGTAGCTGCAGTCTGACGGCACGCTTGCGCGTATGTATGACGCCTGTCAACGGTCTTGAATGGTCATTCTCTCAGATACCTTGGATGAAGTTCACGTTTTAGCGCATCATTTCGTATGTTGTAAACCAATTTGAGCTGAGCTACGTTTGCTTCCAAGTCTTCGCTTTGATATCGGTCCTGCAAGTAACGCGCAAAAAGCTCGCAGTTAGTGAACGATTGTGAGTCGTTTTCCCTTGTCTTCCATTAGATTATTCCACTCTTTGAAAACCGCTTTGCTCGAGGCTGCTCGAGTCTCCTCAAGTTGGTCTATGTCATATCAGACGCCAATTCCCACTTGCAAAGTGTCGTCGGAAGTCGAGAGCGCAAATCGCCAGATTTGAATTCACTACGAATTAGCTGTCGTCCTTTCGGAAAGCGCGACGCGAGGAAAGCAAAGTCAAGAGCCGTTGTTGTGCGTTAGCATTGATTCACGAGGATCAGTTCGGAGGGCCATCGAACAATATTCAGTCTTAGTGCTTGTATGTTTTGATTTATGAAGAATGAAATGTACATTCTACCTGACACTGGAGTAAATCTAGTACCAGGCTGAAGCTACGAGCAAAATCTATCACATCTTTTCGTGAGGTGATGACTGAGACCAACCGTTGCACCGGGTGATGAAGTTGAGTGTGCACAGCACACCGAAAACATTGTCCATTCATAACGGTAACGATGACGACAAGAGCACATACGATACGGAGCAGAGTGTGTCCAAGAAGCTGGCACTGCTAGACTATTCAGGGCTAATTATATCTAAACGGAGCAAGATGGGATGGCGATGAGATGCAATACACAGATGGGCGCGATTTCAACAGGGGAACGAGTACTGAGAAGGGGCGGACCGCGAATGATGGAATGCAGTGTTACTGATGACAAGTGACGCTGGCAAGACGACATGGGGAGTAGGTGGACAATACGTGCGCATAAATAACGGATCATTAAATTGTCTTGAGATGATTTTATCGCGTGGTCGACGGAAGAAAGGCAAGACCTGTAAAGAGAACATAGTCTATCAGCACCGGGCAGACACGACGGGTGAGAGGATGCATACAGGTTAAATGCTTACAAGACAGTTCATGGATCATAACTCGAATCAATCATGTTGCAGTTGAGAACGCAGGGCGAGGAATGGGAGACAAGAAAGGTCTCGAAGGTCTTCACCGCTTCCAGCCGTGGCCTTCCCCCACACGGCTGCTCACCTTCTCAATTCTCCTTCATCGCCTCGTCCTCTCTTCCCCAAGAGAACATTTTCCCTTCACCGTCAACTGGACTCGGGTAATCCTGCCCCACCTGCATCTTGGCCAACCGCCCTCCGCACCTCTCCACAGCGGGCTCGTATCCAGGGCTCGACGGAATCCCTGCCAGGGTGAGATCGTACATGTCCTCGTCCGGCGTCAGATACGGCGTGCGCAGGGGAGTTGGAAAGTAAGATGGAGATCCTGACGGAGACAAGGACGGTGAGAGCGAGAGAAAGTCAGCGGGTGTCAGGAGAGCGCCGCTGGATACGGAGAGGGTGTTGTCTGTGGTGTGCGCGCGCCGTGCGAGAGGGCGCCGTGGAGGAGTCACAGGTGGCTGGGTGGTGGTGATGGACGGCAGTGGGAGAGGCAGCGGGAGGGTTGAGGCAGTAGAGCTGGGAGGGGCGGGGAGGGGTGCTGTTGGTGGCGGGGCTGGAAGAGGAGGAGCGGGTTTGCGCGACACACGACGTGCAGACCTGTTTGAGCCATATCACCGCACGATCAGTTTCATCTTTGCGGAGAATACCACCGAGATGGTTGACTCGAAACAGAGACCCACCGCATAGCAGCCCCGCCCAGACTGCCACTCCTCATACGTCCCATCAGGCTGTTCGTCTGTGTTGCGGTCTCACCGGCAGCGCTCATACGAGAGTAGCCACTCGCGTCGCTGCCGGAGCGAGCGCGAGCCACGAAGAGGGATTGGCGGGCAGAGCGAGATGCGGTGGTAGATTTGATGGCGGCTAAAGGCGAGGTAGAGGTGGTGAGGGAGGACTTGCGGCGACGGAGGCGGGGGCGAGCGTCATCGTTATGGTCGACAGTGCTACTGCTGGAGGTAGAGCTGGAGTGTGAGTGAAGCGAGACAGAGGGTAGAAGGTCGGAATCGTGTGCAGCCTGCTTTGACGAGACCGAAAAGTCGATGGCGGTGGGTGTTGTGTCGGGGTCGGGGAGGAAGGGATCAGCGCCGGGCAGGGTGGAGGGAGTTTGGCGAGGAGTGGATGGGGAGG
This sequence comes from Amyloporia xantha, assembly GCA_036971615.1. Classification (NCBI taxonomy): domain Eukaryota; kingdom Fungi; phylum Basidiomycota; class Agaricomycetes; order Polyporales; family Adustoporiaceae; genus Amyloporia; species Amyloporia xantha. The sequence goes on from JAYKKR010000029.1 coordinate 518,898, forward strand.
AAGTGGACGGTGCGTGCCCGTTAGGATGGTTAGCAAGGAGGCCAGAAGAGAAGAAGGACGAGTAGAAGGTGGCCATGGTCAGAACTATGGGTTAGCTTGCGGGAGAGGCGTTCGAACTGAGACAAGAAAGAAAATGAGACTCGGGTAGTGAATGGCAAGCACAGTAAAAGCCGACTTGTTAGAGACTCACTCACCACACGCCTCTCTAACTTTTCAAGCCCGAAGGCAACGAGGTGGAGCGCGGACCGCCGTTCGATACGAGACGCGGTGGAGTCGGCGAGTGGAGCAAAAGGAAACGCGATCGACCAGGTTAGCCCGATGAAGGTCCGTCGAGTTAGTGACTTGAGAGGAGCAGGCACAGATTGCGGGGCTACTTAGGCTGGAGAGGCAGTCAATGTTCAACTTGAACCGTTCACAAACGAACGAACGTGCCGGCGCTCGTGCGACAGCACAGCTCCTCATCGGGAAGGTGGACAAACAACGCGTACACAAGCGATCGACAGCGTGTCCCTTCTAGCCGCTCTAGCTATGTAGTAATAGGCTCGCGCAGTAAGCCTCACCCAGCCTCAGCTGGCCCACCCGTTCTGTCGCTCATGGCCAAGGCTCACGTCTGCTCAGGTCTACTTTACCTCGCTTGCATCATCTCCGGCTCGTATACTGGCCTGGGACTACGACTTGCAGTGCCGGGTGCCAGCGCTTGAAGTTCTTGACACCTTCACCCATCTCGCACCTCAGCACACCTTGTATTCTAGCTATTGGTTGATTACTGCGAGGCCTGCCCAAACCATGACACTCCTGTACCACTGTGCATTCTCAACTACTGACAGGACAGCCCCGAAAGCGACGTCAGCCGTCATGTTCACCGCGTTCTATGCCCAAGTGGACGTCGGGAAGAGGGCGTGACGTTGTCTCGCTGGAAGGGTCGAGTGTTTTCATTGGAAGGTAACTTGAATCTGCTTTTCTTGTTCCAATGCAAATGCGCCACAGCCATTGAAGTGGCAAGTCCAACTATATCATGGAAGATCAATGACTACGTCTACATGCGCCGGGTATACCGAACTCTATGGCTACATTGCATTTGACTGATTCTAGAAAGACGGCTTCTTCACACCCACGCCCCTCCTGCCGACACCGCCCCGTCCAGCGAAACCCCACTCAATCTGGTGTGCGACTGTGATGGTGACTCCAAGCTCCTCGGCGAATGACCAAACGAGACCAGGGTTCTTCTGGAAAGAACGTCCAACAAAGACAACGTCCGCCGAGTCCTATGCGCGGGGAGATCGCTAGTGTTAATGGCCAACGCCGGAAAACAAAGCAAGCCACGGCACGTACGTCGTCCAGCACCTGCTGTGCGAGATTGCCGTTGTTGATCCCACTGACAGCGCTAACGAGGATCTTGTCACCGATAGCCGTCTTGACTGCGTCTGAAAGTGGTACCTGCAAGAGCGACTGGGCGTCGGAATTTTTGGCGCCCAGTGCCGTGGGGGCGGTACTGGCGAGAACATTGAGTTGCTGCCGGGGGTGGACACCGCCACTGGAGACGTCAAGCAGGTCGACACCATGCTCTGCGAGAATGCCCGCGAGCTTCACGGTGTCCTCAACGCGCCACGACTCGTTAGGGAGCACCTCGTGCAGCCAGTCAGTCGCAGTGACACTGCGAGTCTGGGGTTAGTCTGAAAATAAGATGTGAGAGAGTCGTGGCCCACGTACCGAACAAAAAGCGGCATCGATGCGGGGATGACAGCGCGAACGGCGTCACAAGTCTCGACGAGCAACCGGATCCGGTTCTCGAAGCTGCCTCCGTACTCGTCCGTGCGCTTGTTCACCGACGGGGCCAGGAACTCGCTGAACAGGAACCCGTGCGCGGCGTGAAACTCGATAACGTCGAATCCTGCCTTGAGCGAGCGCCGTGCAGCGTCGACGAATGCCCGGATGACGCGGCGGATGCCCTCCTTCGTGAGCTCCTTCGGCTGGGGGAGGGTATCGCTGTACGGGATTGCGCTCGGGGCCCAGACGTCGTCGGGCCAGCCGCCGTCAATCTCGGGGGCGCTCAGTTGGAAGTCGAGCCACGGCGCGACGGTGGAGGCCTTGCGGCCGGCGTGCGCGAGCTGGATGCCGATCTTCTGGCCCTGCGAGTGCGCGAACTCGACGATGTTCTTCCAGGGCTCGATGTGTGCGTCGGACCAGATGCCAGTGTCTTGTGGGGTGATGCGCCCCTCGGGGACAACGGCGGTGGCCTCGACCAAGGTCAGACCGGGACCACGGGTGAAGATCCCGCCGACTGGAGGATGTTTTCTTTGGATTAGCAGTCATCCAAATCGGTGGAGGAGCTCACGGTGAGCGAAATGCCAGGGCGATGGGATGCCATCTTCTGCCGAGTATTGGCACAGGGGAGATAGCTACGAGCGCGGATGAGAGGGCAAGGCTAAAACGCAAGCAGCTCCGATTAACCACATACCCAAATACGGTTCTGGAATTCGACTCCACGAATCTTCAAGGGCTGGAAGAGCTTTGGGATGGGCTTGCCATCGGGCTGAGGAACGACGGCTGTGCCCGCGGGAGGATCCTGAGCTGGGCTGAAGAAGGAAACGCCAGGAGCGGGAGCGTTAATGACATTGTTCACGTGTGCCATCGTAGACGGAGGGGCGAGAGATAGTGGATGAAGTCGTGTGGGAGACAGTGGACGAAGTTGACATGGCTTTGCGTGGTTTTATACGGGCAGGCGTAGCCGTTTTTGCAAGGACGGTGATCCAGCGTTACAGAGGGCTTAGTAAGGGCCAAGACTGGGCTGCATTGATCTAACGCGATTCGCAAGACAATTTGCAAACATTTGGGATCAGTCAGCGAGGGAGAGGTCTGACACGAGACCTTAATCGAGACAAAAGGGATCTGAAATCCCTAAGAGAAGTCTTCTACAAGGGTTCACAGTTTCTGAGACGTGATCTCGCAGGCGAATCACAACAAGGTGTGACTTGAACATTCAAAACAGGTGAGATCGAGACGAAAGCCATTACGACGAGAAAGCACCAGAGGTTCACGAACTTGAGCAAGGGACAAAGCCCGAAGACTGGCGTTAGTCTTGATCGGTCCGGGACACTTGTACCGGGTTTGAGGACTTCGCAAACTCCTGGATTAGCCGCCCATGTATACGCGTCAACATGCGTCAACAACGCGTCTCTGGCAGACCGTCTCAGCATGACGGCTCTCTACCGCCAGGTCGCTCAGCTTGCGCGCGGGTGCTATGCCCGCAAATCCTTCTCAGTACAAGTTCAGTACGCCTGAAGGATATTGTTGAGCGCAGACTATTATAGGGAGTTTTTCTAAATGGGTTGGGGTAAATCTAGGGTTTTCCTAGGGATCTTAAGTGGTGAACCATGGAATAGCGACCAGAAACGCTATTCCATAAATATGCACCCTCAACTGACATGAATTGACAAGTGACAAAAAGTTACGGACCTTAAATGTACATAGGCAAAGAGAGCAGAAACCACGGAATAGCGTCCTTGAACGTTATTCCGTGATGTAATGGCATTGACAGGCGAAGACAAAGACATGATGAAATGGTGGAATAGCGTTCACGGACGCTATTCCATGGTTATGAACCATTGAGTGGTGATAACAAAGATGAGTGGAAACCATGGAATAGTGTTCAAGGACGCTATTCCATGAACACGCACCACTAATTTACATAAAGACAGCAAAACCCAAGGAACAGGAACCCTATTCAGGGATAATTTGTCTTTGATTGATGACAAAGAAGATATGATGAAATCGCGGAATAGCGTCCTGGGACGCTATTCCATGGGTAGTGTCCCTGGAGGGCAATAATAAATACGAGTCAAGCTGTGGAATAGCGTCCTTGAACGCTATTCCATAAATACGCATCTTTGGTTTATATAAAAACAACCCAGTGGAAATGATGGAATAGCGTTCCAGGACGCTATTCCATGAACACGCACATTTAATTTATATAAAAACAATAAAGTAGCAATCATGGAATAGCGTCCCTGGACGCTATTCCATGAACACGCACATTTAATTTATATAAAAACAATAAAGTAGCAATCATGGAATAGCGTCCCTGGACGCTATTCCATGAACACACATGTTGGATTCACATAAAGACAATATCATTGAAGGAGCAGAACCCTTATTCAGTGATTATGTGTCTTTGACTGATGCCAACGAAGACATGACAGATCCGTGGAATAGCGTCCTGGGACGCTATTCCATGATTGCTACTTTATTATTTTTATATAAATTAAATGTGCGTGTTCATGGAATAGCGTCCTGGAACGCTATTCCATGAATACGCACCGTTGATTTATACAAAAATAATAAAGTGGAAACTATGGAATAACGTCCTAGGACGCTATTCCATGATTATGCACCTCTGTCTGATAAAAATAAAGACATACCGAACTCGTGGAATAGCGTTCAGGGACGCTATTCCACGGAATGCGACGGGGGGAAATATGTGGAATAGCGTCCGTGTCGCTATTCCAACGATTATAGGGATCAGTGACGTTCAAAAGTACATACATGAACATACTCACATGGTTGTCAAATAAAATACTTTGGCTGAGACAAGACATGTTTTAATAATTAGGCGCCAGGAAGGCAGACAAGAAAGCGAAGGGAATATGGAGAAAGATGGATGTTGTAGAATATGTGTATTTGATCGGGGATATGGATAATTAGCCAATGGAAGGCCTATGATAAGGAGACCTTGTGTACTGGGTGAGGCGGGCCATGTGGTGATGGGGATGCAGAGACGCTATTCCCATGTCAAAACTAAATGATGTGATGCGCGGAGGATGACATATATAGATGAGAAGATGATGCGTGTGACAGGGCGCATCAAGGAGAGAACCTAGGGTTAGGTTATGAGACCTCCTAGGCTGAGCTAGGACCGGAATCCTAGGCAGGCGCTTAATGCCTAGGTCGGTGCCTAGCGCGCACCTAGAGAGGTGCTTATTGCCTAGGTCGGCACCTGGTGCGCTCCTAGGGAGGCGCTTAATGCGTAGGTTGGCACCTGGTGTGCTCCTAGGTGAGCGCCTAGTGGGCTCGCCTGGTGTGGCCAGTGCCCTAGGCCTGCGGAGGGGGGCAACGCAGCAGGAGCCGTCCTGGACGTCCGTCTGCACTACTGAGCACAATGGGTGCAGCGGTGGAGATGGCAGTCCAGGACGTCCATATTGTCTAGAGAATACAAACACGTAGTCCGTACATTGGCTTAGACAAACCTGGTATATACATAGCATCGGAGGCGGGCGTCCAGGACACCTACATGTGCTACAGGACAATAGAGAAGTAGTCCCTATATTGGAATCGACAGCCCTTGTAAATGCATAGCGCAAGCAGGGACGTCCAGGACGTCCATATTTGCTACAGGACGCGAGAACGGTAGGCCTTATGTTGCATTAGACAGACCTTATGCATGCATAGCATCGGAGGTGGACGTCCAGGACGTCGACATGTGCTACAGAATGATAAAAAAGTAGGCCGTATATTGGATTAGACGGACCTCATCAATGCATAGCGCGAGAAGGGGGCGTCCTGGACGTCCATATTTGCTACAGGACATGAGAAAGGTAGGCCATATGTTGTATTAGACAGACCTTATGTATGCGTAGCACCGGAGGTGGACGTCCTGGACGTCTATCACTGCAACGGCATTCCAAACATGTGCACACCTTATTAGGAACAGACCTTCCCTATGTGGATATCTATCTGCGGTAAGAGAAATCTCCGGTAAAAGTGTCTATATTACTGTAGAGAGAGATATGGCCTTCCAGGACGGCCATGAGAGGCGGAGAGCTCCTCACCCACCGTCCGTGAAATATGGGGTATGTGCTGCATACAGTGGTTTCCTATAAAGAGAATAATATTAAACCCTAACCTTAGATATGAAATTTAAGCGAGGAGCAAAAGATCGGGTGGATAGCAATGAGATTGTTGACAGATTCTTTGATCGCAGATGGATCTTCTATGCGGCGTTGCACCTCGCGTAGGAATTGAGTTTAAAATTGACATGCGGCGGTAAGCTCATGAATTGAATTGAAAGTGTGTGCGGTTAGGGTTGTCACGTAACGTAAGGGAGAGAGACGAGATATATATAAGAGTGGGCAATGTCATTAGGATTCGGAAACCACCCATCCCAGTCAGAATGGCCGAAAACGCTATTCCGCCATTCGTGATTGATATGCCTGACCATCTCGACGCAGTTTCGAAGTTGCTGATCTTGGACCTACGTGGTCAATGTTACCAATTGGGGCTATTGTTCATGCGTAGGCCAGCGGTAATGCCGCGGGTATTGTCTCGGGCAGTGTGGACACACTGGGCGTTGCAGGTATTAGAAACCGAGGTGAGTAGAGAAGTTGGGTTACTACATGGGGGGATAAATATATTGATGACTTGAACAGCTCACGGTTTCAGGGTTGATGAGTGAGGTTAGGTGGTGGAGCGACGAAGCGACGACTGAGATATGGGAGCCGAAGGCGACCTTATCGAAGGAAGTTGCTGAGGAGCGGGGGACAGAGCTGGGCAATGAGGTGCTGGGGATCCAACACCGACCCATTTCGTCTTTTATAGACTCATCAGGCCCTTGCTTAGTCAAGCGAGAATTACCTCGCATCGTACGACTTTGAAAAGTGGTACGACGGCATAATATCTTATTAATAGTTGCCGAGGAGTCCGAGCCAATAGCATAATCCCGCTATCGGGTGGCATCGGACTATGATGTCATGGCCTAGATCTGTTGCCCGTTAAGGCAAGTCTTCCTTCCGTCGGCGTTCCGCCGCTCGCGAAAACACCGAAGTAGCCGAGCCGGTGCATGTGATTCATGCAATCACATGTGCCACTCCTGACGTCACGGCCCAGGCGGGCCTGGAACATGACGTCATCGAGCGCGTATATTAGACGCCCCATGTCACGTGAATGAATCACGTTACCCGGCGCTAATTGCATTAAGGACTACGCACCTGGCTCGGACCGTTAGGTCCGTTAGGTTAGGTTCGGTTAGATTAGGTTACTGTTATGACATCAATAAGTCGACAGTATTGTATTTCCGATTAAGGAATATACGCACGGTTAGGTTCTGGTTAGGTTAAATTAGGTAAAACGCCTCGGTTAATACCGTCTGTTGTGTACACAGAAACCGTGGTACTTACAAGATATTGCAAGTGAGGTAGCGAAAGAGTTGCTGATCTCCCCCCTTCCGAAACAGCTGAAAGACACTGAATCAGAGCTCGTGAGGAACTACCATTCGAATCGCGGGCTGCCAGATACAGCACATGAAATTATCAGTTATACAACGGTCGCAGGACTGCCGCACAGGGTCAGTTCATCCATAAGAGTAGTCGTGGTACCCTCCCCCCATGCATCAGAGGCAACTCCACCGAAGTGGCACCTCCCCTGAGAGGCATAGGCCCAGTTATGCGCCTTCCACACTTCTGAGAATGTAAAGGAGACCGCCAACGGGCGACAGAATAGTCTCCAGAGTATAACAAATAAAAGCCACATGCTGGCTGACTCGCTAGCAGACACACCCTCCCACACGCTGGCTACAGTTTTCACCAACGCAGGTACTAATGAGCCCACCCGAATGGGTCCGGCGAGTGACGGTGCAGATATATGGTATCTTCGTCAGAAACCCCAGAGATTTCCTCCGGCTGACTGAAGGGCAACTGCGAGCCGCCTTGAACACTAGGTGCCGCCATTGACGAACTATCCGCAGATTGTTCGTTGACGACACGCTCGTCCAGCTTTTCGAGAATCATCTTTTTCCAGACACTTGCGATGTCAGCTAGGTTTCGTGTTCTTTTACGAGACACTAACCAGCGACGGTCTAGGATATCGGTCTTACGAATATCAACAAATTGGGTTTCATCGCCCACATGCCAACTACGGAATTTCAACGCCGCGTCGAATGAGGCTCTGCCCGACATGTCGTCTTCGTACGGGTATTCTGGTGACCAGTCCCCTGTGGCGGCGCGTGTGCACCACTCACGCCAATATCCTGTGATGACGTCTCCAAGCTCTTTCGCTTGAAAGTAATTCCATGCCTCGTTAAACTCAGACTTTAGTACAAGAACGCCTTGCGACGCCTTAGGCTCTCCGCCGTCACGCGGAACACTGAGCCGTTTTTCCCATCGTTCTGAGATGTTATTCTTCAGCCAATGAGTCACGAGTTGTTCGGGATACCCCCTGCACATGTACAAGGCGACCAAGCCTTGCATGGCCTGTAAGTAAGTATGCTTAGTACTACTCAGGGTGGCAAGCCGTGACATCTCCCCTATGAAGGTACCCCTCTTAACGTCGAGAGGGTGATGAGATATCCATGGAATCCTTTCTTGGTGGGATGCCGCTTTGCGGTATGGCATGTGCTGCAATCTATCAAATTCATCTTTGTAGAGCGTCATGTCCAGGAACACCTGAGACCGATGCGACACATTCCACTCAATAACACAGCCATCGAAGTGAATATTGTAAGAAATAATATCCAACGCCTCTTGTTCACTAGAAGCGTAGACAATCGCTAAACAATCATCGATGTAACGACCATAGAAAGGAACTAGATCGTTATTCATAATGTCGCACTTGCGCTCGAACCACCAACCATACAAGTTAGCTAGATCCGGCGAGTCCGCAACGCCCATTGCTAGGCCGCGCAATTGCTCATATAAAACACCTTGAAACTGTGTAAGCAACCTAGTGTTGCCAACCTCGAGACAGCGCTTGAAGATTTCTTGGACCTTCTTAGCATGATTCGCACCGCCGCGTTCCGGATCCGCATTCCAATAATGTTCAAGATATAACTCGTTGACAATATTCAGACATTTGTCCAAAGGAATGTTTGGGTAGAACGCGACGACGTCACCAGTAACAATGTACCAGCGACGGTCTCGACGCAACTTCAGTTGACTCAATTTTATCGCCAAGTGTTTGGTACCATGTAAAATGGTTGGCGCCGATTCGACAATCGGTTTGAGTTTTTAGAAACGAATTTAGCCGCAGGATTTTGAATGGCCGAGTGACATGGAATTATCGGCCTAAATTTCACAGGGTATTTGTGAATTTTAGGTATACCGTAAAATATAGGTATATGATGGTTACTCGAGCCTGCCGGTGTTATCTTAGACCGCAAAAGTCTGACAGGTTAAACGGCTCCTCAAGTGTTAGGTAGACCTCAGTTAAGTCTGCCAACGCATTCATTTCTGCACATTTTACTCGAAGGATTTCGTTGGCTGCTAATCTGCTAAGGGGTCGATAATCCTTAGCATTTGACAGCACCTCCAAGGTTTGGGAGATGATCCAGGTGCGCTCTGACACCGCGATTCCCAGATTCTTGTCTGTAGGGGTCACAATGTAGTCGTGAGCCTTCAAGAAATCTCGAACTTGGCGGAGATTCGGACCGAGCGGCTTAAGGTGGTCTTCCGACTCTAGCGACTCTGGCATATTGGCTAGCGTTTTGTTAACGAACAGCCTGCCTTTGAGAAGGCCTTGTTCGATGTAGTGCGGTAGTGCGGGCATTCTCTTTGCTTTTTGCTCAGATTTTACCTCGTACTCAGGATCAAACCACTGATTTTGATCAGTTAAGTGAAAGAACAATCGCCAATGAATACGACGATTGAATTCACGCCATGCATCGCGTATGAGTTCACGATTGTACGGCGCATAGAACATGAATTTCATGCCTATACTTAACTGAAATTGTATCTCACGGGGGACAGAGACACCGGTAGACAGATGAACATAACTTTTGAATTGGGACGCGCGCAGAACATCTACTGGCGTATTCAAAAGTACACAACGTACTGCTACAGGATGCGGGACCGAAAGCAACCAGTCCGGGAGAGAAGAGGGACGACCATACTGATACGAAAAAGTCCTCGAGAAAGCCTCATTCTCTGACAATGGCGTAAACGATGTGTTATCGTTATAGTACGCGCTTACTTGCCACCCTTCTTTCCTCCCTTCCCCTTCTTTTCCTTCGCCTGCTCCTTCTTTTGATGAGCCTTTACCCCACCCGCCGCGCGAATTGCCTTGGCCTTTCTGCTTAGGGATGACTGAGTTGCGCTTCTTTGGCGCGAACGAGTCGGAGGAGGGATGTACCTTTTTACCTCCGGGGGACGAGGGAGTTCCTTCCCTTTGCCTTTGGACTGAGTCGACCCGCCATTCTTCTAGGTACGACATTAGCGTATAGGCTTTGGTGCCAAGTGAGGGACCTGGACTTACCTTCTGCTTCTGCGCAAACTCTTTGGTGAGCTTGTCCGTAAGCTTATGATACCGCGCGTCGACTGCTTTGTTGATCAAGGCCATCGTAGATGGGCCCGGACCAGCGGAGGCAGACTCTGAAACGTCGACCATCTCGACGTCGGCGGCAGCGGCGATCTCCTTCTTGGCGTCCTGCTTGAGACGGGACGCAGCATCACGACTCTCGACGAGACGTTGGATGCGCAAGACGTAGACCGATAAGTCTTCGCGGCAGGCGTGGTAGGCGGCAACTGATGCCGGCGAAACCTCCCAGCCGTCAACGACTTGTTCGTTCGGGTCGTTGGGCGAGGCAACGAACTTCGGTACAAGGGCTTGTGTCTTTACCACCTGCCACCGATGCTTAACGATATTGTCGAGCTGCTGGAACAACACATCTCGATTTAAAAGTCCCTCCTGATGAGCAACGTCGTCCTTCTTCGCCTTGATCGACTCCTCCAACGTGCCACTCAAGTACTTATCCCAATCGTCTGAGACTTTCTTTTTGTGCGCGAGGGCAGTCACCGAGTCGGAGAACTCCTTCGTGAGCTGAAGGTCCGGCTTAGCGACGCGGAGGTGCTGAGGGTACGTTCCGGCACTTTTGTGGTGCTCCCACTTTGCGAGAGTGGCCCGGGCCGAACAGCACTTGCTGACGGTTTTGGCGATCTCAAGAAGAGGGCCCCGGAGAACGTTACGGTAGTCCGAAGACACCATGGCAACGACCTCATCGACCGTGTTGGCCGCGAGAATCGCTGTGTGACGGCCGTATAGCAACGAAGTGTGAGACTCGTCGCCTGACTGCGCCGACACATTGCTGATCCGAAGAGAATCTGCGAGAGGGGAGACGGCGCGTAGGAAGGCTGGAGTTCCAACAGAGAAGTTGAACGAAGACATTGTAAAGAAATGAAAAAACTCAATGGGGGTGCGTCGTTTGAGGTGAGGTTAGGTGGTGGAGCGACGAAGCGACGACTGAGATATGGGCAAGGATAACGGCTTTACTCCATCCTCACCACCTGCTTTCACAGGCGGGTCACAGTTGAGAAGTTAGGCATGCCGCGGTTACTGTACAAGTCATCTCCGTGTATTCTGAGCGCATACAACTCAGGAAATCCCACCCACAAGGTTGCCCAGCTACTGCCGGTTTAAGACCCTTCACTAAGGGGCCACAACTGCTGGCGCGACTAGTGTCACTGCGAACTCCCTTCACTAAGGGGAGACCAACAAGGGTTTTACGGACCTACTTCGGCTGTGCTGGGACACTTCCCATTTAAGACCCTTCGCTAAGGGGCCACCGCCTTTCGTCACGTGGACACGGGTTCGCAAAGGGCTGTTACACCACAAGCTACTACCGCGAACGAAGACATGTTTCGGATTTACCCAAAACAGTGAGCCTCCGTCCGGCTTTATACAGCGTAGTCGTTCAGGCACGAGGGGACAGGGCAGGAACCCCATAAGCAGACAGCCCCCGGTGATGCGTCGTCGCTTACAACACCACCGTTTTATCGTGTTTAGCGTACTACCACAGCTTTCGCTGCTATATAGACTATATCTTAAGCGGACTTGCTTACTTGTTCAAGGGAGGAGTTCGAGCCGAACCGTCGCCTCTTGCGGGACTAAGGCCAGCTGCCCGGAAACGCCGCCCCAGGAATACCATCCCCGTCACAGAGGCAAGAATCAGAGGTCCGCCCACATCCATCTAGTCGTTGAACCCCTCACCTCGACGCGAATAAACGCGCCAAGCTGGTTGGCTGCTGATTACCCATTTCGCCGAACGTCCCAGGGTATACACCCAGAAGGCGCGCCATCGCTCATACTTAGGATTATTACCGTACTCCGGTTCCCACCGGTGCCATCAAAGTGCGCGCTTTAACCGCCGTTTCGCCCCGCAGGTCCTAAGACCGCTCGACAGGCTACTGGGGACAGAGTAAGAGGCGTCTACACGCTAGGGCTTACGCCCTAGTGGCGGTACCTAAGCCTTTAGGGCTTTCCAGAACAGTTTGGACATGTCGCCAGCTGCTGCGCTGACTTGCACGGGAGATAAGCCAAGGACCGGAGTCCCTGACTGTCTGTGTGACAGACCACCGCACACGGCCAAATGACCCACGTACCTGAAGCGGATGCATCGACAGAGGTGTAACCCACATGTTCAAGGAGGGAGTAAGCCAGACGAAAACCCGGCACCTTACCACCCCATGCTATTAGAGCAGTAAGGGACCCCCCCGTCACAGAGGCGGAAAGCAGGAGCCACCCGCATTACACATAACTTACAATTCCCGCGTGGGTCTTCAGCCGAAGGCGACCTTATCGAAGGAAGTTGCTGAGGAGCGGGGGACAGAGCTGGGCAATGAGGTGCTGGGGATCCAACACCGACCCATTTCGTCTTTTATAGACTCATCAGGCCCTTGCTTAGTCAAGCGAGAATTACCTCGCATCGTACGACTTTGAAAAGTGGTACGACGGCATAATATCTTATTAATAGTTGCCGAGGAGTCCGAGCCAATAGCATAATCCCGCTATCGGGTGGCATCGGACTATGATGTCATGGCCTAGATCTGTTGCCCGTTAAGGCAAGTCTTCCTTCCGTCGGCGTTCCGCCGCTCCGCGAAAACACCGAAGTAGCCGAGCCGGTGCATGTGATTCATGCAATCACATGTGCCACCCCTGACGTCACGGCCCAGGCGGGCCTGGAACATGACGTCATCGAGCGCGTATATTAGACGCCCCATGTCACGTGAATGAATCACGTTACCCCGGCGCTAATTGCATTAAGGACTACGCACCTGGCTCGGACCGTTAGGTCCGTTAGGTTAGGTTCGGTTAGATTAGGTTAGGTTAGGTTCTGGTTAGGTTAAATTAGGTTAGGTTAGGTTAGGTTAGGTTAGGTTAGGTTAGGTTGTGTTG